>CM054114.1:93308613-93663613 GCA_028673005.1 Tanypteryx hageni | reverse complement strand
ACATTGAGGGGGCTCAAAGTAAAAACAGTCCAGAGCCATAGGAATTTACAACACATCCCTGGTGAGAGGTTAAATGAAGGGAACGATGTCAAACTCTCAATTCGAAATAAAAATTTGTGCAAAGAGAACCCTCCGTTTACGTCACTTCGATCTACCATCGTCTTGGAAGGAAGTCATCTCGAATTGTCCATAAAGATCGCAGAATGGGAAAAATAATTAACAAGAGAATGCTACGTAATAAATTACTGGTTCGTAAAGGAGACGCAAGGGTGAGTGGGACCAGAGAAAGTGTTAATTTTTCTGTGTTGTTCGGCTGTAATTTTCTGGGAGGCAGGTCGTCGAACTCATTTTCGTTTTCCCTAACGTCTGCAGGTCAGTCCCGTCACGTGCACGCCTTGTGCTTTGGTATCGAGTGAAATGCGTTGCGATAATTTTTCGTCGTTTTAAATCTTTAAACTATTCCAAACCCTTAAATGTGTCTGGCGAACACAGAGCGTAAATTCCATGGAAGAGGTGTCGTCAAGTTATTAGGTAATTGTTTCTTATGATAAACTGCGTATTTCGGTGCTTATCAACTATTTTTCTGCAAATTACGGCCATTAAATATTCCCGGGGTTGCATGTTCGATTCATGTCTTTATGCCCGTTTGATATAAGATTTATATGCGCGTCGTTCTCTTTAGAAGATCGTTTTTCCCTAGGACTGCAAGAGAACATAATAGGAAAAGATAATGTAGGAAAACTAGGGACTTTTTGTGCACTGCATTCCCTGCCATACACCAATCAGGAGACTTGCAAGCTAACATGTAGATGTAGTTGATGTAGATGTGCTGTTTAACATCGGGTTATTCTGGGAGTGCGTATACTGTGCGCATTTATAACTCAATCCCCTCCCTGATTCTCTCCCATTGTTTTTATCTTTAGTACTCTCGGATTACTATTTCCTTCTCTTCACCATTCTTTCCTCACTCTTCGCCATATATGAGAGTTGTGTGATTAATGTTACGGCGATAATAGTCCACGAGGCTGATTCGCCCTCCAACACACACACACACGCACATACACACTCTTTACCATTCTTTCTTCACACATCATCTTCTCCGTGTTTCGTTCAATCCACTCAACTCTCTAGTGGCTAAATATGCGTTAAAATATTTTTGAGGTCACAACAACGCATTGTTTCCCTCCATGATTTCCCTATTTTTAGGTTGGTTTCCAAAGGAAATTCCCATCACAGAATTTTGATAATTGATCGCATTTTCTTGAATTTCCACTAAAACATAGCGTTTTTGCGTTTTAAATCGAATTTTATCGTATTGTTGCCATGGAGACGATTATTACCGAACTCGGGTTGAGCATAGATGAGTGAACAAATGGGTTATTTTATTTTCCAGTCGACTAAGCTTCAGCAATGTACAGTTGATTTATATATACATGTTAGCGTATAAACGGTAACATTTATTAAATTCGTTTATTTAAAAAATACATGCAAAATATGTCAAGAAGTGCTTTTAGTATTTTATTATTAATTAATTAATTAATTATTATTAATTTTTTCCAATTTCTCTATCATTGAAAACTATTAACTACAAATGGAATTTATGGTGTGAACATTCCTTGGTATGACTAACACATACTGTCAATATAAGTAAATAATTCGGGACGTCAACTTTGGAAAAGCAGCCTGCATTCGTCCTGGTTTAGTCCTCTTGTTTAATTTCAATTGGAATTCTCTAATTTATCAGTCGGAATCGACCCACGAAACAATTTTGATAGCTCATCTTTGAGCAGCTATTTATTGATAAATATTAAAGGATAACCGTAAGATTATACGTGCAAGAATAGTGCGCCCACTGAACATACTTTTTATTCGTTAAATATATACGGATGTTTTATGTCTCGAGACAAATCGAGGAAAAATTTTGTGCAATGATTATTTCAACAAAACCGTTTTACTGTTTTATTTTCCTTTGTGAATTAATTTCGAACGTGACGTTTAGGTGTGTACAAATAAAGAAGAAGTAAGGAAGGAGTTGCTGAAGCAGATAGTAAATTGCGTCTTTTTTTCAAAAAGTTATTTTGATACAGAATGCTAAATTTATGTACAGCAGTATGATTAGTCTGAAATAATACTATGAAAATGTAGACAGACGGAATAACTAAAAAACATCTACAACGAGACAAAATATTGAATCGATTGACGAAAATACGAAGTCTCTAACTGCTTTATGAGAAGTTAGCGCATCAGACAGACAGACAGACCGAACGTAAAGCGGTTTGTTTTAAAAACAGCTAAAAACTAGGTCGACAGTGATGCTGCAGCCTAAGATAATGATGAAATGTATAATATGCGATTGGTATATGATTATCCTTTTATCGCGAATTTTTTAACGAAATTCATCTTTTAAAATGCTCTCTTGATGAGAGAATGGTCGGCCTAATGAACTGAAATTTACTGCATTTGATGAGAACAACTCGAGTGTTTAGACAAAATTTGTCTTCAATATGTGATGGGAAAATATCAATCTTAGCAATCCGTTTGAAAATACGACAGCATAAATTCGTACCAGTCTCATTATATGTTGCGAGAGTTGTTGGAGGCATGAAAATTTCCCGTTTGAACTTAAAAATCAAAGACTTCAAAATAAGTTATTTGTTTACAATAAAAACATCTGACAATAAAAGTTTCTAAAACTCAATTTCAAAATTATTCCCAAATTTACAGCTTATGCCTATCTGCATAGAATCTTATGATCACATAATTCCATCAAAACCCAATTGGTTGCGCCATCTTTAAAAGTGTTAAAGCATAAACATATGACGAATGTGGAGGCAATTTCGAAACAATATTCCCAAAGGTCAGTTATATTTTGTTCTTGTTGTGCCGATAAAGGAACCCCAATTTTCTCACTTGACATTTCTCACCTCGAGATCACAGTTTTCCGACACGCAATTGAATAAAACTATACCGAGAATTATTATATGCGGGCAAAAACACTCTGCAAAGACAGTGCAATCAAATCAGATCCTTAACACCCCATTCGATTAGGGCCTTGATACAAATGAATCTTGCGCCAAACAGCGTGTTTTAAAAGCACCTGGTTTGAGGAAAGGTTAGGATTTTGAAGTGGCCGCATCGACTCTTGTCTCACAATTTCGCGAAATCAGCTACCTTCCCTGCCATTATCTCATACGACATTCCCTCCACGACACGCCGTTCAAATTCTGTGGCGGATGATTATTGCGCCCCGATGAAATACCGTGTAAAAGAATTTGTTATATAAAGGGGCGGCGATTTGTCAATGATACGATTCTTTCGGGTCGACGAGGTTACCCTCAGCTTCTCCTA
The DNA here is from genome assembly GCA_028673005.1 of Tanypteryx hageni. Taxonomy (NCBI): domain Eukaryota; kingdom Metazoa; phylum Arthropoda; class Insecta; order Odonata; family Petaluridae; genus Tanypteryx; species Tanypteryx hageni. The sequence continues at coordinate 93,660,265 of CM054114.1, read as the reverse complement.
TTCCACTCCACCCACACACACACGCACACATGCACGCACGCACACACACATGCACACACGCATCTCGCATCCGCCTCCCCCTCTTCCTTAAGCCTCCCCCCTCTCCCTTACGCCACCTCCGAACCCGTTCCCTTCTCCTCTCTCCCCATCGCACCTCCTTCTAACCTTACCATCCCCTCCCCCTCTCTCCTCCCTCGCTCCTCCCCCTCTCACTCCCCCTCTCTCCCCCCTCTCCCTCCCATCCCTCACCCTCCTCCATACGAAGCCGGCTACCGTCTCAAACCACTCCGCTGGCATTCCTCACTCATTTTCACTCGAATTCCCTCTGTTTGCCGTGTCTCTTCGTGTCCTATCGTTAAAAGGAAAGGAGTGGCGAGTTATTGGGCAAAGAGGAGGAAGTGGGAACGCAAGAAGGGAGAGAGAAAGAGAGAGAAAAGAGGGAAAGATAGGGAGCGAGAGAAAGATAAAAAGATTGAGAGAGAGAGAGATTCATTCGGAGGGCAAGCAATTCCATCGTATCGACAAATTAACAACATAATCTAGCAAACTGTGGCGGCGATCGCGAGTGACTGATTCTGCCGGTGGAAAAAAAGGAACAATGGATCCGTTGCTAAGCGAAGGAAAGGAGGAGAAAAAATTTGTTTTTTTTTTGGTTGACGGTGTGACGCGGAAAGGTTGCGACGAACCGAAATGAATTGTGGGCAAAGGTAGAGAGGAGAAGTGGGAAAAAAAGACGGCGGTAATGACCTTGAAGAGGTTGCGAATGAAAATAAATTTGGACCAATCAGCTACAGTGAGTCATTTTCTCACCCAATTAACTGGCAAGAGGCGTGTAACAAGTTCATCTTTGAGTCGGTAGGGAAGTTTAGTGTGAGGATGAGAAACGCGACTGCCTGAGGAGGAAGATTTTCGATTTTGAAGGAAATTATAACACTCTAAAAACGTACATCATCTCGTAAATATACCCAACGCGGTTCAATATAACCTAACACTTACTATAGTCGTATAAAATGATATTGTCCGCGATCCTTAATTGGGCTCGTATCACATTTTACGTTTGTTTGTGACGTGAGAAAGCTCGAATATACCTACACGAATACGCAATTCTTTACGTTAGATGCTAAATTTACGCAACGCGATTTTTTTCGCTCATTTATTTCCAAATTTGCCAATACTTGGATACGATTTTCTTATATCAGCGGTAAGCAACCTATGTAAGTGACCTATGGGCCGAATGCGGCCCATGAGAGTGTTTAATACGGCCCGCGAAGCTAAGGTGAAAAAGCCATCCGTAAAATTAAACATAAAAATTTATAGTATTAATTAATATTATCGAAAAAACTTGAATACTGAAATGTTAACTCGGAATACCTTATTTAGACTTCATTTTTACTTATGTGAAACCTCAAAAATAACTTTCGATTTAAACTCTAACCCCGCTTACAGAGTAATTCTTCACCACCAATGCGACACGCCGGAGAATACTCAATTATTTATGGCACGCAATTTAGAAAAGGCTGTTGGTATCTGGAATCAGATTTTCTCTACTCCTTACGAATCTTGAGCTAAAATATTCTGTTTCAAGTAGGTCGAAAGTGAAAAAATCTAAATATAGATTAAACAAGTAAAGAAAAGAGCTACTGAAGCAGACAGAAAATGGCGTTTTTTAATATGTGACAATGTTAAAATCACACTAATATAATTAAACTGAAATAATATTATTATTACTAGAACCAACATAAGAAAACGCACACAACGAGACAATACTAAATCGACTACTGAAAAAACGAAGTCTCTATCTGCTTTCGTTTAGGAGAAATCGCGACAGACAGACGCACGGACTGAACGCGTGATTTATAAACTGCTAAAAATAAAAATTAAATTTCCTGTGGCGTTTTCTGCCAACTTTTTTCCAGAACCCTTATAACGGGTTTTTTACGTTTATAAATACAAAAAAATACAACTAATTGCTTATCTCCGCTTTTTACCGAAACAAAGAAGATGGACGAATTTTTTGGCCATCTATCCCGGGGTTGGGATAGATGGAACACCAGCTGTGGAGAGATACTTCCGAAGAAAATTCTTCATACGATTCGTATACTTGGAAAAAATAAGCCCTCAGAATCCAAGAGTAGATAATTTCAAGACTAGTACAACTCATTATTAGGCGTTCTTAAATAAATTAAAAAATGCGCGTCTTATGCTTAATTATGTTTCATCTCCGAAACTATTGAGTGGGTGATAGAAATAAAAAAACCAGCTATGTGTCTTCCACAATTTTGATATAACAGGGCCGGTTTCGCTATGATAGTACCTGATGACGCTAAGGTCGTAGCGAAACCAGTCGTGTTATATTGAAATTATGAAAGATAGATAAACCTATCCCTCTATTTACACGGTATTTGATGTACACGGTTTCGGTTTTACATTGTCAAGAAAACGCGACCATCCCTCGATTTACACGGACTTAATGTACGCGGTTTCGGTTTTAGACAGTCAAGAAAATGCGACCATTTCTTGATTTACACTGAATCTCTGTTGGTAAACTTATGACACTGAAGATGGCAGTGATTGAGGAGAAATTTATTGAAGTTTTCGTTAAATTAGTGTTTTCAATTTTATAATTAAATGTATTTCCTTGCTAAACAATTATTTCATTACTTCAATTTTGAATTTCCCAGATCGTATGAAGTTTTTGTTTAGTTTAATATGTGCTATTTTCTCTAATGTTTATTCTATCATTACTTCTGAGTTCAAATTTCTGTTATGAATTCATTTTTTATTTAATGTGAAGGTTCATTTATATAATGTTTATGTTATTATTACATCCGATTTCAAATTTTTAATAATATATACTTATAAATCAAATTTCCAAAATATGCTACGGTTCTATATCTACATTTTACCCTGCAAGTCACCTAATTGGTGGGTGGCAGGGGGTGCAATGCACCAAATCCTACCTAAATATTGTCTAATGCAATTCGAAATTTCCTATTGTGACCTCGTATTATCCTCGGAAAGAAAGAATGTAATGCTAATCACCCTAGATGTTCTCTTGCGTGTTTTAACCTCGAGATTTTTAGCCTACTTTCCAGAATGGAAACAGGCGTATCTACATCTACAAGTTACCTTGCAATTCACCAAGTTGGTGGGTGGCAGGGGGTGCAATCTATCAAAACCTACCTAAATATTGTCTCACGTAGGTTGAAATTTTCTATTGTGATCTCGTATTGTCCTCGGAAAGTACGAGCCTCGATAACGCTCCGTCCTACAATCGATCTCACGTATCTTATCGTCACGGTCGTTCCTACCTATGTACGTTGGTGCTTCAATTATTCCTACAGCCTCCTCTTTTAGACATTCCGACCTATATTTCTCCAGAAGTTTCAACCTTGAGTTCAATCTACGGTCATCCAGTGGTACCCAGTTCAAAACACTCCATAATGAAGTGACGCTTATCTTATGTTCCTACTTTTGTTTTACGAATCTGGCTGCTCTGCGCTGCACTCTTTCTAATTGAATTATATGTCCCTTCTCTTACGGATCCCATATACTTGAGGCGTATTCCACTTGTGGTCTAACCAGTGATAAGTAACATGTTTCACGTACTTTTTGTGTAGTGTTCCGTACTATACTGCCTATGAAAGCCAGTTTCTTGTTGCCCTCGCCTATAACTCGACGAATGCGCAATGCATGTCCCACGAAAGATCTCGACAAATAGTTACTCCTAAATATTTGACATACTCAGCTGCTTGAATATTCACTCAATCTATTTTATACTCGAAACCTAAATCTTTGCTCTTACTTTACCAGAACGTAATTGCGGCACATTTAGTGGAATTAATTTCAATTTGCCATTCTTTGCTCCACGCTGAAATGGCTCTTAAGTTTTCATGCAGCAAACTGATGGTCCTCCTGGTTTTTTATCTCTTTATAGAGAACGGTATCATCGGCGAAAATTCTAAGTTTACTACGGACTACTGAGCAGTTATCATTAACATAGATTAAGAACAGTAGGGGACCCAATACACGCTAATGATGGATAAGAGTTAGGCATCTCCCCATGAATTATCATGTAGATGTGGTCTTCACAAACGTTTGTGAAAATGGTTTTCCTCAAATGCGAGCAAGCACATACTAATTTCATCTTGATTTGTTCCAAGGGATCCTAATTTAAAATCCAAAAACTCATCATAGTAAACATTAAAGAATAAGCACTTCAAACATATACTCATCTCAGGTGTCTCCAATAGCCATAAAGCTACAAAGCAGCCGTCTTCAGTGGTAATTCAACAAAAATAAATTCTAAAAAGACGCGTGTGCTACTATTTCCGCTGTTTTTATATGGGGATTTTGTGGGTGGGTGAGTAGCAAACATTGTTTTCAACTCTTAAATTCTAAGTTTCCCAAACTATAACCATTATCTCGTTTAAACACACCACTGATTACCATCCCAAGCCGAAATGCACATCGATCAAATTTCCAAACAGCATTTCACATATAGGGTCCCTTATCTGGTCCTTGGGTCTTTTTTCCCACGGTCAACGATGTTTGATTAATAAACCAGGAGTTGGAAGAAAGGCAGGATGTGAGAAGAGGGACGGAGAATTGAGGGTTGCCAAATTACCCTCGATTGAATCAAATCTCTTTCCGTAAAACGTACGTCCATTCAAAAGCATGACAACTGAAGATGATAATATAACGTATATATAAATATAATTAATATGGTTTCTGTGAGTGACAAACTATATGTATATAAAGGAAATCCTCAATTCGGACCCCGATTTCCCGGACTTCAGATTTTACGTACGGCGTCCGCCGAACCACATTTTTGTCCGGTCGATCTTCTCTACGAGGAAATTATTGCTCAGGTATTTTATTTTCTGTTTTTCAGATTTTTTTTAACGGAACAATTTTTCTAAGAGTCTTAATTAAAATTTTCGCTCTGTACGCAACATTAATTGGAAAGGGAATGGTAACTATAAAATGAATTATCGACCTCACCTTACGGCTGGGAGACAACTGACAGCCAAGATGACGCTTCAGAATCAACAACCGCCGTATTTCCTCCGAAGGCGGCTTCTTTGCAGCATCCGGTTTACACTACCGTTTTATCGCTGGATTGATTATCTCGATCATCAAACTGAATCCACTTCCGTGCGACACGTTACTTGTTCGAAAAATCATTCGATATGTCTTTCTGCAAATGTATCACATCTATTATACTGGTACGCTTATTTCCGAAATCCTTCCTTTCGCCACCCAGTGCTCGCATATGGAGTTGGCTAGCAGAAGGATGAGTGTAACAGATTTTTATTTGCATTTTAAAATTAGTTAGAATTAAGATAGCAATTAGGGACTTAAATCCAGGTACGACCAAAAAGAAGCAATTTGAGTTGAAGGCTTTTGCAGCGTTTCTGAATGCTGGTGGAGGTTTTCGGGTTTCGCTGCGTTGGAGGCTTTGCTGACTCTCGACGTTTCGCAGGCATTGCAGTCTGCATCCAAACCATATACGTGGGATCCTGCCATTTTCGAGTTATTATTATTTAAAATAAAACGTGATTGGTCATGTGCTGTTCGCTTCGATATTACGGTCTATTATCACCTAATCCGGACATTTATTCCTCCAATATAACCCTTAGAATCGAGGATCTACTGTATATATCAAAACTATAAAATTGCCATTACAGATATAACACGCTTAATCACAACCAAAGTTTCCTCGGAAACGAGTCCTTAAAACCTTTGCATCTCTTATAAACGAAGTAAAATGCCCTGCCCTCTTGGTCCAAAGGTCGCGACCCTCCCCCTTCCACATTACTACTAAGAATCTTCTTTTATAAAAACTTGGGGATATAAAATTGGTTTTCAAAATTTTTAAAGAAATTATCGAGTTTTGCCGCGCAAGGCGATTGAATCTTGCCTAACTCTGCAAGGTCTCTCGCTGGAAATCCAAAACTAATAACACACTTAAGACTGTTTGGCCTTGCTCTTCACTTACACGCACCGTAATTTTTGCCAAGTCGGTTAAGAAACCAGAGCGAATGTCTTCCATGTGACCTCCGGCGGACGATTTCTCGCGCTAAGAGGAGGATTTCTCAGCTCGAGTTGACAACTAACACCACATAATGACAAACTAAGACAGCGCGTCATACGAAAAAGGGATTTCGAAAGAACGGCGAGGTTTTTTTTTAGACATTTGAATGTGCGCGACTAATGCTTGGGAAATGTCATGAAACGGAATGAAACGAGGAACGTCGTAAATACAGTCACACCCCGTTTAACACTGGGGATGCGTCCCTGAAAACGAGAGCGCTAACTGAATCAGCGTTATGCGGGGTCATTTTAGTATAGCACTTATAGAATGCGTTCTTAAAATAGTAATTTATTACCTATTTTCAAAATATTACTACAGTCGCTCTTCTCTCCGATGTTCTCAAACTGTATTGTAAATAATTAATCCTTAAATGCGCAATGTAATAACTGTCGCATCTTTTTTGTCATTTTCTCACACTGTAACTGATTCCACACACCCTCCCCTTGTAATCAGCGCCCAATACCACCAATAAACGTTCAATTTCGTGAGATATGTAAACAAAACCATTCACAAGAGATATTTGAGAAAATTAAAAAAAATGAAAAAATGACACCAGTATACCTCCACTTTCAGGGCCCCGATTTTAACCAATAAGTAATCAGGTCTTGCCCCTGTAATAAAAATTTATAATACAAAATTTGGCGATGATCCGGTAATTAGGTCTTGAGTTAGAGCACCCACAAAAACGTACCGAGAAAGTAAAAATTGGTCCGAGAACAAAGAGCGTTATAACGAATCAGCGTTGTACGGGGCAGCGTTAAACGGGGTATTACTGTAACCTCAAAGGAACCCGTTTTATTAAAACAGTTTAATTGAACTCCTTAGGATATAGGGAAAGGGAGATAAGTTATTTTATTACCGTAATTTTCCGATTATAATACGAATTTTTCTCAAAATATTGGCAACAATTTAGGGTGCGTATTATACATGGTAACAAACGCATATAGCTTTTTCTAGTAAGGAAATAATTTTATTTTTGGACATGTCTTTCTAAATAAATTGTACTTTTCATTGCATTCTGGTAGCATTTGTTTAAAAAAAATTCAAAACAAAACTGAGAATAATCATATTTATTTCTGTCCTAATCACTAAAATCTCCGAATTCACAATCACTGTCCTAACTGTTTTGAAATAGTTCATCCGCGATCTTGTGTTCACTCTCATCGTCAGCGTAAATGGCATCACCGAGAACGTCGTCTTCATCCGCGTCATCCACTTCACCGAAATCATCATCCCATACGATGTCGTCTTCGAAACCATCCATGGCGTACGTATTTTAATACATTGTGTCGATCTTTAATAAGTGACTCAGAACGTAACGTGATATCCTCGTAAACTCTCTCGCACGTATACCACTTGGCGGCAAAGCGTGAACTGTATCAATACTGCTAATAATCCTGTGAAAAGTTACACTGTTCTTTATACAAAAATTAGGTGCGTATTATGTATGTGATAAGACAATTTTCACATTTCATTCGTAAAAACATGGGTGCGTGTTATATTGGGTGCGTGTTATAATCGGAAAATTACGGTAATTAGAATTAGTTTACGTCTTTATTCTTTTAATCTTTCCTGACTCATGTGCATAATAATGTTTAGGGAACGCAACTAACGGCAATCAAAGTGAAAAATTACGGCAATTAAAATTAATTGCTTAAAATGTGAATTGGGAATCTTAAAAATCGACGGAAAAATTATCGAATTTAATTTTTACTGCTATATATTCATACAGTTCCTGAAAACCTTTAGACAAACATTAGAATCTAAAAATTTTTAATTGTCTTGATTAATTCACGTACCTATTTATTTTGAACGTGACCAGGGAGTGTCGCATTTGGTTGATCCACCATAAAACCGGTACAGCAAAAGTTTCACAAACTACCTCATATCCACAAGCTTAAATTTCATACAATAATACTATAGTTGGTTACATCATTGTGTGAACACCTTAACGGTAGCTGGATGCTGAACTCTAAATATCATCTGATTCTATGCATTTATTTTTTTAGACATACGTCTTATGTGCTAATGTTTGGGATATCAATCTCTGTATATAGACGAGTTTTAATTAAATTAGTTGAAGAGATTTTTGAGTAAATAGGCATTTCATGAAAATCGAAAGTCGCGTGATATAGTTCATTTCAACAATGTATTTATTCCAGGATATACCATATGTACATACATTAGGGATATGAAACTCGATGGAACATCATGGTCGCAACAACATGATAGACGTTATAGAATGGTCGCATTAGGATTACTAGGGAGATGTCCGTTGAAAAGCAACGGAAAAGTTTTTTATGAAATAAAATATGAACAAAAATATAGTTTAACCTTCTTTTAGGCGTTCGTTGTTTCAAGTCTCGAACGCCTGCGATTATTCTAAGTAATTTTAATTTGCCAATTATTAAGTTTCTTAATTGAAATTTATTTCTCTTGGTAAACAACGCAACGAATGCTGTTTACATTGGTTGCTATGGAAATCATTTCCTCTTTTTCCTTCTCTCTCTCTCGTATTAAAAGCATTCACGCTTTCGCCCATAAGGATTGGAATAACAATATCATTTCGACGTAATTGTTATATCCCGTTAAAATGGCAAGATTTCCCCAAACATATGTGAATTAAACGTTTAAAATTAGAGATTTCGAACTGTGGGCGAAAAAGATGAACAGAATAAGAAACTTTTCAATTTTTTCTTTACAATGGATCAGATCCGTAGATGGCAGGTTAATTCTATCTAATTCAGATCTCAAAAATAATCAAAAGGTCGACGTTTAAGTGCTATTTTATGGAAAATGAAATTTTCTTCATTGAACTTTTTTAGAGATTTTTTCGTCATCAGCTTAAAATACCCAAGTGAATCGAGCATTCCTACCAAATTTCAAAAATGTATCTCTATTCTTTATTCGATAATTACTCGCATTTTTATAGCGTGACAGAGGGAGCCACAAAGGGACAGAAGAAGTTTTTTTTATAGATTTCTAGATAGATAAAGCAATTTCGTATACAACTCGACGTTGACCAAACCCGGCTCAAAAATGTTAACGGCAGTTGACTAATGTATTTCAATTTAAAGTAGTAGTAGTTTCTTAAGCCAGGGGGAAAGGGCCGCAACAAGTGCAATTTAGCGCCTGGATGCCGTAAATGCACGCAATAATGGGATAGCAACAATGAGTTGAAAGGCATACGGAGGACAGAAAGAAAGAGTATAGGAGAGAGAGAGAGAGAGACGGGAAAAAGTGTATTATTCAGCTGACACCAGGCTAATGGTTCGAGTATCCCTGCGGAGTGTGTGAGTGTGTGTGTGAGAGAGAGAGAGAGAGAAAGAGCGTTAGGAAGGAGGCGGGCAGAATAGTCTTCCTTTATTCCTCCTTTCGTCTTCTCCACAGTATACAGAGAGAATATTTTATGTAGAATCCCTTCATACTCCCTCAAACCCTTTCTCATCTCCTATTTTTTTATGCTACTTCTACATAGTGTGGATGCGTCCGCTAAAGAAAAGAAAACTGGTTTATCAATAAGCGAAGGATATTAAAACGTTTACGTCTTATTGTTAATTGTTTCGGAAATGAGGCCAGGTCTTTTACCCTAATGTATACTCTACTAGAAAAGTCGCCATCTCTCGAGTTAAAAAAAATTTACCGAAATTTCTCTAAAAAGTTTTGGTGAAAAAGATGCGTGGAAACTTATACGGGATATTGTTTAACCCTCAATCGCCCAATGTTACTTCAGGGTAACGTATTCTTTAACTTTGTGTTCTTTTCCTTTCCTTGTGCCCCAATGTGACCGGGAAGTTACGTACCATATTTTATAAATAAAGATTGATTGAAATTTTAATACAAATCTCTTTATTCATTATTTAAATACTATTTAACCAGTTTTTAATGGAATTAAATTAATTCGACTGGGGAAAAATCGGGCAAGAGAGGGTTAGTATATGATCGTATTTTCCGAAAAATAACAAAACGGATATAATTTTTCAGAGAAATAATTTCAACTCTGTAATCTACCAATTTTTCACGGAACCTGAAAATTTCGATTATTTTTGTCACGTTTCGGAATAAGTACCTGTATTTAATTACTTATCTTAAGTATCTCCAATAGCCTTAACAAGAAAAATATGTATGTTCTTAAAACTTTAAAATTCTGTTACTTAAGCGCTTATTCTGGAATTCATTTTCGGCCATAAAACGATCTCGATAACTCTCTGGGGAACCCTATTTTAACCGTTCAAAATATTTAATCGTTATTTTTACCAGCATCACCAAATTACTTTTCTTACACTGACCAAATATTCTTTTGGATGGATTGATATACCATATACATATATGCATGCATGCTCACACCTAAACCTATTATCCTGCAATTTATACGCTAGAAAGATGGCGGGAAATGCAAGCGGTAAAACGATTCCAACCGTCCTCTTATGCGGGCAATAGTCTCCTATCATGATCGCAAATCGTCCTAAGGAAAGAACTAACCTCGATGTCGCCCAATCCCACAACCGAGCCCACGTATTTTATCTTAATTATCTTTACATGTCGGGCTCCACATAAGTTCAATTCATTCGGAATGGGCGGAGCTATCATTCATCTGCGCTCTCTTTTTCTTTCTAAGCTCTCCTCTCGCGCTACAAAAGCGCGCCGACGACTGCGAGTTTACAAACAATTTAGCAGCAAGTGTTTGCGCGTTTGAGGTGCATCGGAGCGAAGGAGGAAATAGCGCCTCTTTCAGATTTTGGTCAATGGATGTCGTCGCATGGGACGACATGAGAATGGCAGGACCAGGAGAACCTCAATAGTGGAGCAATTTTCCATGACCCGGAAAATGGAGACCCACTCATCCTCCCCTTCCATCTACCCGATCCAATATAAAGCTTCACCACGCCGCCCGACCGTCTTTTTCCTCTCCGGAGATTTGCATTTTCGTTTTATACGGAGGTCTTTTAATATCAGGTGCTTTTTTTCTCCTTGCCATTATACCTAAATCTCCCGTTTAAATGCATTCGCACTCACCAGTATGTTTGTGTATGGGGGTTTGTGAGTGCGTATATGTGTGCGCGTGTGTTTGTTTATACATATCTTATTTTCTCTCATGATCTTCCCTAATTCCAATCTAGAGAGGGATATACTGTCAAAACCCCGATTTAGCGCCTTCCTTTATAGTGCCACCCCCATATACCGCCCATGAATGGATGGAACTTCTACCTCATGATTAGGGATACGATATCGAAACGAAAGTATCGATACCGTAATCATATGATGTATCGAATGAAAAGTATCGATACCACAAAAGTATCGGACCGAAAGTACCGATGTCACTAGAAAATCGAAATAAAAGAATCGAGTACAAAAGTATTTGGTATCGAAAGGAAATTACCGATATGAGTAAAGTATCGATACTTTTTTCGTATCCCTACTCATGATTACATAGAGCTAGCATATACCTCGATTTACCGCCACTCCCGCTTTAACGCCACAGGCAGAGATGGACAAACGGTGGCGCTGAATCGGGGTTTCACTGTATACTTTTTTCTAACCAATCTTTACCTCAATACGACGTACTCGAACCTGTACGGCAATTTGTGAAAATAAAATCTTGTGCGCGCTAATGCGAAGTTGAAGCATTTTTTTCAACTGCAGAAGCAGACCGGGATTTTTACGTGTAAAAAGGGAAATCGATTCCCGTGAATCATTCTTAGTGGCTCATCACATCTTACGTTTAAGAAACCTAACGCCGAATTTCAAGCGTTTCGACAGCGCGGACGTTAGTTGTCTTAAACGTCGTTACGTGGCGCTGCAAGGTCTTTTTTTTCTCATCTGTTCCGTCCCCTTCGTTTCGCGCGTTGAGCTGCTTCATGGAGATCGCGTAGTTTTTATCGTAACTCGACTTATTTTAATTGCGTTTCATAAAATGTATCAACTACAACAAATACATATATATATAGCTGAACGGCAGATCGGGGAATATTTGTGACGTTGGAAATACTCAAAATCCCATTCAGAGCAAATAGCAACAAGGCCTCCTGAAATAATTAAATCACGAAGAAATCCGTGCTTTATTCCCTCATTTAGGCAAAAATATAATAATAGTTGCTAAGAGATTAATTTTTAATAGCATCGCTCGTTTGCAAACACTTTTGTCTTCCGCAGCAATCATGGTTTAACAACATAATGCAATAAACTCCGATCGAATCCCTATGGATCAAACTTATTCCGGTTGATCGGATATTCCGGTTAATCGATATAACAAATTTACACGTGCCACAATACACAAAAATAGAACAAATTAAGTAAATATTACCATAGTAGACAAAAAGCAACACAGCTACTAATACCGTAACAATACATGATACCCTTCAAGTCGCCTTATTGGTGGATGGCAGTCCTAGTTATCCAACGTTACCTTTTCCTATTATATTCTCTTATCGTCCTAGGGAAGAACGATCCGCTGTATCGCTCCGTCCTACAATTGATCTCGCGGATTTTATCCTCGCTGTCCTGCCTTCCGAGATATGTCGAGCTCCCGATAAGATCTACTATCTCATTCGCTAGTCCCTCCAACATATATTTTTTCTAGCAGTTTAGGTAAATCTAGTCTGCAGTCTACGTTTCTCTAACGAAGTCAAATTATATATTAGGCAATTACGTATATACCGCACACATGTAAGCGCGTCATACTGTATTTTTAAAACCTTCAGATTAAAATTTTTAAAATTACTGTTTATCGGAAGTTTACTTATGTCATTTCTCAATGGAGATAAACATGAAATGCGTAGATATTGTTCACCTAGTTCCCCACGCTAAAATTCGCATTTCGACAAAGAATCTACCTATTTTTTATCAAGGCACGAGCCCACAGTTTGATTTTTCTCTGAAAACCTCTCTCTACACTTTCACCCTTAAATTGCAACTTATTCAACACAATAGCCTCCCCTCAATGACTTCTTATGACAGGTATAACACGAAAACACCTACGTCAAGAACGAGAGTAGAAACCAGGAACCAAAAATGTCGACGCTTCAACCATTCCACATACCTACTCCCATTCTTAATCACGCCTGTGATGCGTGACCAGATTAAGCATGGATCGCATTAAGAAGGATCGAAGGACGGAAAGGTTCAATAAAATTTAATTTAAATCTCACCTCGCTTTAATCTGCCGCGCGTTTAAATCTCGCCTCGAGCAATCCCTTCTCTCCCTCCCCCCGCTCTTAAAAGAAGTGTATAACGCAGTTCTCTCTCACGGACGCGCCGAGTCGTGCGTTTCGTTCCGCCCTGTTTCTCAGGCCGAGTCCGTCTCTAAATGCGTGTGTGTGTGATCGGGGGGGGGGGAGGTCGCCTGGTAGCGGGGGGAAACTGCATCCCGGTGCAGCGACGAGGGGAAGAAGGATTTTTTTGGGATGGGAGGTCGGAGGAGGGGCGAGTTGTAGGTAGGAGGGGTTCGTGAGGAGGGTTGGAGTGTATACGATGGACCACGGAAACGGGAGGGAGGGAAGGAAGGGGGAGGGGAGAGAAAAAAAGGGAGGAGCAGAGGTAGAGAGAGAGGGAGGAAAGGTCTCTGAGGTAGGGTGAGGTTCCTTTTCCAGGAGGACCACCACGTGGGGCCCTTTTGAATGGGTGGATATGGCCCCAGTGGGGGACTAGGCTGAGCCTCTCCGGGCGGCCTACCTGAGGCGGAAGAACACCTGGGCCACGTCCATTGGGGGTGGGGGAAAGGAGGGTGGGGATGAGGGTTAAGGGAAGAAGGGGATTTGTTCCACGGGGTTCCCATTAGCTTTCCTCCACTTCTTCCCTCTCCCTCCTTTTTTTCAACCCTCGAACTCTCTCTCTCTCTCACTCTCTACCCCGCAAAATCCCATTCCTCCTCTTCCTCCGACCTCTCGGTCCTATTGCACTCTTCTCTCCCTCCTCATCTCGAACCTCTGCCCTCTTCCCTTCGCCTCTCCTCCCGCTCACTCCTAACTCTCCTGCACCTCCTTACCTGCGCTTCACAGACACTCGAAAATCTCCACTCTCCCTCCCCGCCTCCGATTCGAAAAAGCTCCCACTCCAGTTACTCTCCCCCACTCAATCCTCCTTACATGGTGTTCGATATAGGAAAAAATTCATCTCGATCCTTCCTCCGCTACGCCTTGTCTACACCCACCTAAGCATGCCACACATCCTAGTCGCCTTCCTAAACCGCCCTATTAGCGACGATATATTTTTAAAAATTCAGAAATGGGCCCCCGAGTTCACCTCGTGGCTTTTTCGACTTCTTTTCGATTCGAATCATTGTAATTGAATCGATCGATTACCGCTGTGCGTCTTAATTCTGCGGTGTGAAAGGTACCTATAGCAGAGATTTAGGACAGAAGAGTTTAAAGATGAACTATCGGAAGTAATCATCTTTCGTAGGACTACGCAACCTCACTGACAAGATACGAGAAATGAATTGTAGGATGGGCAGATACAAGGGATTCTTTTTTCCCCAGGACAATTTCTGTTAAATCAATGGAAAATTTTATAATAACAGAGCATAATAGGAGGGTAACATGAAAGGCCGGTGATATTCACCCTCTGCCATATAGTACCAACGGCGGTGGCTTGCAGGGAATTATTCAGATTCAGATACGCGTTAATCTGGAATATTAAACAAAGAGGCGAGTGGTGTGTGGCAGGGGGTCCAATTGCACCGAAACGTCCCTAAAAATTTCCGCTTTCAGGTTCGTCTATGCTTTAATGAAATACTAATGTCTTTAGAAAAACTGAGCGATATCGCTCTGTCTCGATCCGACGCATTTTAGCTTTGTGATCTTGTCTTTCGGTACAGGATATGTGTAGCCCAACTGGTTTACTCAACGGCTTTATTGCTACAGATGTAGTCGCTCAAAATTTTATTGTGGAATCATCTGAAACTTGTATAAACCGCATATGCTCCAATTCGCGTAACAAAAATAAAGTAACTCCAGACATTCTTCATTAACCACATCTAAATGTACTTATTACAGCAAATTTAAAGTTGTATCACTTATGTAAATGGCGTCTAATACGGACGCCAATCGCCGTGAGGCGATTTATATCTCTGGCTAATGAACCTTTTGGATTATTATAGTCATGTGTTGCGAATTGAAGCTCTTCATCAGCTATATGTTTTTATCTACTTTCATCCACGTCAGTGTTTCTCAACCTTTTTGGAGCCGCGGACCCCATACGAAGTCCTACTATTTCTGCGGACACCCTCCCCATGAGAAGTTCATACATTTTTCATTCATTGCCTTGTTTTTTTCACTTTGAAATATTAATCAGAGCTGTGCGCGGGATCTAAGAATTTATAAAAATTGCAATTAAAAATGAATCATCTGTCTATTATGACACCTATGTTAATTGTTCTTGCATATATATGCTACCGCCGGTGTTTTTTCCGAAAGAATAATAGTAAATATATAGCAGTAAATAATGACGATGAATTTCAGAATAAATATTAGGTAGTAGTAATTAAAACAGCAATATATGTATAATGAATAATGCAATCTCAAGCCCACTTTGAAATTATTCTGTATTAATACAGCACAAATAATGTGGCCCGTAAGTCCCAATTAGTTATGATGAAGCAAATAAGTAAAAAAAAACAAAGCAAAAAAAATAACTTGAAATATTTATCAAGGAGGTTGCATTTTTCACTTTGAATAACCAGTCGACATATCTTAAACTTATTTTTTTTTATTTTTCTGCTTCATGAAACCAATTGGGACTTATAGACCGCTCTATATTTTATACTATGTGGCGAATAAGATAACCTGTTCTTCACAAACGTCGCGAGCAACTCAATCCTGTTGGCTAATGCGGAGTGACGTAAATGACAAAAGAAACGACTATGCAACGAAAGGAAAGGATCATTTCGGCAACATGAAATAGTTTCATAGACCCAACTTTCAGAAACTAAGCCCATAACTGTAATCTCAAGGATTACTTCAGCGATTACTCGCATTAAATTTACCGCCAACCGGTAAGGAAAGGCCTACCTTATGAGGGGCATCACAAAACCAGTGAGAAATATTTTATTTACAGCTCTTCGGCCTCAATCGTTTGGGAACGTCGATAAAAAGGTTTAATTGTGGAATTACAAATCGTTCAGACCAGCAAATAACGTGTGAGAGAAAACGAAGCATTACGAAATTATTACGAAATTTACGTCTGGAATCGTATGAAATCCGAATTGAAAGTTACGTTGAAATCTCTAAGGAATTTGTAAGTGTTAGCTGAGGCAGTCTCTTGGAGTTGGCTTAAGCATAAAAAAATCGAAAAATTAAGTACATAGTTGTATTAGATATCTCAAATATCCTTAACAATGGAGATACCTAAGAGAAGTATTTAATTTTTCATCTTCTCGTGAGTTTTTTTTTAATGCGCTTATAGTTTCTGTCCGTCCGTCAGTCTGTGCAATTGCATAAATTGAAATTGTTACGAAACCGTAAAAGAGGGAGAGAGAGAGCTGAAACTTGTAGTGTAGATTTCTGTACTACTGCAATTTGTTTTTCTTTAGATTTGAGTTTCGAAAAATATACAGGATTGGATGGGATTTATTAGAATATTTTTAAATACCTCCTAAGGTATAGAAGATGAAAAGCTGAAATTTTTTGTGTCTATATTTTCACATTGGTGCCACTTACAAATCAGGCTGTAGTGACCGAATATTCGGCGGTAAAGCCACATGAAAATGAGTTAAGATAAGCTAATTCAAGTTAATAGTGAAAATCAAGTTAATGAAATAGATGGTCAAACCCCCCAAACAGGTGTTGACGGCGATCTGAAGGACCTAGCGAATGCCGTCCCTGTGAGTAGTGTCTCACTTTTCCGGAAGTAGAAGCAATGCGTAATTAGGGGAACTTAACAATAATACTAATTTAGAAATTTAGAAAAAATACAGCGGCGAGCAGCTTGATTCGTGAAAAAGAATTACGATAAAAAACAGAGCGTTACGTTACTCATTGATGAGTTGAGTTGGCCATCGTTGAAAGATCGTAGATTAGAGGCGAGACTTAAACTTCTAGATAAATATAGGTCGGAGATATTCGTAAATGAAATGAAGGATATTATTCGACAACCAACGTATTGCTTTTACTCGTGATGACGAGAATGTGAAACCCCTATTCCTATGCGTCAGGGCGATTCGATGGAAGATTTGGTATTTTCGGAAAATGGCATCGCGCTCCAACTTCATTCAATTAAGCCAAATAAATCTCCTGGACCGGAGGAAATTCCCGCGCGTGTAATGAAAGAATTAGCTGCTGAAATCGCGCCGTATTTGAAAATTATATTCGAGAAATCCATTAGAGAAGGAGTAGTCCCTAAAGATTGGAAGGTGGCACATGTTACGCCCATCCATAAGAGTGGCGACAGAGAGAACCCCGAAAATTATAGGCCGATATCCTTAACTTCATTATCGTGCAAGATACTTGAGCACATAGTCTTTAGCTCTGTAATGCGCTATTTAGATAGTCATTCATTGCTTAGCGGATGCCTACACGGATTCCGGAGAGGTAGATCATGCGAAACGCAGCTGGGCCTGTTCGTGGACGATTTGTTGCGATGCGGAGAGAAAAATACTCAGGTCAATGCCATATTCATTGATTTCAGGAAGGCGTTCGATAAAGTATCTCATAGGAAATTAATTGCGAAATTAGGACAATGTGGTATCAATTCGAAAGTTGTCGGTTGGGTGAGAGACTTCCTCTCGAATAGGGAACAGATAGTTGTCATCGATGGGAAATACTCGTCTCCCGTTAAAGTTGCTTCGGGTGTTCCATCAGGAAAGTGTATTGGGCCCTCTGCTCTTCTTAATCTATGTAAATGATATGTGCTCGGTTGTTCGTAGTAAAATCAGGCTTTTCGCCGATGACACCGTTCTATATAAAGAAATAAAAAATCAGGAGGACCATCAGTCTCTGCGTGAAGACTTAAGAGCCATTTCAGCGTGGTGCAAAGAATGGCAAATCGAAATTAATTATACTAAATGTGCCGCAGTCACGTTCTGGAAAAGTAAGAACAAAGATTTAGGTTTCGAATATAAAATAGATGAAATGAGTATTCGACAAGCTGAGTATGTAAAATATTTAGGAGTAACCATTTGTCGAGATCTTTCGTGGGACATGCACATTCGTCGAGTTATAGGCGCGGCCAACAAGAAACTGGCATTCATAGGTAGAATAGTACGGAACACTACAGAGAAAGTACGCGAAACATGCTACTTATCACTGGTAAGACCACAAGTGGAATACGCAGCGAGCATATGTGATCCGTACGAGAAGGGACACATAATTCAACTGGAAAGAGTACAGCGCAGAGCAGCCAGATTTGTAAAACAAAAGTACGAACATAAGGAAAGCGTCACCTCTTTATTGAGCGATTTGAACTGGGTATCACTGGAGGACCGTAGATTGGACTCAAGGTTGAAACTTCTAGAGAAATATAGGTCAGAATGTCTAAAAGAGGAGGTAGTGGGAATAATTGTGGCACCGACGTATATAGGTAGAAATGATCGAGACGATAAAATACGTGAGATCGATTGTAGGACGGAGCGTTATCTAGGCTCGTTCTTTCCGAGGACAATAAGAGATCACAATAGGAAATTTCGAATTGCGTTAGACAATCTTTAGGTAGGATTTGGTGCATTGCACCCCCTGCCACCCACCAACTTGGTGAATTGCAGGGTAACTTGTAGATGTAGATGTATCGGACGAAGGGATAATGAGGACAAGACTCGCGAAATAGATAGTAGAACGGAGAGGTATAAGGAGTCCTTTTTCCCTAGGACAATACGTGACCACAATAGATAACTGTGAATAATAATTAGTTAGGAACTTGGTGCGCGGCACCCTCTGCCATCCACCGTCAAGGTGACTTGCAGGGTAATATGTAGATGTAGATAGATGTAGATGTAATATTAGACATTGATGCTTAATGGCGGAGAAACATTTGTAGTATTATTAATTACAAACTAAATAGTTCCTTGTATACTAGGAAAATATATGTCTACATCTACATGATACCCTGCAAGTCACCTTTTTGGTGGATGGCAGGGGGTGCAGTGCACCAAGGGTCCATAGTTTTCCTACGTTATCTTTTCCTATTATGGTCTCTTATCGTCCTAGGGAAAAAACGATCCTCTATATCGCTCCGTTCTACAGTCGATCTCGCGAATCTTATCCTCACTGTCCTGCCTTCCGAGATACGTCGGGCTTCTGATAAGTCCTACTACCTCATTCGCTAGTCCCTCCGACATAAATTTTTCCAGTAGTTTAAATCTAGCCTGCAGCCTACGTTCCTCTAACGATGTCCATTTCAGATTTTCTATTAATGATGTTACTCTTTGTTTACTATCGTAATTCCTCTTTACAAATCTAGCTACCCTGCGTTGAACCTTTTCTATCTCGTTAGTGAGTCCCTTTTCGTAGGGATCCCACACAGTAGTAGATACAATAGATAGAAAAACTAAAAACTGGAAAATGGGTGGACTATTTACGAAACATTGGTTTTATTATTTTAATAGATATTTTTTGGTAATTGTTTTTAATTGTTCTTTTTGTATTTTTTTCCCATTAGTGAAAATTTTCCAGTCGTGTGCGGTTGGTTTTGGATGTACTGAAATAAACTTCACTGCTATAAAGAACATGAGGCCGAATAAGGGAGAGGTAAAGAATTAATTTGTCTTTGGAAAAAATTTTTGTTGTTGTGGCCGAGAAGGGAAGAAAGTTTGTGTGCGCCGACCAAAAACGTCAAAAATGACGCCTAAGAACATGTGCGATTCTTTAGTCGCTATCGTTCTTCGCGCCATTCCGGGTGAGGACGTCGGGGAATACTTGTAGAAGCGGGTAAAGTGAACGTGGGCGCTTTTCTCAGGATTTATATCAATTTTCCATTTGTCAGTCCATGCGTGAATGTCGGAAAGGTGCTTTGTTAATCGTCTGGTCACTACACACTACACTCCCTAGGACAATACGTGACCACAATAGATAAGTGAATAATAAGTAGTTAGGAACTTGGTGCGCGGCACCCCCTGCCATCCAAGGTGACTTGCAGGGTAATATGTAGATGCAGATGTGCAACGGGAAAACGTGGTTGTGAAATTATAGTTGTGTCGCCTGCGACATGAGAAGGTCCTAATATGAAACAAAGGTGTTGAGATGACTTAATATGCATGCTCGCATAAATCTGAAATTAAATTTTGAACTTTGAGAAGGAGAATAAATCCTGTACTTGACCGGGAATCGAACCCGGGTCTCCCCATTAGCCGGATAGGTGCTTTAACCAACTAAGCTATCAAGCCAGCATGATTCTCCTTTTTCGGATTGGTATGGTAGTAAGTACATACGTAAATATATCGTTAACGAAAGGGGGTCAAGGACGGGGCTTAATATTGCGCCTTGGAGAACGCCAGATGTTTGAAATTTTCGGTCAGATACGAAACTATGGATAATTTTGACTAATGAAAGCGGAAGGTTAAGGTTGAGAAGTTTACTTACTGATGCCGTGAATACAGTTGATGTCTCCGATAAAGGTCGCCCGTAACGGAATGGTTATATCACAAGCTTTTGGAAATCACCAGCGTTATAAGCGTAGAAGAAAATACGACGAATTCATAATTTACCGTTATATAATATTACAAATACATTCGGATAGTTTTCGAGAAATCTCTTACCCTCTGTGAGGTTCCTGATGATTGGAAACTAGCACACGTCACACCCATTCATAAGGGAGGTGACAAAGAAAACCCCGAAAATTATAGGCCGATTTCTCTAACATCATTATCATGTAAGATTTTGGAGCACATTATTGTTAGCAACACAATGCGTTATCTTGAGAGTAGATCGCTCTTAGTCAGCTGTCAACATGGCTTCAGAAAAGGTAGATCCTGTGACACCCAACTCGGTCTGTTTGTGAATGATGTTTTATCATGCGGCGAAAATAATAAGCAGGTCGATGCAGTGTTCCTTGATTTTAGAAAAGCTTTTGACAAGGTTCCCCACCGTAAGTTGTTATTAAAATTGGGAAATCTTGGCGTTAATGTTAAAGTCATTAACTGGGTTCGCGCTTTCCTTAGGAATAGAAAACAAAAAGTAGTCATCGATGGTAAGTCCTCGAGTGTGGCAGATGTAGTCTCTGGAGTGCCGCAGGGTAGTGTGATCGGACCTATGCTTTTCTTGCTTTATATAAACGACATCAGCTCAGTTGTAAAAAGTAATATCAGGCTTTTTGCGGATGACACCGTAGTCTATAGAGAAATTAGTGGTCCTAGCGACCATCGTCAGCTTCAGGATGATCTGGATGCGTTATCTGTTTGGTGCAAGGAATGGCAGCTAGAAATCAATCAGAAAAAGAGTAACGTTCTAAACTTTTGGAAATCTAGAAGCCCATCGTCCGTGTTTACCTACTCGATAGATGGTGAGATCATTCCTGTTTCGGAATCCGTGAAATACCTCGGGGTAACCTTGAATCGTGACCTGTCTTGGGACACCCACATAAGACGAGTGATAGGTGCGGCAAATAAGAAGTTGGCTTTTGTGCGTAGGATAGTCAGGAAAAGCACGGAAAAGGTGAGAGAATCCTGTTATTTATCGTTGGTTAGACCTCAAATGGAATACGCAGCAGCGGTTTGGGATCCATATCAGAGGGGACTCATAAAGGATTTAGAAAAAATACAGCGGCGAGCAGCTAGATTCGTGAAAAAGAATTACGATAAAAAACAGAGCGTTACGTTACTCATTGATGAGTTGAGTTGGCCATCGTTGAAAGATCGTAGATTACAGGCGAGACTTAAACTTCTAGATAAATATAGGTCGGAGATATTCGTAAATGAAATGAAGGATATTATTCGACAACCAACGTATATCGGACGGAGGGATAATGACGACAAGATTCGCGAAATAGATAGTAGGACGGAGAGGTATAAGGAGTCCTTTTTCCCTAGGACAATACGTGACCACAATAGATAACAGTGAATAATAATTAGTTAGGAACTTGGTGCGCGGCACCCCCTGCCATCCACCGTCAAGGTGACTTGCAGGGTAATATGTAGATGTAGATGTAGATGTAGAACGGAAAACTAAAATGATCACGCGTATTTATGTGGCTACAATAACATCTACATGTTGCCCTGAAATTCACCTAATTGGTAGGTGGCAGAGGATGCAATGCACCAAAACCTACCTAAATATTGTATATTGCAGGTTGGCATTTTCTATTGTGATCTCGTATTGTCCTCGGACAGAACGAGCCTAGATAACGCTTCGTCCTACAATCGATCTCACGTATCTTAACGTCACGTGCATAAGTGTATAAGGTGCAGTGATTTTACTAGGACAGAGAGGTATAAGGAGTCCTTTTTCCCTAGGACAATACGTGCCCACAATAGATAACAGTGAATAATAATTAGTTAGGAACTTGGTGCGCGGCACCCCCTGCCGTCCACCGTCAAGGCGACTTGCAGGGTAATATTTAGATGTAGATGTACTATATTTAGAGCCCTTCTATATAGTGCCACCCCACATACCGCCCATGAATCCTTGTAAACAGAACTTCCATCTAATGATTACATTGAGCAAGCATAAACTGTACCTCTATTTACCGCCACCTCCGCTTCAACGCCAATTTTAGTGATGGCAATCGGTGGCGCTAAATCGAGGTTTGGCAGTATATAAAAATATTGCAACTGTTAAATGTTTCCCATACCGATCAGTTGAGATCACTAGTGCATCGTCGGAGAAGCAAATAATCATAATAATTTATTTTACACAAATGGCCTCCCCCAATTACATGCATTGTGATGCATGTTACGACAACGATATACGACCATTTCCTCGACAGGATTCGACTTTTACAATGGCAGCCGGATACGTCAACTGCCCTTAAACCAAGGCCGGCAAACCAAACGGATCATACGAAAGGCGAATGTTATTACGCGAATATTTTCGAGATTCTTCGAAAAATTTACGAGCCCTGAATATACATAAAGAGATTAGCACTGCTTTAATGTCTTTTTCTCATATCCACCGAGATAATGTACTCGCATTCTCATTAATCGACGCTTCAAATCCAATAAAAAATGAAGCTTCTGAGTCTGAATGTTCTTCAGTTAAGTCAATACAGATAACGCGATATAATTCGTCAGTGAATTTGATAATCTCTGGGAAATGAGACGATGTGTTGATAAATCCCCAGCGAACGACCAGTTCTGCAGAATAAAAACGTCGGGACATTAAGTTATAAATAAATGGGATAAAAACGATAAATTTTCAGCTCTGAAAATGAGGTATTGTAGACCCTTTCGCGAAACGCTTGGCTGCCTTTTTTTCTTGCATTATTTCTCCCGAAGTTTTTCCCTCTAAAACTACTGAGGGATCAATCATATCATGACACGAAGCTAATCTAGTAACAGTTTAAATCTAATGACTAGTAATTCGACGTGAAAAAAAAACTATTGACGAGCCAACAATTAAGTCGAGCTGGCATTACAAAAATGAAATTTTCATTGTTTCCAAAACAAATAAAATTGTATGCAAATACGAATTCTAAGAGTAAAAAATAATTAATTTTGTGAGCAACTCAGGATAGAATCTGACGTATGCGTGTGGTAATTAATCATGAAACTAAATTTCCAACTTGTTTGATTATACTATAAATTTTAATCTTCTCAATGTTAAAATCTTATGCTTAAGAATTTATATACGATTTAATGCCGATATACTGCTTGGTACTAATATAGCATCTTAAATTAATTTATGTGTATAAAAATATTAATTTTATGAAGAAACTTCCACAATTTTCAAAGCAGTTATTAAAAAACGACTAGGCTATAACTCGCTGAAACTGAGCGTGCTTCAATACCTGCTGTGGAGATAGCAAACATTTTTGTTTTTTTTTTATACAAATAAATTAATTTAGAATGGAATGTCACGAAGTACTGGCGAGTCATCTTAATTTTGTTATTGCTGTCAGTTCGACCTGTTGAATTAATACGTCCTTACATTCACATTCTTCTGAGCGACAGGTGGGGATGAAGTCGTATAAGTGATGACCTTCGTCATAGTTCAAGCTCAGCGATGATAGACCCTGCGGTCAAAATCTTAAGCTTTAACCCCACTCTTCCGGCAACTCAGTTTTCCGAATGTTCTCAGGCAACAATGTTATCCTTTGACGCGTGCATATTAAGGGATACCATATAAGAAGCACTTGGTTTTACGTCTCTGCATCGTTTCACACAATGAGAATAAATCAGAGATGACGACTGATAGCAATCTCTATACAAGTAGATGGAATAAAGCGAACTTAAGATCTTATGCAGACAGCCATGAACTGCAAAGTTGGGAATATTTTTGAAATGAGAAAAATTCTGCAACGACCAGGAATCGAACCAAGGTCTTCTGCTTCCCGGGCTGATAGTTCCGTGGTAGAATATGTGACCGGCAAATGGAAGACCTGCGTTCGATTCCCAAGCATATTAAAATTTTTTCTAGTTTCAAAAATATTCCCATCTATACAAGTAGACTAGTGGTAGAATCAGGGTCGTCTCTAGGATCCGCGAGGCCCAGTGCGAGGCGGCATCTACATCTACATTATACCCTGCAAGTCACCTTTTCGGTGGATGGCAGGGGGTGCAGTGCACCAAGGGTCCATAGTTTTCCTACGTTATCTTTTTCTATTATGGTCTCTTATCGTCCTAGGGGGAAACGATCCTCTATATCGCTCCGTTCTACAGTCGATCTCGCGAATCTTATCCTCACTGTCCTGCCTTCCGAGATACGTCGGGCTTCTGATAAGTCCTACTACCTCATTCGCTAGTCCCTTCGACATAAATTTTTCCAGTAGTTTAAATCTTGCCTGCAGCCTACGTTCCTCTAACGATGTCCATTTCAGATTTTCTATTAATGATGTTACGCTTTGTTTACTATCGTAATTCCTCTTTACAAATCTAGCTGTCCTGCGCTGAACCTTTTCTATCTCGTTAGTGAGTCCCTTTTCGTAAGGATCCCACACAGCTGAAGCATATTCGACCTGCGGTCGAACCAAGGATAAATAACATAATTCTTTCACTTTTTCGGAGCTATTTCGAACTATTCTCCCTATAAAGGCCAGCTTTTTGTTAGCGGCACCTATCAATCGGCGAATGTGGGTGTCCCACGAGAGATCACGATGGATCGTGACTCCAAGGTATTTAATCGAGTCTGAAACTGGAATCTCTACTCCGTCCAACAAATAATTATTATTCAACGAGATACTCTTGGTTCTCCAGAAGTTGATGACGCAGCTTTTCTTTCGGTTTATCTCTAACTGCCATTCCTTACACCATGCAGAAATAGCTTCTAGGTCATTTTGGAGATACTGGTGGTCTTTCGGATTGCTTATTTCTCTATAGATGACGGTGTCGTCCGCGAAAAGCCTAATTTTACTTCTGACTACTGAGCTGATATCGTTTATATAAATTAGAAATAATAACGGACCAATTACACTACCCTGTGGAACGCCAGAGACAACCTCCACTAAGTTCGAAGATTTCCCATCTATAACAACCATCTGCTTCCTATGATTTAAAAATTCACGGATCCAACTAACGATTTTAGAATTAACGCCTAAGGTTTCTAATTTCGTTATTAACTTCCTGTGAGGTACCTTATCAAAGGCTTTCCTAAAATCTAAGAAGATGGCATCGACCTGCGTATTCTTTTCTCCGCTTCTCAGTATACAATTAACAAAAAGACCGAGCTGAGTATCACATGACCTACCTTTCCTGAAGCCGTGTTGACAATCATCTAACAATAAATTACTATCAAGAAATCGCATTATGTTGCTAATGAGTATATGCTCGAGAATCTTACACGATATCGAAGTTAAAGAAATCGGCCTGTAATTTTCTGGGTTCTCCTTGTCGCCGCCCTTATGAATTGGGGTAACGTGCGCTAACCTCCAGTCGCTAGGGACCTCTGCGCGAGAAATGGATTTCTCGAAGATTATCAGAAGAAAAGGTGCTATTTCTTTAGCTAATTCTTTTAAAACTCGAGCAGGAATTTCTTCGGAGCCAGTGGCTTTGTTATGTCTGATGGAACTTAATTGCTTTGCTATTCCCACCTCAGAAAATACTATATCATCCTTCAGCCCCCCCCCTTATTGCGGGTGCATAATGTACGCAATGGTCGCTGACGGCTGTGAATGCTTTTACAAAATGACCGTTTTACAGGTTGGCTTTCTCTACGCTATCATGAATAACGTCACCCGAGTCATTACGCAGGGAAGGTATTGTAGGGCCTCTACCTTGGACCTCTCTCACATAGGACCAAAACGCTTTAGGGTCCTCCTTCAAATAATTATTTAATACCTTATTCCGGAAGTTAGTAAAAGCCTCGCGCATAGTAGTTCTCGCTTTAGCGCGGGATTCCTTATACGTCTTAACTTTAGTTGCTCTATATTCATCGGATGATGTAGATGGCATATTTTTTATTTTCGCGTGGCTTATTCTCTGACGCCTAAGCGCACTCCTAACTTGCATATTGTACCAACGTGGCTCTTTATTGTCGACCTTCAATTTAATTGGAATGTACTTATCGATACTCTCTAGCATTATATCCTTGAATAGTTTCCATGACGACTCAGCACCTGATCGTTTGGTCATATCACGGAAGCCAGGTAGTATTTCTCGTAGGCGCGACCTGAAGCTTGAAAAGTTTGCCCTAGCAAATATATAAAACTTTCTTTGAGGCTTGGGGTGCCTCTCGATTTTCAACTTACACTCTGCATATACGGCCTGATGATCACTTATCCCATCTTCAATGGTGACTTTGTTTATTCTTTCTGGGACGTTAGTTGCTAATAAATCTAATATGTTTCCCAATCGCGTTGGCTTTCTGACTAATTGAAGGAGAGAGTGCTCGCAGAATGTTTCGATTAATGCCTCACAGGAGTCGCGTTCTTTACCTCTAGATTCGAAACATAGATTTTCCCAATCAATTGAGTGTAAGTTAAAGTCACCACCGACTATAACGATACCATCTTGATTTATCAGTCTAAGCTTTGATAATTGTTTCTCGAGACTTAAAATACAATCTACACCAGCGTTATGTGTCCTGTAAAACGAGCATATGAACACCTTTTTGGAGCCATCTTTACCTATGCGGCACCAAACACTCTCGATATCCTCGTCACTTATCGTAATCTCACTGCTATCGTACTTATCGCTAACCGCTATGAAAACTCCCCCGCCCGATCTATTAGCGCGATCTTTTCTATAGACACGATAGTCTCTAGGAAATATCTCCTGACTCTGAATTTCATCCGTTAACCAACTTTCTGTGCCTATCACGACGTCGGCATGCAGACTGCGAATAACATGCTCGAACTCAGCAATTTTCCTACGGATGCTGCGACAGTTCAGTACGACGACGTTTAATTTCTCACTATCACTTCGCATGCTAATCTCACCCTTGACTTTCTCTTCCACTCTAAAACTACATGCGCTCCCACCACAATCACTCCCACGACTGTATGGCGTCGCATCAAAATTGGAATTGCGACCCGTCGCGCCCTTAACGGAACATTCTATCAATGACCTATCGCGAAATTGGTGCTGCATGTCACGCTCGGTGTATATTCTATCATTAGATAATCTTTCGGGATTCTTATTTTCTACAAATGCATCGATTATCCCCTGACCCAAAACTGACCTACACCCTGCCCTACTCTCCAGCCTAAAAAATCCCTACAGTGCTCAAGAATCCTACTCGCTACTCTCTGAGCCGATTCGGGCGTGTAGTGAACACCAGAGTGATCCAGTGGTGCCCTGCACGATTCGATATTCGGTCGTAGGTCGACGAAGTCCACTCCCAAGTCCCGACAGAAATTCCACAGCCTTCGGTTCAGACCTTCAACTCTTCTACTCTTCAACGGCAGCCGCGGGACTCAGGATGAGGCGGCGCCCATTCTATCCGATACTCAGGAAAATTATATTTTTCTTATAATAAACATCTAGAGCAATTTTTTTCGCGTTCCACGCTCGTTACGTCTGTTCAGCGCCGTAACCAGAGCGGGGCATCTGCCTCGGGCGTAACTAAAGAAGGGGCGCAAACATTGTTAAAGGCAAGTTGTGCATGTCTCAAGGACAGGGGAGATTTCACTATTATACTTGTTCCAGACATTACGCATAGCAGAAACTATAAATTTCGATGATGCTACTGATTAGTTTGCTGCATTAAAATAACATAGAATTACTCTTTAGTATTAAAATATTTATACTTTATGTATTTAAATTATGTGTGTGTAATGGTTTTTAATTATATTTATAATTATGTATTTAAATTATGTACATTTATAGCAAGAAATTATATCATTCATAGTTTATAGATATTACAGAATTTTTTATGGAGGGGGAGCATATTTGATAGTTTTCCCCGGGTGTAAAAATAGCTAGTTACAGCGCTGCGTCTATCTACTAACAAGGCTAGTAAGTAAGAGTAGTTCGTAAGCTAACTTCAATCGCGGAGCCCCATAGATGCGGGGTCCTCTTCGGCGCGGGGCCCTGGGCGACTGCCCTTCCAGTCCACCCATAAAGACGGCCATGGGTACAATAATTGTTCAATTTTGTTTTGCTGGTTTTATTGATAAGTTTTATAAAAATTAGCCACAATCGGCGCACACAGAACAGTGATAAAAAATCTAATAACGTATCTGAAGGAAAATAGCACAGGAATGAAATGAGATTAATATTTCCGGATATTAATTCATATTTGTTTAAAAATTAAAAATCCCAATACAATCCCAATACAAGTGATAAGTCTATATAAACTTCCAGAGAGAGTGTTCTGAATATTAAGCATAACCTATGTATTATTTTGTAGCGTTCGCGCGTCCATGTCAGTAGGATGAAAGCGTGAAGGAGCGCTATATTAATATTATTACGCATCATCTCATTCATGGGGAGTGGAAATACGCAGCAATTTATAAAATAATTGCTAAAAATTAATTACTTTATGAGCGGAGGCAAAATCTGCCTCAAAGGTTGAAAGCGACAGCATGCGGGTAATTGAGTGCCTAAACCATTATGACAGAGGGCCAATCACAACCGACGGAATCGATGGCCTAAATAAAATAATTCCCGTCCCCTAGGCATCTGTAAACACACAATAACTTAAAATTCAAAATCAATCAAAGTTATTTAAAACATTCCTCACCGTAGTAAGGCAGTTGTGGTATGATCCTTATCTCTTTTCGAACGTAAATTGACCGTATTTACGCTTCGCTTTTATTGTGTCGCCATGTAAACAAAACTGAGCTTTACCATAGTAACGGACTCATATAGATAGTTAATAAAGTTTTTTTTTTAAATCCTGCTAAAGGGAAAACGGACTGAAAGATGGATCCCAAAAACAAGAGGTGGCATGTTTGTCACCAGCCGAAACTATTCTAAAAATCACAGATTCGCAGCTTTATTTGTAGTTTCAAAATTTTGCGCATGGACGGACGGACAAAGTGAAAACATATGCGATTTTAAAAAAAGCTCTGAAAAGGAACAAAAAAGGATCCGAGGAGAAGGGTTTTCGGATCGATGTAAAGTAGGAAAGAATTCATTGCAGCGGCGCATATATGAATCCAGTTCTCATTCTCCAGACGAGGATCATTTAAATTTTTTGCATGCCGAGCCGCAACAAAAGTAGTAAGTGATTTACAGTGCCGGGTAACTTGTTACATCTTATTTAATTGCTAAACCCTATTGAATATTAGACACTGATATCATAACATGGTATAATCCCTACGCATGAAAACTCTAGCCATTAAAACAATATTTACTATTATTTTTAAAAATAAAAACAGCGAAGGAGGGCTAATCTTATCGATTTTCAAACAACAACAAGGACAAACAACAAACACAATTTAAAACATATATTCAAAAAGGGTATAGGACTAAGGAGCAATCGGCAAGGAGGCGACAGAAAAAGCTAATTATGGTGCAAAGGGCCAGTGAAGAAAAAAAAACTCGCGCAACAGTAGAGTTCCTCTGACGGGAAAAAACGGGGCCAAAGTCCACACAAGAGGATGAGTGAGGAGGATGGAATGAATCCTTTCTGAAACCAGTTCTATTATTCTCGTAGGGGAGAGAAGGGAAGAGAGGCGAGTCCTGGCATCTGCGCCACAAAGGATCAGCTGAGGAGTGTGAATGCTCTTGCTATTCGAGTTCTCATTGTCGCGTCGAAGCGAATTTGTAGGCGCATAGCTAAACATGTTCAATTCACTTCAAGTGCGTAAGAGAGTTTATTGCGATGTTTTACGATCAAAAGTCATTATATATATATATATATATATATATATATATATATATATATATATAGTGTGCCCCTAAAAGCCAGAACGCGCAGGAATAACCCTTATTTTAACAAATGGGCATTAAAACAGCACAGTTTAATTATTATTTTAATAACATCTTATGTATTATTTCATTTATTTATTGCATCATTTAATGTGTTAACCCTTTCCCTGGCAACGACGTGTTCTGCCGTCATCGCCAGTACATGCTTTTCACATGTAAATTTTTACTTTTGACATTTTTTCAATGCCATTTACTGAATGGCTGAAGGATAAACTTCAATTTGATATCTCAAATGGTTAACTTACAATGAAATTGTCAGTCATGCATTTAAGTCGCCAAGCATTAAAATACCCTGCCAGGAAAAGGGCTAATTATTCACATCAATAATTAACTAAATTATTATATATTTCACACTTTCAGATGGAAGGGAAAATGGAACGAATATTGATCAAAGACGAGAGAATTCGTTTTAGTTTTTATGCACAGAAAATATGGCAGCACATACCGATCAATTGCTGATGAATTTTATTTTATTTTGCAGTTGGAACGTTTGTTAAAGTAAATGTTGACCATATGTGCCCTGACTTTTCGGTCATCCTTCGAATATATACACAAACACAGCTTCGATATGTGCGCATAGAGAAGATAAATTTGATGGACAGGAGAAAACACGCGGAAGTGCTACGAAGAAAAGGGAAATGACATATCGACAGCACACAGTGGCGGATCCAAGGGAGGGGCGATCGCCCTCCCCTTGGACGACCCCATTGCCCTCCACTGGGTACATTCTTAAATTCATTCCGCGCAACATTCCTTGTTTCTATACCGAAGACTAAGTCTGTATGACAAGGAAAAGAAAGGTTCTGATGGAGGTAGGGATTTTCAAAATATATGGTCGTCGGCAGAGGCGGAATCAAGAGGGGGGAGGGGCAAATGAGGCGATCGCCCTCCCCTTGGGAAGTTTCTGGATCCGCCCCTGACAGCACATGATATCCATGGGATATCCAGCTCATATCCAGAATATCTATGTTTTAGATATCTCATGGATATCCATTGGATATTTGAAGAAGTAAAATTCTGTAATGCTAGTTGTTATTACAAATTCCTTAAGTTTCTCAAAATGTATGCATTAAATCTTTGTTGCTGTTTATATTTCTCGAAAACACGTTTTACACAATTATTGTCTTTATGTTGATATACTGTGGATTACTATAGGATATCTCATGGATATCCAGACCAAGTGCAGTTTAATATATTCTATTCTATTGCGACCTTTTGGCAGCAATTGTAACAACAATTGAATACAAACAAGATGGATGTCAACATAAAATCTCATACTGGTAGGTGCACTTCTTATTACGTATAAAATATATTTACTTTGGTGCTAAACCTTTGTTAACTTTTGGTAAGCATAAAGGATACTCTAAATCACTTTTAACCGCATTTTATTAGTTAGAATGAACATTAAAATTTCTATAATGACTTGTTTATTTATTATGTACATAAGATCTCAACTGTTGCTTTGTAGTAAATATAATGCAAGGTTAAATACAATTAAAAGGCAATACTGCAACTACTTTTTAAAATGGCTTAAATATGCCTTATGCTTAAAATACAGGTTAAGGCTCATTGAATGATTATTGAAATACTAAAATTATGTATTTTTGTATGGTCAAATGTAAATTATCACACATAGATCGCAAAAGAATATTCAAGTCAGGAAGTGAGATTGGTGAAAATTTGGTGCACTGCATCCTTTGAAATCTACCTGTCTTGTGAATTGCTGATTAGGTAGATGTATTTGAATGCCATACTTAAATAAACGGCGCAATATACATTGCACAAACATTCTCATATACGTTTGGTCGACTGTGTAGGTTTATAAAAGAAAAACGTTTATAAATCAAAGTTAACCGTAGTTTAGTGAATATTTTAATGCCACTGGTCGATATTTAGTAATATTTTGGGACATATGGCTTAGTAAGTATTATTTGTGACAGGTTGTACGATTGGATAGCTTTTAATGAAAATCCTTATAGCCATTTCTAAGTAAATCGAATTTTGTTTCAAAATATCCAAGAATAAAGTACCCTTAATTGTTGCGTAATATCATTCATCTCTTCAGAGTGTCTATTATGAATGATATTATCCACAAATATGATATATCATTCGATTCAGTTTAACCGTTTAGGCCGTAATAAGATTTTTAGTGGATCGCGGCGGAGGCGTGATGTCATTGGGCTTGGGTAAGGTAGCTTAGCGTACATTTTAATGCCACTGGACGCCATTTAGAGATTTCAAGAGATATATGGCTTACCTAGTATTATTTGTGACATCAGGCTCTACAATTGGATTGATTTTAATCAAATTCTCTGCAGCATTTTTAAGTAAATAAAACTTTTCTAAAAATCGCCATGAATAAACTACCCTTAGTTTTTAAGCAATAACCTATTTATGAAAAAAGGTCTGCAAAAGATGATATATTGTAAAAATACGAAATATCCTTCGATTTCTTGTACGCGTTTGGGCCCTAGAACAGCGAACAGACCGACAGACAGACAGAGGGCATGGCGAAAACAACTTTTTTGGACTCAGGGACACCTAAAACGTGTATTTCCATCAAAATCTCGAAGTAGATTTTTTTCACGATAACAATACTTGCTCAATATTCTACGTATGTGAGAAAGTAAAAAATATAATTAATAGCGAGGATCAACTAGGCAATAGGTGAGATTTTTGGTTAATGGCGTCCTTAGAGAGGTTAATATCAGTTATTGGTCAATGGCAATGAAGAGATTAATATGTTATACAACAAATGCTGGTGTGGTTATTCTGCGCATTCGATCATTTACGCTCGTTCCAGAATGAACACTTTAGTATCAAAGTCCTAAAAGGTAAATCTACTTTCGCTGAATCGCCACTGAAGGCGGCTGCATTGTAACCGATATGCGCATTTGCTTTTTTATAACACTGTCATGGCTATAGTACACACCTAAGATTAGTATTTAAATTTTCAATTTTTTATAGTGAAGTGCTTATTCTGTAACTTGTATTCGACCTTAGGACGAGCTCCATAATCTTATATCGGAAAATCTTAAAGACTATTAATTTGGTACATAGTAAAGAAATTTGGTGAAATATTCACATTTCTTTCTTCGCCGTTTCTCCGTGAGAAGATGTTAAACAGCGTTGCTGATTTTCAGGAATTCATGCAAGTTTGTCTGAGTAGGTATGTACACATATTTAATCTAAAGGTTTTGCGTGGGGAATGAAGAAAGCGATGCATGATGAGGAAGGACAGAGAGAGGAAGGGTTGGATGGGATGTGCTGATGGTTAGCTGGACGGATGTGGTTTTCCAATTGGGATTGCGTTTTGGAGGGAATATGCTAAAAAATAAATGCGAGAAACGTGGGAATCCTTGAAACAAAGGAATAACGTGGCAACCGCAACGACAAACTCTTAAACAAGCGGAGAAATATCTTTTGAGAGCGTACTCACATTTTTAAAAACGTAGGGAACGTTTGTTTTGAGGGAATTTTCTGTTTTTGTTTTGTTTTATTTTTTTTAAACTCTGGATTCTGGGTGTGAGGGCTTTGGAGGCGGGGGAGGGGAGGAAATGAGGTATCTGAGTGGAGGGAGGCGGGGGAGGGGCTGGGGAGGGGCGGGGGAGGCGGCGGTTTGTGCATTTCAGAAGCGGGATGTGGAGGGGGAGGGAGGGAAGCGAAGCAAAATACTTCCGGTCTATGTCTCCGCCGTCAGAGGGAGGGAGGGGGGAAGAGATAACTGGAAAGGGGTGCGGGAATTGCGGTAAGGGATATGGAAGATGGGGAGAAAGTGGTAGGGGGAATAGGAGAGAGGTGGGAGGATAGGGAGGGGTGGGGGAAGATAGGAAGACGGGGGAGGAGGAAAGGGGAAAGGGGGGGGGAGGGGCGTCGGAGCTTTGTGGATTTTGGAGGGAGGGAGTTAGCGTGAGAGAGTGGGCTAGGGTGGAATTTTAGCGGTGGGTGGAGTGAGAAAGTTGTTGAGGAGTGGATGGCAATTGCGGGAGGGGAAGAGAAAATGCGGCAGGGTGGTTGAGAGCGCCAAAAAAACAGTGGAGGATAAATAAATTGACATTGGAAAAAGGAGTGGCGTCTTTCCCAAGTAATTTTTCGGTCTATGTATTTATAAGTGAGCATGGTCGTTTTAAAAGTAAAAGGGAAAAAATGATCGAGGTCTCTAAAAGGAAATGTATCGAAATATAGATATATAAAATTATAATAAGTGAGGAAAACCTTTTCAACAGAAAATAAGTTAAATTGCAGGATTAGTTTCATATTGTAGGATAAAACTAAGTTTTTGCGATGGAAATACTTTTTCTTTCCATTTTATGTTGAAATTTCACCAAGTGAAGCCTATAATTATTTCGAAAGAAGAGCGAACATACTATAGGGATCTGATGATTACTCAACTTATCAAGTCAAGGGTCGATGTTCGTTATAAGAAAGAGAAATGAAATAAAAAAAACCTAGCAATATGAGGAATCGATCTGCAAGAGCAAATTCTCCGATCTTATTCATTGCAATAAAATGCCAACTTTATTAGAAAGTAAGTTTCATAAAACAATAGGTTCTTTTTTGAAAAAAAAAAACTTTTATCAAAATTTTTTATTTGCTTTTCTCAAAAATATTGCTTCGAGACTTTCTATAAAAATAAGACCGTTAACAGATAATCCGTGAGGAATAAAGTGATGGTGAATAAAAAACAGCGCGATCGAGTGCCGCGAGTTATAGCTATAAACTTAATTTTTGCAACTGCAGCACCTGTTAATATTGTAATTCGTTTCTATAACTTCACAAAGATTCAATTTTGAACATTTTTGCGAGTTGTGGCATTTCTATTCAATAGAATTTGGTGACAATTACTCGGTAAGCTGTTGAAATATCGGTATTAAAACTGACATAATATGTATTTCTCTTTCGAACTGGAGATCTAATAATCCGTGTATTTCATTTTAACGAGAAATGTTCAAAATATAAAAATATGGCGCCAAATTCATTCAGTCGAGAGAGGGGATTTTTTTCTTTTTTGAGGTTTTATTTTTAACGTATTGCTCTGATGTTCACTTGCACTCTTCTCTTTCTTCATCTTCGATTCTGGAAAGATTTTGAAAAAAAAAAAATCTCTCTCTCGCTGCCTGACGCAAAATTCGGTGCGTGGGAAAATGGGATCGTATAGGCACACATAACTAACGCGCGTGAAAGGCGTATTATCTGCTAAACAAACAAACAAAAGGGAGCCTCTATGTTTTCAACATTCCAATGAGTGCCAGCGAAAATAAGCATTCAGCCTTGAGTTCGTACCTTCTAGTATAATACGATAAAAAAGGGACACGACTGAGCGAACATCGCGTCTTGTTAGTTTTCTGTTTTCAACCCATCTTCTCTCGTTAGATGGCGAGGCTGGCGTGCTGATGGGGATGTGGGGGAGAGGGGGTTGAGACGAGACACGGGGTGGATATTAATGCATGAGAACGCCAACGAGCAAGGAAAGTTTCTCACCAGAGGATGCTAAATACGAAAGAGGCAGATGAACGAGGGATAAGGGTCTCATGAGAAGTGATAGAGAATAATAGTGAATACGAAGATAAGGAGAAGGATTTTTGTCGAGAATTAAAATTTTTATCGTGCAAACTGCGATGCTATATAGTTTGGAGTCTCAAAGATATGAAGGGTTGAGAAATACTGCCGCGAAATAGAAAACAGACACTCAATTAGATTTTCGGTCCTGGTTTCCAAAGTAACGGATAATATGGGACGAGCAAAGCAAGAGGAAAACTGAACGGCAAAAAGATCTCTGAAAACAAAGAGGTAGTAATACTCATAAGATAATTCAAAAATAATAAACATAAAATGCCATATTTGATTGACCATAAGATATTTTCCATAAAGGAAGTTAGACAAAAATTGTCCTGCGCCTGCTAGGCCAAATGTAATCGGGTATTATGGACGTTAAGTCCGGATAAGAAGAGGTTATGTCTAAAGACTGTCGCTGGTAGCAAGAGAAACCTTGAAGTTTGCTCATGAAAGGTTGAACAAAATTACATGCCCTACGCACAGGAATAACGTAGTGATCTGAAGAAGTCGATATTTTGCAGTGCGCTATCGATAAGAGGAAAGTACGTAATAGGAAGAGCTCCTGAGCCAATAATAAAATTGTTCCACGAAATTAACGACACTTGTTTCGGTTGCAAATTAATCATTATTATGATAAAGTTAACGAGACGACAACTTTCTAAACGAGTTCTAAAGCGATTTTGGCATCGGCTTAGGAGTTTTACAACTATTGATAACGTAAACAAAATCGCCCTTTAACCTCAAACTTCAACACTTCGCCGCAACTCTAGTTTACATTTTCTGCCCGGTGCATTCCTACATTGGCGTTGCGATATCACATTAGGTGATGCCTCACTGGTGTGTTGCGAGTTAAGATACTGCAACTGGTTCCACGATAAATACGCTCAAATTCAGTGGGTAATTTTAAATATTTTTAGTTCTCATGAGCAACATAAACGCAAACATAAGCATATAATTTTTTCGAAAATTAAATTAAAATATATAGGTTCGTCTTTTAGGATTATGCGCCGGAAAATACGGCAATTGATTTCGCTCAAAATTCATGTTTTTGCTTCCATGGTAACGGGCTCGATAAAAAAAATGGCCGAATGGATTTATTGTTCGAGTTTATTGTTGTCACTCGTTGCAAAATTAAGTGATCGCTCAAGAGAAAACGGACCAAGACTTAACAAAAGAGAAGCCTACGACAGCGCGATATAGGCTCAAAAAGGCGCACGGAAGAGAGGATGAAAAATATATTGGAAAAGAAAAGTCGTAGGCGGTCAGGTAAAAGTCTTTATTCCTGAGAGGAAGCAAGCATTCTCTTCCTCTTCGTAAAAGATTGGAGAATTTCTTGGAATCATACGCTACACGAAATTTCTTTTTAAACAAGAAAAACGTGTGACACTACGAAAAATGAATGGATGTGAGAAAAAATGCGGATGAGAAGATTTAGCGTCTCGGCAAAAAAATATAATAGCTGCTCAGGAAAATGCCCGGGAAGAAAAGTGGTGCGAAAAACCTGCGAGGGATTCTAAATAGATCCTAAAAAGGTCTTATAAAAACATGGCAAGAGGTAAATGGTAATTAGCACCGATTGCACCAAGTTTGTTTTAAAGCGAGTTAAAGCTGCCTGAACGTGTTATATGCGTGTGTGTGTTTGTGTACAAACACAGACATGCGGATATATATCATGCTTTAAGCAGTTTCAAATCATTTTAAAACACATATAAGGATAAAAACAAATTTAGAAAAAAAATTACTCCAAGAAATTCTTTAAAACTTCTATTTAAATAAAGATTCTTATATTTCAGCCGTTTAGCAAAACATTTTCACGCTCATTTGACTAAATAAATTTGTCCTAGTCACCGAATGCATATAAATGGCGAAATTATGAGGGTGAAAGATAAGACGGAAAGATAACAAGAAATATGAAATATCACGACTTTTTCTAGATCAGATATGTAGCTATTAGTGGTTCTGAATTCTAAAACTGAGGGTTTAACCGGTGAGAAACGGATATAGTAAGTTGTTATCCTTGCTCAAAGAAACGTTCTCGCCAAGGAATAGGCAAAGAATACAATTATTCGATCTCAAAAGAGTGAGGTGCCTAAATTTATAAGAATGATACATAGTAAATATAAGCGTGTCATGTGCACAGGAGCGTACACCTGATTATAAAATACAACATACAGGCCGATAGCTCAATAATAAGGAGGGTTTTTTGCATTACATTCTTCCCTCTATATACAGAAGATGCATAAACCAAGAAAAATTACTTAAAATCTAAACAGCAGACCCCTTTACATTCATTTGCAATTAATAACTGTAAATAAATGTTGGAATCTAAGCATTGTAAACTGTTTTATGAAATGCAGTTTAACAAATCAAAGGGAATTACTTTTTAATTTGAAATTTATAGCTAAAACGATAAAGCATCCGCAAGGTAAGTGGAAACCCAGGTTTCGATTCTCGTCGCAGTCCAGAATGTTTCTCATCCTATCCATCGATTTTTAAGTACAGACATTAAACGAAGAAAAATTCAATAACCATACGGAAAATACATAAGAGTCCATGTCGAACGAATCTTTATTTTTGAATCCAGAGACTTATCGCTGAGTCGTGTCCTTTAGTTTGGATAGCACCAATATTCGTAGACGTAAATTAATGAATATTTTTGCGATCAAAAGTGGATACAAAAACACGTAACAAAAGGAAGTCAGATATTAAAGGTGAAATAGGGAATAACTGGAAGCCGTATGAAGCAAAGGAGAGAAACGGAGTAGTAAGATAGAGGATAGTGTTTTGTGAAAAAGGGAAGAAAGTGAGAGAGGGATGAAGAGGTGGAGAGAGAGAGGGATGGAGAGAGGGGGAGGGAGAGAGGAGGGAGAGAGGGATGGAGGGAGAGAGGGATGGAGGGAGAGAGGGATGGAGGGAGAGAGGGGGAGTGAGGGATAAGGATGAGGTGGTGCAAGGTGAGTGGTCGGTGAATGTTCTTCCGCTGTGAAGCAAACGGAAAATAGGCAAGTCATCCTCCCTGAGTTTTTGCCTTCCCATTTATAAAGGCGAATGTATTAAAACTAGGAAACTGCCAGAGAGATTTTAGCTCATTTTTGTTTTTAACATAAACACAGATTTTTTAATTTTAAGTGAACTTCAATTAGCGAAGATAACCAACTATTAATATTTGGCATGGAAACGGTCAGGCTTCAAATCATTCCAACTATGCACAGTTATAAATATACAATGATATTGCCGGTCCAAAATGACGGGTTCAAATTAATAAAAATCGGAATATAATTTTTAACTTTGAATGAATTATTTTAAAATCACTATTTATAAAGATTTTGTTTCTCGCAACAGTCGGTTGTCAAGCTAAACAGATTTTGAGGTAGGGGATGGGAAGAGGGGAATGCGTTTAGCCTTGGGACAACAGTCTGAGCTCAAGTTTTGACAATTATAATTTCGTCAAGGCAGTTGTCGTTAAAATTGGCAATTTTCCCCATAAATATGTGATTTAAACGTTCGTTATGAGCGATTTCGAGCTCTTGGCGAATAAGATGAATAGTATATGTTAGTGGCTTCATTAATTTTTCTTTAAAATACTAGTTCAAATCGCAAGGTCTAATTTTAATTTCCGAATGAATAAAAGCCTGCACGTCGAAAAGTTCATTTTTACCTGTTACCTTATGGGAAATATAAATAATGCTCTGGAGTCGAACCCAGGCCGTTTTTCCAAATATTTTTTGTCTATCACTTTTAATGTGCGAATCAAGCATTCCTGGAGAATTTCGAATCATTATCTTTCACCGTTTTTGAAATATAAACGATTTAATGTGATCACCGATCAACAATTTTCTATTATTAAGCTCATAGGTATGAAAAACTATTTTAAATATCCAGTGAAAATTTTTATATATCACAATTAGGTAGTAACACTTGGGTGCGGCCATAGCAATTCTGCATAGCCATACCTAACATGAAATTTCAATTGCATAGTGAATATAATAATAAGAAGATAACAATATTGTATTGAAAAATTACTTTTTAAATCACCTTGGGCAAAACGCAAACACATAATTTAGCTGATTTCCGAATACTGCGCACCGCCTGCACAACCGGCTGATTAAGTATTCGCTTCATATTATTTACACAGCAGTAAGAAATGCAGCAATATACGGTCGCGCATTTACTACTCAAATTTTTAACTACTCGAGGGGGATAATTTCCTAGTTAATACTGCTACACGATGACGTTGTTTTTTAATTGGAATTTCTCATGCCTCCCGCCAAAGTAACAGAAGTTAGGCTTCTGTTTTCTGAAGCCAGTTAATTCATATGCATCCGTTTGCGAATCAACACCATAGAACCAAAACCAATCTTTTAATGTACTAACATGCAAACAAATTTTATAATTTAACAGTCTCGCCGTGGTTTCTTAAGTGGTGTCGTGGATAACGTTAGTTTACATCAACAGCCGCTGACAGCAGGGTCGGCTGCCCGAGGCACCTAAATCTTCGCAGTGCTCTAACATTACTTGCAAGGGTACAGGTGTTGGCCAGCAATTTATATCGCTGAATAGGCTGGGATCTCGATAGAATTCCTGTATTTTTTGTAGTCAACGTTCAAACTTTTAAAGAGCAATACACATGAATCGACAGACGTTTAAAATGTCTTCAAAGAAATTATTTGAGGGGGGCGCAAGGATGAATTCTCGTTCAAGGGGTCAAAATATTTCGCGCCGCTCCTGTAAGAATCGAAGTAACTTCTTTTGCTGTGAAATATTGAATAGATAAACTGCGCATTAAAGGTTAAAAGTAAATCTTCACAGCGGTAAATCACCGATAATTTATCCAAAAATGTCTTTTCTTTTAGAATTGAGGGTCGGTAAATTACTATTCTGCGAATGGCATGCGCATCTGTTTCATTCAACCGTTTTAATGGCCAAAGGAGTTTTCTCGATCATTAGTTGTGTTACAGCCTCAGGAAATCGATATTCGTGTTTTAAAATAAAATTTGATTCCTTGTCTATAGAACCACAGAGGCGAGATGTCAAAGGATACAGTGATACCGCACATTAATGCAAAACAGAATACAGATCACGTGATCAGAAATCGGCAAACTAGAGGTTTTAAATGCAATGTATCTGGCCATTTGCGAAATACATTACCAAGACATGAGACACTGATCGACTCATTAAACTGGGAACACATTTTTACACCCACGCATAAAAAAATCATTTTCCTCGAATGCTTTGATCACTAAGGCGTCCATGCATTCATTAAGAGCGTACCCAGCGATTAAGTGGGTCGTCAGACGCAACTTGCACGAGCTTCGAGTACATCTGCTCATTAAATGGGCCACAAGAGGCGTTACATACGTACGGTAAAAGAAATCGCGTAATAAACTTCAGGCGAGCTTATAGTTATCCTAAAATAAAACTCAACTTTAAAATTGGATCCAAGGAATATGTTCAGTGGTGCTGTTAGGCTAAGAAGGAAAAGACGCCTATGCTCACTCGTGTTAAATGAGCCGCATTATCTGAAGCAGGAGCTAAATTTTCCACGTCGCTCAATGGAGATGTATTATCAGTTTTGAAATTCGCTTCCGAACCGATATTGCAGTTAATGATTATTAAAATGGGACGGGCTCGACAAAATAACTACCCAATCGATTAATTAGTAAGAAAGAAATGCACCCACAACCAAGCTGCGAGACGCAGTAGAATAAAAACACCTTCCCGTAATGAAACGAAGAACCGTAATAGAAGAACAATTCACCCTCGAGGAAT
This sequence comes from Tanypteryx hageni, assembly GCA_028673005.1. NCBI lineage: Eukaryota > Metazoa > Arthropoda > Insecta > Odonata > Petaluridae > Tanypteryx > Tanypteryx hageni. The sequence continues at coordinate 93,618,452 of CM054114.1, read as the reverse complement.
TTTCCGCAGCCCAAGGGCTCGGCTTACAAGGTTTACAAATTTCTTGCATCAAAGCTGACTGAATCAATGCTTGCGTTCGACTTCATACGTCGTCAATTAGATGCACACCGTGTCAGGCCGCTAGTTTAGACCGTACGCGTTCCCTGCAACGACTTTCAATCTATTCAATTGAACATGAAAATTGACGGAAAAACGGTACTGTTCGTAAAACCGACGTTTCCCTACCTTTTTTTTTCCCTTCCAGCGATGAAAAACCCTTTGTCCGTCCACGTTGAAATTCCTTCCGAGAAACACACTGCATTCTCACAGAACAGCCAAATCGCTTCAGAATGATGGATTCGATGAAGGCATCCTTCTTTGAATGGAATTTCGACGAAAAGCGAAAGATCTCGTGAATTTCGCACAGTGGTAAGTGACATTCCCTATATCGCAATGCTGCTGCGGACTTACCTGATGAATTGCACCTCCTTTTCTCGCTGATTCAGATCGCTGACAGGCTGAAAACTCGATACTAACGAACACGACCACTTCCAAAACGCAACCGTGATAGGAAACGAAAAAAAACCGCCGAAGATGTCGCTAGTTGTCATCGTGACGGTTGGGTATTACGAAAGGGTTGGAAGAAATCTATAAAAGTGACAGAGTAAATGCATCCTTCGCCTCTGGTCTGATTACACTGTCAAATGGAACAAGGTTGATGGCATCAAAGGTTTTCCTGAAAATGAAAGCGATGCCAAACAAAATTTAAAAAAGAATTTGTTTTTCAACAGCATTAAATATAAAGTATGCCATAATAAATAATTAAACAATAAATCTAAGACGTGCAATAATCAGAAGTATTCGTTTAACTCGGGAGCAGGCGCGCAGGGTGTCTGAGTCACCCCAACAAAGTTTACACTACACTTATCCACTCGTGAATTAAGTTTTTCTTTAAGATTATCAGTACTTTTCTTCCAAACTCTCTTGAGCATATTTATATCACTTTCAGGTCTCAGTAGCATTTAGTCCGTGAAACATCATTTAAAAAATCTGTCTGGAGTGAATCAATCACCCCGAGCCCTTCCACGTTACATTCCTGATTGCGAGTCATGGTAAGGTTTTTATTCTATATTCATAAATCGATGGAAACTCTTTACAAATGACCAGTTTAATGTTTCTACCCTCTCTTTACGTTTTATTTGGCAGGTGGACGTTTCGATTTACATCGCGACTTGGAGAAAATCCGTGAAATTCTTCTCAATTGCTACGTAATATATCTATCAAATAACCCAAATACAGTACTCAAAATAAGTAGTTTCATAAATAAATTGGACAGGACTTAGCAAAACCAGCAGTCATTTCTCGGTTGCAACATAAAATCTTACGAAAGCAACTAAAGGAATTGGGCCAAAAATTTGTACCGCATAGAAAAGAAAATGTTTCTGGAGAGACCGGTCGATCTAAACCTGCAAATTACGCTGTGTCGTATGACCAAGATATAAAATTCGTCTTTGAGAAAATTCAGGAGTTTTGAGAAATAAAGATATATATAACAAACATGTAAATTATATGGGTTTAAGATAAATTTGAATTTCCAAACTTTTTCCTTACTAATCTAAGAATATTAAAAATAAAGAAAAATGAAAAAAATTTGAATAATTATGTTGAAAAATGTAATTTAAAATGGGGAGACTCAATCACCCCGCGCGACCGTCTGTGCTCCAAAATCGAGCGCGCCTACTGCCGGGTTAAATATCTACGTTTCAAGAACAATGCTGTAGAAATGGACCAGGTTAATAAATTTTTGGGAATCAAGTGCAACTATAAATCGAAATAGCCTTTTATTTCAATCACTATACATTGGAAAGCGTGTGCTATCTGTTAATACATTTTTGGTTATCAACAACATCAGACGAGTTACAATCCGCCTCATGATGCAGTGTGATCTCGTTATAACGTATGTATGTCGGTAAATCGTGCATTTTCGTAAGTTGTACTGAAAGTACGTTATGATGAAAATGCATATTAGGTACGCAGTGGGACGGATAAATAAGAAGTCACCACTTTGTAAAAATATTCTTAATTTCCACAATTTATTTGTTTGATTTCTAAGAAAATGTGTTGTTACAACTCCGGCAAGGATTTTAAGATATCCCTCGTACCATTAGTTTTTAATGCGATGTAGTAACGTAATTTTCGGCTAACACGCTATGCCAAAAAAATTGAGTTGTTGTTGAAGCGCGTTATGCTGAAATGTTTTTACGTAATTCGTACGAGATATCCGACGGGGTTAATAAAACGTACGTATATAAGTACATTATAACTAGGTTTTACTGTATATATATTATAATGCACGTACTTTTCATTAAATTCATTTATACATTGTTCAGGGTTTTATCACCACGACCTTCAACCACTGCGATTTTATTCTCCACACCTATGAAATCATAAAGAGATAAAATAAATGTCCAAATTTATCGTCGAGGTCTTTTGAGTTAAGTCACTAAGCGTGTCCATTTCCATGATTCGGTGGATAGCAGGATTTTGGTGGATTCCTGCAATAGGCCACGGACATTGTGGAACAAGGTCCATGATGTGATGTGAGAGATGTGCTAAATATATAATAATGTCATCTAAAAAGTATCAACAGTTGCTTTATCGTTAGAGGAACGTAGGCTGCAGGCTAGATTTAAACTACCGGTAAAATTCATGTCGGAGGGACTAGCGAATGAGGTAGTAGGACTTATCAGAAGCCCGACGTATCTCGGAAGGCAGGACAGTGAGGATAACATTCGCGAGATCGACTGTAGAACGGAGCGATATAGAAGATCGTTTTTCCCTAGGACGATAAGAGAACATAATAGGAAAAGATAAGGTAGGAAAACTATGGAGCCTTGGTGCACTGCACCCCCTGCCATCCACCAAAAAGGTGACCTGCAGGGTATCATGTAGATGTTTTCTAATAATCGTCTATTACGGCATCTTCTGCTTGATTAAGATGCTTGATGTGGAAACGACCTCAACGGAGGAGGGAGTTGGAATAAGTCAAGCTCTCTATAACCAAGTACGGTCATCCTTATCCCCGACTTTCGCCGACAACGGGGTCAATTTATTATTCTAACACTGGCCACGTGATAGGAGACCACATTGTATCAATTAGTGAGATTTCCCACGAGATTTAATAATATATTAGATTTATTTGTTACTAATCTTCCTGAGCGTATGAATAGAGTATCTGATGCTGAGGGAATAAGCGATCACAAGGCAGTTTACGTGGAATTTCAGTTAATTATTGAGAAACAGGTTAAGGTCAAAAGAAAACTTTATGTATTCGCCAAAGCCGATTTCACAAGATTTAGGTCTTTTCTGCGAAATAAATATACTAATTTCTGCAATTTAACCGATAGTGCAGACGCGGGGGAATCCTGGTGCATGTTCAGAGATATGATGCGAGAGTGTACAGATAAATTTATTCCGAGCAAACTGAAGCGTGATAGTGCAGAACCTAGATGGTACAATCAGGAAGTAAGAAGCGCTCTCCGACGTCAAAGAAAACTCCACTCTCGCGTAAATAACACATCCTCAACAGCTACGGTCGAACAGATTGCAATAATAAGGCATCAATACAAGGAGGCGCGCTCCATAGCCAGAGTAGCAATGCGTAATGCGTTTAACAATTATAAAAAGAAGGTTTTACAGGAAAACTTGAAAGAGAACCCAAAAGCATTTTGGTCTTACGTCAGGGAAGTTCAAGGTAGGGGCCCCACTATTGCGTCACTGCGGTCGGAAACGGAAAACGTAGTTCACGATAGTATGGATAAAGCAAACCTATTAAATCATCACTTTCAGAAAGCTTTTACTCGTGATGACGATGAATGTGAAACCCCTATTCCTATGCGTCAGGGCGATTCGATGGAAGATTTGGTATTTTCGGAAAATGGCATCGCGCTCCAACTTCATTCAATTAAGCCAAATAAATCTCCTGGACCGGAGGAAATTCCCGCGCGTGTAATGAAAGAATTAGCTGCTGAAATCGCGCCGTATTTGAAAATTATATTCGAGAAATCCATTAGAGAAGGAGTAGTTCCTAAAGATTGGAAGGTGGCACATGTTACGCCCATCCATAAGAGTGGCGACAGAGAGAACCCCGAAAATTATAGGCCGATATCCTTAACATCATTATCGTGCAAGATACTTGAGCACATAGTCTTTAGCTCTGTATTGCGCTATTTAGATAGTCATTCATTGCTTAGCGGATGCCAACACGGATTCCGGAGAGGTAGATCATGCGAAACGCAGCTCGGCCTGTTCGTGGACGATTTGTTGCGATGCGGAGAGAAAAATACTCAGGTCAATGCCATATTCATTGATTTCAGGAAGGCGTTCGATAAAGTATCTCATAGGAAATTAAATGCGAAGTTAGGACAATGTGGTATCAATTCGAAAGTTGTCGGTTGGGTGAGAGACTTCCTCTCGAATAGGGAACAGATAGTTGTCATCGATGGGAAATACTCGTCCCCCTTTAAAGTTGCTTCGGGTGTTCCTCAGGGAAGTGTATTTGGCCCTCTGCTCTTCTTAATCTATGTAAATGATATGTGCTCGATTGTTCGTAGTAAAATTAGGCTTTTCGCCGATGACACCGTTCTATATAAAGAAATAAAAAATCAGGAGGACCATCAGTCTCTGCGTGAAGACTTAAGAGCCATTTCAGCGTGGTGCAAAGAATGGCAAATCGAAATTAATTATACTAAATGTGCCGCAGTCACGTTTTGGAAAAGTAAGAACAAAGATTTAGGTTTCGAATATAAAATAGATGAAATGAGCATTCGGCAAGCTGAGTATGTAAAATATTTAGGAGTAACCATTTGTCGAGATCTTTCGTGGGACATGCACATTCGTCGAGTTATAGGCGCGGCCAACAAGAAACTGGCATTCATAGGTAGAATAGTACGGAACACTACAGAGAAAGTACGCGAAACATGCTACTTATCACTGGTAAGACCACAAGTGGAATACGCAGCGAGCATATGGGATCCGTACGAGAAGGGACACATAATTCAACTAGAAAGAGTACAGCGCAGAGCAGCCAGATCTGTAAAACAAAAGTACGAACATAAGGAAAGCGTCACCTCTTTATTGAGCGATTTGAACTGGGTATCACTGGAGAACCGTAGATTGCACTCAAGGTTGAAACTTCTAGAGAAATATAGGTCAGAATGTCTAAAAGAGGAGGTAGTGGGAATAATTGTGGCACCGACGTATATAGGTAGAAATGATCGAGACGATAAAATACGTGAGATCGATTGTAGGACGGAGCGTTATCTAGGCTCGTTCTTTCCGAGGACAATAAGAGATCACAATAGGAAATTTCGAATTGCGTTAGACAATCTTTAGGTAGGATTTGGTGCATTGCACCCCCTGCCACCCACCAACTTGGTGAATTGCAGGGTAACTTGTAGATGTAGATGTAGATAAGATAATTATCAAGCATATTTATCTTATTTCTATTCCTTAAAATTCTCGAAATTCGATTTTTATGCATACATTCCTATTGAGTTACATACTCTGTTTAGGCCCGTAATGGCTGCCGTTGTAGCAGTCGAAAGGAATTGTCCGTACTTGGTTATAGAGAGATTTAGGAATAAGCCAATATCCATTCGACCAAGATTTGAGTGAGGTAATGACGCAGATGTGCAGGAAGGGGAGGGAAAGGTCGGAGTATGCCGGGTGTGTCGGAAGGACGAAGCCAGGAGATAGCAAGTAAAATCAGCAGAATGTGGCAGAGCGCGTCATCGAGGCCGAAATATGGCCGAGCGAGAGCCCATGTGACCACCGGGAGTCGGAAAAAATTGAACTAGGAAATTCGTTCGTCAAGTGGAAACCTTCGGCTAGAAAGTTATTCTCGATGAGTCGATTTCAAGTAAACGAATGCTGAAAGTTTCGTCAAAGCGATGACCTTACCAAAGCCATATTGCTTTTTATCGTGTCGTGGTTTGATTTGAGACTTCCAAACCCGCAGCGAGTAGCTTCACTCGGTGTATAATTATATTTCATGTCTTCAATTAAAAAAAATAATTATCAGGCGGGGTCTTTGATTTTGCATTTTTACCATTACATAATACTAGACCCCGTCAAAAACGACGGGACATGAATTCAAGTGAATTAATTTAAATGTTCTAAGCTAAAAATCGATGGTCAATTATTTATAATTTTAATTGCAAAAGAATAAAAAGCCCGCACGTCGAAAAATCGCATTTTACGTGTTATCTTACGGGAAACAGAAATTATATTCTGGAGTCGAAGTCTTCTGGAGTCTTTTTTCGAGACTTTTTCATCATTGACTTTTAATGCGTGTTTGAAGTATTCCCGCCCAATTTCAAAGTTCTATCTAGTCGGGAAGTTTGTTAAGACACGTTAAAAAGCGTTACACACAGAGTGACAGAATAAGCGTATTATATGGTATGATGATATTATCATTCGGTAAGAGTATTATAGTGAACAAGCAGATAGTGGAAACAAGATGGTCATGTAAAGCTAAATAGTCACTTGAGACGCGTCATTTGTACGTCAGCCCTCCTATAACAAATAATTATTCAGCGTTTCCCAAACTTTACGCAGACCTTATCGAGACCCCCTTTAGGCTCATCCATCTACCAATAAATGTAAATGTAATATTCATTTCAAAAAGTTGTAAATACCTAATTTACTTATATCTTTTTAATATTTTATCCATGCGTAACATTTAAAAAAATAAAAATGTTTCGTTTTCGCGATACTCGGAAAACCTTTCACGATATCCCAGGAGATCGCAACCCAGTGTTTGGTAAGCGTTTTAATAAATAACTAGGTGCCCGTGTTGCAGTACTTCCTGCAAACATCTAGAGACCATTGCGTGAAGTGGCCCAATGCGATAGTTCCTATGACGAAAAATTGATGCAAAGAGTGTTATTAGTTGAACCAATTTTATTGCCCCTCTTAAAATTTTCATAACCAAAAGCATATACCTACACGATTTATACTACCGGCAAACAGTATTTTTTGTTTTGTTCACTATTTCCGATGGTACAGCATATCATATGTTGTGGTTTTTAAAAATATTAAGTAATCATCAATATCGAAAGAAATTAATCAAAAACATTATCAATATAGTAATTTGCTGAAAATGCACAATAAAACTTGCAAACGAAACGATATTTTCAATGTATACGTGAAAATATTTTTATTTGAAATGTTAAGTTGCCCATTATTCAAAGATGGCGACTTTGGTCGCTGTCGAAGGAACGTCGCCTTTGAAGATGCCCACTTAGTGGGCGAAATGCATCGGGCTATTACTACTTGTTTTTTGGCTGGAGTTTTTAACTTTCATTCAAGTTGCCCAATATTCAATCGTTTCTTTTCTTCGCTATTTGTTTTATATTTACACGAAACTTTTCACACAAATTATCTATTGGTTATTGTGCTTGATGCGTTTCCTTCACTGTAAGCTTAGTGCAATTGCACTTGCAAGTCCGAGTCTAACAAAGCAAAAATCCGAGATCAACAATTTAAATGTTTAAAAATAGGAGGAAATCGATTATAAACTTAAAATATGAGCAAACACGAATTAAACCAGAAGATAGAAAGTAAGATTAAGAATCTTCATTTCTTTTTACGTGAAATAGTATAAATCTCGAGTCAATCGATCGTAAGATATTTTAAAATGTTAAAGACTGAAGGTCTACACATGGTATTCCAGCCGATTATGTGATAATCAAATGCAAAAACGAAAACTTTTCTGGTGTCGTACCCATGCCTTTTCGGGAGACGACTTTCAACTGAAAAACTGCAAGAGTTCGTGCAGAGTATTCAGGCGAAAGATTTGTCGAGCCGACCGTTCTTGATTTTCGTTTATATTGGGAGGTGACGTCACTCGATGCTTAATCTGTTTTTGTCCTCCACGCGTTTTATTGCAAGCTTAGTGCAAATGCACTTGAAGCCCGAGTCTAACAATGCAAAAATCCGAGATGAACAATGCCGGCTACCATAGCAACCTCTTTTTTGAAATGTCGAAAACCCGGATAAAATCGAATATAAAGTTAAAATATGAGCAAACACAAATTACACGACAGAATCGGCGGTAAGAATAAGAATCTTCATTTCGTTCTGCGTGAAATGGTATCAATCTCGAGTCAGAACCTCGATCGTAAGATATTTTAAAATGTTAAAGAATAAAGGTTTAAACACCGTATTATAGCCGATTATGTGTTAATCAAATGAAAAAACGAAAACTATCCTGGTATCGAACCTATGCCTTTCCGGGGGGCGACTACCAACTTAAAACCTGTAGGAGTTCGTGCCAAATATTCAGGCGAAAGATTTGTAGAAATCGAGCCAACCGTTCCCGGTTTATTTGCGTTCATGCTGGAAGGCTTCAGACGCAGGCAGGCAGGGACGCACGCAGAGACACAGCGGTTATAATATTCGTACTAGCGTAATTGCCCGTCAAATATGACGGGTATGTGCAGATTATGTATTAAAATTAAGGTACTTCCCATTCTTCCTACCTTTCTCTCTGCCTTCCCCCCATTTTCTTCCCTCCCTCTCCCCCTATTCTCTTTCCATCCCTCTCCCCCTATTCTCTCTCCCTCCCATTCTCTCTCTCCCTCGTATTTTCTCTTTCTTCTTCTCATTCTCCATCCCAATCTTCCTCTTATTCTTCACCCTGCTCATCACTTCCCATCCTCCATCTTCCTCCCACCCATTTTGCTACCTTTTTTCTAAAATTTAATTAGTTTTATTTGGGGGAAGTGCAATATATCCCCCTTCAAAATAGCGCCACAAACGGACAGTAATTTCTTTAATTTCCATGTCAACCTTAAATAAAAATTCTGAATAGCTCATTATATAAATTTCTGCAAAATTACAGTTTTCTATCTACATCATTGATCGAGTTATTCGCGTTTTAATAACTTGTCACTCAGACCAACGGACTGAATAATTAGCCTTTTATTATTATTTTTGTGATATTTTGATTTTTTTAAACATCTGCTTCTCTCCCTATTTCCAAAATCGTCCTCAAGTACTCCATTCTTCTAACTCCCGTAACCTATCGCACAATCCCTCACGCTATAAATATTTTTCATGCTCGGTTTGTTTATTAAAACGTTCAGCAAACACCTCCGATTTTCATACTCTATCTATTTCAATAATATTGAATTTAGCTCATCATAACGATTTTAATCTTTTTAAATAGTATTTCCAATTTTTGAGAATACCTTCTCGTAAATAACGCAACAAATGTTGTTTACATTGATTACTATGAAAATATTTTCTCCTTCCTTTTGTCTTTCTCGCTTTGCCGTATTAAAATTCTTCAAAGCACGCTTAAACCTATATGGATTGAAATAACAATTGGATTTCGAGGTTTAACAATGTAATTGGTAGGCAAGACAACATCCCGTTAAAATGGCAAGATTTCCCCAAAATATGCGAATTAAGCGTTTAGCACGAAGATTTTCGAACTGTAGACGAAAATCGATGAACAGAATAAGAGACCTTGCAATCTTTTCGTTAAAATGGTTCAGATCTAAATCTCGTGAGTCAATGTTTTCTAATTTTAATGCAAAAAATAAAATAAGCCTGCACGTCAAAAAGTCGAATTTTACCTGTTATCTTATGGAGAATGCAAATCATCCCCTTGGGTCGTACCCTGGTGGTTTTTCGTAAAATTTTCTTGATCACAGTATTTTCATATCCGAGTAAATTATTTTGGCCAAATTTCAAGTTAATATCTAAATATTTGTTCGAGTTATTCGCGTTTTAAGAGTGTTGCATGGAGACATCCCCGGCGATGCAAGATGCATCCCCGTAGCGCAGACAAAGATATCAAGCGTTTTATATTAGGTGATTAGATATCAAAGACAAAAAGCCATCTCATTATGCAAGTAAGGTTTAGGAATTTGCCGCACTAAATTTTTTATTTTGCCTAATGCAATATTAACATTTCTATACAAAATCACATCAACACCGTGCCAATCTTCCTTAAGGAAAGCACCACAGAAATATTTGGAGATGTGATGAAATTTTTTTTTTTCCACGCAGGGTAAATTGGCGTGGAAAAAATGACTGGAAATCAGTTCGCCAAAGCGAGTGCAATGCCCATAATAAAACATGAAATAATCGGTCTTCTGCGCGCAAATGATATTAATATCTATATCGATTATGTGAATTATTTGAAAATAAAACTTGATAAATAGTTATACCATACATAAATATCAAGTATTACGTGGATTAGAAAATACACAAAGGCGCTGAAGCATTATTGCTGGACGAAGGTTGTTGAGGTAATTGAGTAGAATTGGGCGGGAAGTTCAATATTATATAATGTTGCTGGTTGCTACACAGTTATTTTTGAGGAAATGTGACTTATGCACTATTCTTTATTACATCAAGCTCTGTAACTGAGTGAATATTAAACAAAATCGTTAATGTCATTTTTTTAATACATCGACATTTTGTGAAAATCAACTAGAATCCACTATCCTTCATTGTGGCGCTATATCTTTCCTCATTTCATAGTTTCTGTTATGAATAATGTTATCCCTACTTACGAAATATCATTCGATTTCGTTGAACCGTCTAGGCCAGTGATGGGCAACATTTTCTACGTGGCGGGCCGCATTGATGGTTGCGAATTCCTCGGCGGGCCGAATTGCATGTTATCAATGCTTCGGCGGGGCATATTAGACTTTAAATTGGACATTAATTGGAGGTTTTTACGTATCATATAAGTAAGGGAAAATCAAGTCTAAATTAGGTTTTTAATGTTAAAATTTCAATATCAAAAGTTTTATTGTTCTAATTTGAATGTATATGATATGAATTGTGTTTAATCTCTTTCAATCATAGCTTCGCGGACCGCATAAAACGTTCTCGAAGGCCGCAAGCTAGTTTGCCCTAGTTTGCTCACCACTGGTCTAGGCTCTAGGGCAGAGGTCCGCAACCTGGTGGTCGCGAGAACCGCGGTGCACCGTGCACTTCTACGATGCTAAAAATCGTCATCCCTAGTGCCATTAATTATATTTATTCGCTTTGTTTCTTTCTAAACGCACTAGAGAACACTTTTAATCACTTTGTCGTTCATTTGATTTTATTTATGATCATTTCTACTTTTACGAAAGTATATCGGTTCTTGCAGGGTGCTCTCGAATGTAAATTGGTGCTCGCCACATTGAAAAGGTTGCGGACCCCTGCTCTAGGGCCTCGCACAGACTGACAGACAGACGGCATGGCGAAAACAACTTTTTTGGATTCAGGGACTCCTAAAATGTGTATTCCGTCAAAATCTTGAAGTCGAACTCTTTTGCGGTTACAATGCTTTCTCTGTATACTACGTACGATATATGAGAGAGGGAAAATCATGGAATAAGGAGTGGTTTATTTTTCCGGGAAATATTAATTTATATATTGTTTTATAACTCAGAACTCCTTTGAAAAAGGGACTATAAAATTTAAAAATATTTAAATTACTCGTAAGTAATCGGCTTTAACGTAAAAGCAGGGATTCCAACCTTTTTAAGTGGCAAAAACCAAGTTGCATCCTAGGATATCAAATGAGCACACTGAAGTTTGGCAGAGAAAAAATGATCATAATTAAAATAAAACCAATGTCGAATATGTTCTTAAGTTCTAAAATCCGTTTAAAAAGAAAGCAACAGAAAAAATTAAATTATAGTTGCTAAGAAACGCGATCGCAGCTGGCCAAATAGCACAGCGGTGCTCGCGAGAACCAGGTTGGGAATCCCTGCTTTACGGTATAGTCGCATATAAAGTTTTTAATACTCAAAGAGATGACACAAACTTTATATATGATTGAATTCGGAAGTATAATTCATACATTTGTCCGTCTTTTTATCTAAGTCATGAGTCCCAACTTAATATTGCTTGGGGTCCAAATAGATTAGTTCCTAAAATGCATGGCTAGCCACACCTCATAACAAGAAACCGAAGATATTTATCAAAACTAAGAAGCATACGGCCCAAAATGTATTTATGATAGTTTATTTTTTAATGAAAAGAAATAAATAAATACATAAAATGCCATATAATTCCGAAATATTAAATCAATCATATATTGTTTCTTATCAGCTCGTCACTCATTGAGCGCTAAGTGCTGTCACATTAACATAATTAAAACGAAATCGAACTAATGAGAGCCGCACTACTTGAGCTGGTTGAGACGCATGCGGCCCGCGTTCTGGCGATCCCTCGATCTAATGTAAGCGATCTTCGGAGGGACAAAACAACAGATTCTCTCCCGGAGAAAACTCACGAAACGCACTTACAACTCGTTGCTACACGCATTCTTTAAAAAAAAAACAAGAAAACATTCGCTATCCCGCGTGTTTGTGAACGCGCGCGCGCCTCCGTGTTCATTATTGCGTAAAACGCACCACGCACACGCTAGTCTTTCGGACGTGCGAGGCCATTCCACGGTGCATGTCACCCAACGCTGTCTCTCTCCCATCTCAGCTTTCCCCCCTCTCACAGGAAGTGACGACACACACGACAGCGGGCACTGGCCGTGACGTAAGCGGTTGCTGAAACGGGGAATGGGATGAAAACTTTACGCTACATGCATCAAGAGGGCAATAGGTTAGGCGGGAGAGGATGAAGAGGGGGGGAGGGAGAGAGAGGAGGAACAGGAGAGAGGAAACGGACAGGGGAATATGGAAAGAAGAGCGTGGAACGGCCGTTGGAGGAGACGGAGAGAAGGAAGAGATGGAACACGCGTCCACGGTGGAATCCCTATTAATCGGGGGTTTACGGTAGATGTATAATTATACGTCATCGAGCCCGTTCCGGTTAATGGGATATTTTGGTTGATCGATATGGCCATTTTCACGCATCATATTGCAAGCGTAAAAAATTTTAACATTAAAAAGGTAAAGAATACATTCAGAGAAAACAAGAAACAAAGGTTTTGAAATTGCGTGTTATGCATGTTCGCACAAAGCTGAAACTAAAGTTTGACATTTGAGGAGAAGTGCAGGATTTTTTCTCCTTCACAAATGTCAAACAGAAAAGTCTAATTTAATACAATACTTAAAAATGAGTTTACAGGTCATATAATGCTGTTGTGCGGATTTACACCTTTATTACATGTGGGACGAGTAACTTCCGTACTTATGTATATATGTACTCCATGCCTTACAAAAGACTTTCAAGCTATAAGCTCCACAAATTCCTATCGATAGAAAATCCGCTATCGCTATCCGTTTAACCGGGAGAGTTTTCTTATGTGTCTGTGAATTGACGGATCGACCAAATAATTAGGAAGTGTTAAGAAAGATAGGAAAGAAGAGATCGATAACGAAAATCGTCAGAAAGAGGAAGACAAACTAGATGGAGCATTTCCTGAGAGGAGACTTTACGATTTAAATATGTGATTGCGAAGGGAGACCTGAAGGCCAAAGGAAAAGGTTTCTGACGATAAACGACTTAAAAGGGAAAAAAGAGCCAACAGGAATTGAAGGAGGTTGCGGAGGATAGGAGAATGTGGATAACGAGGTTTATCATACGGATAATGTGTGTGTGTGTGTATTTTCTGGCGAATCAGCCTCTTGTGCTGTTATAGCCGTAACTTTACGTATACCACGCACAAATAAAAATATTACACAACACAACTGATGACATCAAATAACCATATCACATGTCTCTATTACGTATAATCATGTCTGCGGATAGAATAATGATGCTGATGTTGGCATAACCAACCACCAATTCACGAAGTTGCTTTGTGGCATCAGGAATGCATGCAATTGTGCCAAACTTTTTTATTCGAAAGCTTAACTCCTCTACTGTGATGCTATTTAGAGCTTCGTCCTACAGTCGATGCTGTGTTTCTCTCGGCATTCTGAAATAGATGGGGTGCCAATAATTTCCAAGAACTCTTCATTTTATATTTCTTTGGCACATACTTCTCTGCATGTCTCATTTAGAGTTCGCATGGCATTTCTCAATGGATTCATTCATTCATTCGTGTTCTGTCTTACGACAGGTCCTACCAATTAATTAATTGGTTTTTGACTAGGGAATATACATACACGGTGTGGTGGTTTCCCGTTGCCTTCCACACCGGACACACACATAGAAGGGAGGAGGGAAACCCGGTGCCGGCATTCAGGGGGGCCAACGGCTTAACGTCCCTTCCGAAGGACGGAACAGCTGAATTTGCGCGGTCTCCTTCAAACCACGCAAACAGGGGGCCGGATGACCTTGAGAAAAGTCCTACTCGCGCAGGATTCGTACCCGATGACTTTTTCAAGCATCGGGCGAGTAGCAGCCAGCGTCCTAACCACTACACCACCGGCACCCCAATGGATATTCAAATTTAAATACTCTTAGTAACGACGTGATGATTTGCATTTTGTATGTGGTAATAAATTTCGACTTTAAGAATTTAATACAATATTATTCCCCTTTGTCTACTTTATGCCGCCACATTACGTACTACTTCCCAACTCCCAAAACCTAAAAAAAAGCTTCAGAATCACCCCATGTCTTTTATGAGTAATTTTTTCACACTGTTTTCCTATTTTTTAAATAAAATGTATTATTTATTATATTAACGTGTATTATTCTATGTATAACTATAATTACACGATGTTGAATGTTTCTCAACTCCAACGCGTCGTCGCGGCCAACGCGCGTAACGCCTCAAACAAGGCCTCTGATTGGGTAGCGTCAGTTCTCAACGCGCGTAACGCGTGCATGGAAACGTTCCACGAGCTTTTCGTTTTTCCATTGAATTAATATGTAATCGGCAGGAATCTGATGTGCAGAGCTGTGCTTTTTAGCATTCATTAACATCAATTTCTGTAGAACCAAGAGTATCTCGTTGGATTTTATTATTCGTTGGACGGAGTAGAGATTTCAATTTCGAACACGATTAAATATCTTGGAGTCAAGGTCCATCGTAATCTCTCGTGGGACACCCAAATTCGCCGATTGATAGGTGCCGCAAGCAAAAAGCTGGCCTATATAGGGAGAATAGTTCGAAATAGCTCCGAAAAAGTGAAAGAATTATGTTATTTATCCTTGGTTCGACCGCAGGTCGAATATGCGTCAGCTGTTTGGGATCCCTACGCAAAGGGACTAATTAACGAGATAGAAAAGATTCAGCGCAGGGCACCAAGATTTGTAAAGAGAAATTACGATGGTAAACTAGATAGATTTAAACTACTGGAAAAATTCATGTCGGAGGGACTAGTGAATGAGGTAGTAGGACTTATCAGAAGCCCGACGTATCTCGGAAGGCAGGACAGCGAGGATAAGATTCTCGAGATCGATTGTACGACGGAGCGATATAAAGGATCGTTTTTCCCTAGGACGATAAGAGAACATAATAGGAAAAGATAACCTAGGAAAACTAGAGACCTTTGGTCCACTGCACCCCATGCCATCAACCAAAAAGGTGACTAGCAGAGTAGCATGTAGATGTAGATAATTGAGACATTTCTTCGTCGTAAATAATCCATTTTCCTTCATTTTCCAAATGTTGCGTGCGCACGAAAAAGTTAAACTATCTAGTGATACCCGCAAAAACTTTTGCAAAGTCAGTCAGAAATCTGCATGTTTAACCGAGCAGCCAAATATTTCGGAGATTGATTTATCTTGCAATTACCTACGACTCGTCTGTGAAAATGAGGTTCGCTTAATAACGATGTGAAACGAAATGATGATGGCTACAACAACAATTTAACTGAATGAATTATAAAAAAATATATCTCATTACAATCTCGTGCATTCCATCAGCCAAACCGACTTTTTACTTCGGTGTTTCATCTACATCTACATCTACATTATACCCTGCAAGTCACCTTTTCGGTGGATGGCAGGGGGTGCAGTGCACCAAGGGTCCATAGTTTTCCTACGTTATCTTTTTCTATTATGGTCTCTTATCGTCCTAGGGAAAAACGATCCTCTATATCGCTCCGTTCTGCAGTCAATCTCGCGAATCTTATCCTCACTGTCCTGCCTTCCGAAATACGTCGGGCTTCTGATAAGTCCTACTACCTCATTCGCTAGTCCCTCCGACATAAATTTTTCCAATAGTTTAATTCTAGCCTGCAGCCTACGTTCCTCTAACGATGTCCATTTCAGATTTTCTATTAATGATGTTACGCTTTGTTTACTATCGTAATTCCTCTTTACAAATCTAGCTGCCCTGCGCTGAACCTTTTCTATCTCGTTAGTGAGTCCCTTTTCGTAAGGATCCCACACAGCTGAAGCATATTCGACCTGCGGTCGAACCAAGGATAAATAGCATAATTCTTTCACTTTTTCGGAGCTATTTCGAACTATTCTCCCTATAAAGGCCAGCTTTTTGTTAGCGGCACCTATCAATCGGCGAATGTGGGTGTCCCACGAGAGATCACGATGGATCGTGACTCCGAGGTATTTAATCGAGTCTGAAACTGGAATCTCTACTCCGTCCAACGAATAATTATTATTCAACGAGATACTCTTGGTTCTCCAGAAGTTGATGACGCAGCTTTTCTTTTGGTTTATCTCTAACTGCCATTCCTTACACCATGCAGAAATAGCTTCTAGGTCATTTTGGAGATACTGGTGGTCTTCCGGATTGCTTATTTCTCTATAGATGACGGTGTCGTCCGCGAAAAGCCTAATTTTACTTCTGACTACTGAGCTGATATCGTTTATATAAATTAGAAATAATAACGGACCAATTACACTACCCTGTGGAACGCCAGAGACAACCTCCACTAAGTTCGAAGATTTCCCATCTATAACAACCATCTGCTTCCTATGATTTAAAAATTCACGGATCCAACTAACGATTTTAGAATTAACGCCTAAGGTTTCTAATTTCGTTATTAACTTCCTGTGAGGTACCTTATCAAAGGCTTTCCTAAAATCTAAGAAGATGGCATCGACCTGCGTATTCTTTTCTCCGCTTCTCAGTAAACAATTCACGAAAAGACCGAGCTGAGTATCACAAGACCTACCTTTCCTGAAGCCGTGTTGACAATCATCTAACAATAAATTACTATCAAGAAATCGCATTATGTTGCTAACGAGTATATGCTCGAGAATCTTACACGATATCGAAGTTAAAGAAATCGCCCTGTAATTTTCTGGGTTCTCCTTGTCGCCGCCCTTATGAATTGGGGTAACGTGCGCTAACCTCCAGTCGCTAGGGACCTCTGCGCGAGAAATGGATTTCTCGAAGATTATCCGAAGAAAAGGTGCTATATCTTCAGCTAATTCTTTTAAAACGCGAGCAGGAATTTCTTCGGGGCCAGTGGCTTTGTTATGTCTGATGGAACTTAATTGCTTTGCTATTCCCACCTCAGAAAATACTATATCGTCCATCAGGTCCCCCCTTATTGCGGGTGCATAATGTACGCAATGGTCGCTGACGGCTGTGAATGCTTTTACAAAATGACCGTTTAACAGGTTGGCTTTCTCTACGCTATCATGAATAACGTCACCCGAGTCATTACGCAGGGAAGGTATTGTAGGGCCTCTACCTTGGACCTCTCTCACATAGGACCAAAACGCTTTAGGATCCTCCTTCAAATAATTATTTAATACCTTATTCCGGAAGTTAGTAAAAGCCTCGCGCATAGTAGTTCTCGCTTTAGCGCGGGATTCCTTATACGTCTTAACTTTAGTTGCTCTATATTCATCGGATGATGTAGACGGCATATTTTTTATTTTCGCGTGGCATATTCTCTGACGCCTAAGCGCACTCCTAACTTGCTTATTGTACCAACGTGGCTCTTTATTGTCGACCTTCGATTTAAGGTGTTTAAGGTGAAATATACGGAGAATTCTATCAAGTAGCAAATAATGGAATAAGAAACTCTGAAAAAGTGTAATTTTTACTTTTTTAAAAGCATAAGTATACCTAGACTATTTTTGAGAGTTGGGACTTGTCACTTTCGCTATTTCCGTTATTTAACAAATACTATCGAACCGGGGAATTTGATAAAACCTATGAAATCGTCGATTCGAAATTCGTAAATCCAATCGTACTTTTACTATTACAACTAATTACACAGCGAATTTGCTTCAGTCCTCCCTCAACAACCCCACACTTGCACAAAAATAAAGAATTCCATGCGCCTGCTTACGCTATCATCACGATGAAAGAATGACTGTAAAATAACAATTGCGAATTATAATAATACATTCAACGTTGTTAACTCCGGTCGATACGGAAGAATACGTCATATTTTATATAATAATAAACCCTGAAGGCTGAGGTGGCGTCGCGACAGTAACACATATTCACCGACTGACATAACATTTACGTATTTAGATAGGAAGTTAAAATTTAGTCTTCCGCGAAAACGACGCCACTCAAATTGTTGGAATACTTTTGGAAATGAGTGTACACGTTTCCGGCTTATGCTTTATCTCATATACGTCCGATACAGTTTATCTGAAATTATTAATCTTCAAAATACAAATTTAAAAACGTTTATAAGTAGCGACCCAAAAGACCGCCCCTCGGAATCCTCCAGCCTAGGCGCGGCGGCACACATTTCGCACACCGTTTAGGACTGGTCCTGAAAACGGCAAAAATCAGCACAATGCTGAATATAAATCAGTAATGTCGCTCGCTTTAGCCATGGAAAACGTATGAAAGGGATAATAAGGTTGAGAAGAGTGGAGGGTGGGAAAAAAGTGAAGGAGAGAGTGCGATGCAGTAGAGAGTAGTGAGGTGCTACACCCGCGAGATGGCTCTAATTGCGACGGCGGCATTACGTAGAGTGCACATCTCTCCACTTTTCTTCATGGCGGCTCTTTTACAGCCGAGTGCAGATGAGCAGACGGCAAGGATGTGGGTGGCTATCGAGCGTAGGTGAATGGGGTGGAGTGGGAAGTGGAATGAGAGAGAGAAAGAGAGAGAGAGGGTGGGATTTGGTGAATGTAAGTGGGATTGTATGGGAGCAGGGGAGAGTAAGTGGAAGGGTGAGGGTTTTAGGTTAAGGAGAGGAAGAGAAAGAATGTGAGAAAATAGGAGGGAGTGTGAGATAAAGAGTATGGTGGAGTGAGAGATAGAGAGTATGGTGGACCAGGAGTAAGGTGAGCAGATGCTGCTGGTCACAACCTGGACAAAATGAGGTTTGGAAGAGAAAATCCAAGAAAATAGGACAAATGGGAATTTTGATTTTATTTTATTATATATTCTAAATTTAAATTAAATATGTTTACAAAAGAAAAAGCAAACTTTTATTTATTGCAATAAAAATAGGTAAATATACACAATTCGTAAATAATTAGGCAATATTATAATGAAACAATTCAGGGGCCAATGGTGTTTCCAGTCATGTATTGAAGTACACTTGCTTGCCTTGATCAAATTTTGTTCGCTTTCAATCTTCTCATAAGTCATATTTAACCCCTTCAGACCTGACTTCTTTCTTTAGGGAAAATTTTCTTTTCGGTGGAATTATGCTCATTGGATTCAAAGGAAATAGAAAAAAGAAATTTGAAAAAATAAATCTTTATTTTAAAGAACTTTTTATAATCACTTCTGTACCACGGCCAACGTGTGTACACCCCTATTTGTTATATATTAAAATTGTATTGAAAGGAAAGTAGGCGGATTAGTTCTTTCCAGAACTCTTTGTTACAATTCTGGTACTCATTAAACAACACTAATTCTAATGCGGCCCTGATGAATTTTCGAGTTTGGAGTGTCTGCTCCAAGGGATCCAATATTGAGCTGCCAGATTCAACGATTAGCGAAAAAAATGCGATTTGGTTCAGTTCTGTGAACTTCGATCGGCAATGATATGACGTGCTCCATATGCTTCCCGCTGTACATATTGCTACTAAACGCAACAACTGAAAATTTTACAAATACTATTCTAAATTTTACAAGGAAATTTCGTGAGGATAACAGATGACGTTTCTAGAGAGCGTGAAGTTCGTGGCAACACGTTTTTCAATATTTAAGACGATAGAAAGTAGGAAAGGAAAGCACTGTGGAAGGGAAAGGATGAAGAAGGGGTGAAAGATGGGAAGCGAATGAGAACTAGTGTAAGGGAAGAAGATATATAAATAGCAGCGTCGTTTTATATCGTAGGCAAAAAAGACATTTTCCTAGGTCCCCCAAATTATTTTTTTTTCAATTTTGTTTCAATTTTTAAGGGATTAAAATATAATTATTAATTATAAGTATGCATTGTAAACCCAACAAATTATTCCATACTATTCCGCCTTTGTTATTATATAATTTTGAATTTGGTCATGTTGCCGATAATGTGATATTTTTCTCAGCTTGTGAATGCAAAACGTGGACATTGCGCATTCTAATTTTGTTATAAAAGTTTTGTTTTTGTTTGTGTCAAAAATCCTCAATCTATTTACTAATTAACTCAATTAAAAAACGTAAGTATCATATTAATTATTTATTTTTATTATAATTTTTCCGTTTATGAGCATGAAAGTTAATAATTTTTTAAAAGTTAATTTAAAAGAAAATAAAATCCTATTTTATTACAAATTAAGAAAACTAGTCATATTACAATCTGTTATTGTCTGCAAATCAATAAAATAAAATTTCCCTTTATTCAGTCAGGAAAGAACGTACGGGTCTGGTGCACAGAAAATAAAAAATATTAAAATTAGAGAGGCACTAATCGGAAAACAACAAAATTCGTCGCAGCATTTTTTCTCGAAAAAAAAACACCAGAGGACAACGCTGTTGATGAAGCGGTCACTATACTAAAAGACAACGCAGTTGATGATGCGACCACGACCACTACGCCAAAAGACTATGCTGTTGATGATGATGAGACCCCGACCACTATACCAGAAGACTATGCTAAAGGTATTGCTTTATGGCCAAAAACAATCCCAAACGATTTGATTTAATTATGTATTCGTGACAAACCAAAAAATGTAGGCGATATAAAAAATTCGAAATCGAATTTTATTGAAGGTGGCCAAAGTATCTCCAGAAGACTAAATGAATCTCATTTCTATTTAATTAGGGCTAATGGAACTAAGGAAAAAAGAGAATGGCTAATATTTTCCGAAACGACGAAATCAGCATATTGTTTTATCTGTAAATTATTTTCAACAAAATCTAACATCCTATTTTCAGGATGTTGTGACTGGAAAAATATTGGCGAAATCTTAAAGAGACACGATGACTCGAAAGAACATAGATATTGTGTGTGTTTATGTACAGCGTACTAATACCAGTGGAAGAGTTGACTGTGAAATGGTAAAATAATATAAAAAGCAAACTATTTATTGGCGTGAGATTTTGAGAAGAGTGGTTACTACGGCGAAGCTTTTAGCAACATTAGGATTGGGGTTTAGAGGACATGACAGTTCCAAAAAAAGGAAATTTTATGAGTTGCACTGAGTATTTAGCAGAATTTGATAGTTTCCTAAAGACCCATCTGGAAAACTATAATAATTGTGGTAAAGGAAAAGTAAATTATCTTTCAAATACTACATGCGATGAGTTCATTGGGTTAATAGCCACACATATAAGAAACACAATTATTAATGACATAAAGGAAGCTAAATATTTTTCAATCATTGTTGATTCTACTCCTGACATAAGTCATAATGACCAATTAGCTTATATCATAAGATACGTAGGTAGACAACATGAAATGCAAGAAAGTTTCTTGGGTTTCATACACATAAAAAACATGATGCAAGTTATTTGGAAAGTATTATAGTATCGACGTTAGCTGAGATATTAAAAACTGCCGATGCCAAACTTACGATAATGCGGCAAATATGTCGGGTTTATACCATGGATTACAGGCAAAAATAATAAAACACAGTAAAAATGCAGTTTTTATACTATGTGCAGCTCATTCGTTAAACCTAATAGGAAATTCAGCTGCAGAATCTTGTTCCAGGGCCATTAATTTTTTTATTTCATTCAAAATTTATTCGTCTTCTTTTCGTCGTCAACAAAAAGGTGGGATCTTCTAATTTCAAATTTTATATTAAAACGAATCAGTGATACCAGATAGTCTGCAAGGGCGGATGCAATATTAGCCGCTAAGGTTAATTTTGTGACCGTAAAAAAAGCACTATTTGAACTTTTTATAAACCAAATGAAAAACCTATAACGAAATTAAAAGCAAAAACTATACAACCATTAAAGTGCGCCGTACCCCCTGCAACCCTCCAAATACGGCGAATTTAAGCGTGATAAGTCGATGTAGATAGGAAGATGGAGCGAGGAGGAGGAATTAAGGAGACTGAAGAAGTTAAACGGAAGGAGAAAGAAGCGGACAGATGGGGAGAGAGAGAGAGAGGTAAGAAATGCGAATAAGGCACCGAGAAGGTTGCGAGAGGAGGGAAGAAGGTGAGAGGAAAGAGTGGAAGGAAAAAATTAATGAGGGGCAGGTGGTGATAAGGAGTTGGAGTAAGGAGTTGTAGTGGCGGACATTGGACGGGTAAGGGGAGGGAGGGAGAGAGGGATAAAAAGAGATGGAGGAAGAGAGGGAAAGAGAGGGATGGAGAAAGAAAAATAAAGAAAGGTAGGGAGAGAGGGGTAGAAAGAGAGAGGGATAGAAAGAGTGAGAGAGGGATATACAAAAGGGAGGGAGAGAGGGGTAGAAAGAGAGAGAGGGAGAGAGGAAAATAAAGAAACAGATAGAGGAAAATAAAGAGAGGGAAAGAAAGAGAGGGAGGGAGAGAGGAAGGGAGCGAATAAGGGAGGAGGAGGGAGGGTTGGAATAGGAAGCAGGATGGTGATCAGACGGTCTCAAAGGGGCAAGTGTACTGCAAAGCGGGGTCCTGACCGATAATGGCGCCATGCGTTTTATAGTGGCTTTGATTAGCGAATACAGAGAGGGACGGCTATTAATGTGGGTGTCTGTCCTCTCTCTCTCTCTCTCTCTCTCTATCTCTCTGCCATGGGAACGTAATCTGACGCCGAGTACTCTCCAGCCGAATGACACTCTCTTACTCTCCGCTCTTAAAAACCTCCTTCAAACTCCATTTCGCCCACGTTCTCCATTCACCCATACCATTCCATCCTCGACTATACCCCCCTACTCCTCTCTAGTATCCTCTAGTCAAACTTTAAGCCATACTTACACACTTTTCCTTCTCTCGCCCTCCCACCCTCTCCTGAAATGTTCTTCCTACGCCCTCTCTCCCCCTCCAACTCCCCTCTCTCCCTCCATCTCCCCTATCTCATTTCGCCTCCCCTCTCTCCCTCCGCCACCCCTCTCTCCCTTTGCCTCCCCTCTCTCCCTCCGCCACCCCTCTATCCCTCCGCCACCCCTCTCTCCCTCCGCCTCCCTTTTCTCCATCCGCCTCTCCTCTCTCCCTTCGCCTCCCCAATCTCCCTCGGCCTCCCCTCTCTCCCTTCACCTCCCCTCTCTCCCTCCGCCTCCCCTCTCTCCCTCCGCCTTCCCATTTCTCCCTCCACATCCCCTCTCTCCCTCCAACTTCCCTCTCTCCATCCGCCTCTTATCTCTCCCTCCGCCTCCCCACTCTCCCTCGGCCTCCCCTCTCTCCCTTCACCTCCCCTCTTTCCATCCGCCTCCCTTCTCTCCCTCCGTCTCTCCTCTCTCCCTCCGCATCCCCTCTCTCCCTCCGCATCCCCTCTCTCCCTCCGCATCCCATTTTCTCCCTCCGCCTCTCCACTCTCCCTCCGCCTCCCCTCTCTCTTTCTGCCTCCCCTCTCTCCCTCCTCCTACCCTCTCTCCCTCCGCATCCCCACTCTCCCTCCGCCACCCCTCTCTCCCTCCTCCTCCCCACTCTCCCTCCACCACCCCTCTCTCCCTCTATCTTTTCCATATCAAAAAAGTCTATCGTGTAACCTGGTATTTGAGAGCACAACCGTATGAACATGATTTAAATCTTATCGAATTCCTCTTGAAACCGCTGTCTAGACCTCTCCTACGGCGGGTTATTATGCGGGTTTTCGCTCAGGGGAAGTTCCGCAGTCGGACAAACTGTGTGCATATTCGAGTTGTTTGGAAGCCTTATTCCCAATTATCTCTTCCTCTTATTAGGAGGCTGGTCTTGTAGGTCATCCGTGACTGCTCTGGAGCGCTTCGTCCAGTTCCAGGGCCTGACCTGTACCTCGCCGATTGCCCGCAGCTCGTCTGCTGGGTATAGGACAGTTCAACGCGATCAATTCGGCGACGGACAATTCGGCGCGACGGGAAAATTTGGCAACGGGACAATTTGGTGCCGGGACAGTTCGGCGCCAGCAAAACGAATCCAAAGAGGGAGAAATAGAAAGAATCCAATACCCAGCGAGTCAACTTAATCAGGGGGAGGGAATAGAACGATTCCAACCACAAATCTCTCAACCCAACCCGGATGGATGACAGAAAGAATACAACCCCAACCACTCAACTCAATCCGGCGGGAGCAAATAGAAAGAATCCAACCACCAAGCTCTCAACCAAACTCAGGGGAGAAAACAGAACAAATACAACCTCCAACCTCTCAACCCAACCTGAGGGGAGGAAATAGAACAAATCTAAACCCCAAACACTCAACCCAACCCGGGAGGAGGAAATGGAAAGAATCCAAGCCCGAATCTCTCACCCCCAACCCAGGGGGGAGGGAATAGACCGATTCCAACCTCCAAACACTCAACCCAACCCGGGGGAGGAAGTAGAACGAATCCAACCCCAAACCATTCAACTCAACCCGGGTGCAGGAAATAGAACGAATCCAACGCCGAACCACTCTACCCAGCAAAAGGTTGTTGCTTTTTCCTCCAGGCACCGAATGGTCCCAGCGCCGAATTGTCCGTCGCCGAATCGGTAGCGCCGAACTACCATTCCGCGTTTGCTCCCATCAGCAGAATGCAATCGAAGAACTTCCGCGCTGCGTTCCGCATCCGCCCCGAAATCGGAAGAGCGTCTGCTGCGGCGAGGAGTGTGCCGGTGCTGATTCCCGGAGGGGGACCGAGGTTGGTGTTTTCCCGCACCTCTAATCGTCGCTTGCAACCAACGGCTAACCTAGCGGACCATGTTGGGGATCCATAAAGCACTATCGGTAGGAGCACGCTCTTGTGCAGGAGCAGCTTCAGGTCCCTACCGACGAAGTTGTTCTTCAGGAGAGGGATGAGGGCAGTCCTAGTCCTGTTGGCTTGGTGAGCTATAAATTTCAGCCTTTCATCAAGGGTGACCCCGAGATAGATAATTGACTCCTCACACGGAATCGCTTGGCCGAAGATGGAGACCGGGTCCAGCGGTTCCAGCTTACAGCGGGTGTAGAAGATGATGGCCTACGTCTTCGTTTGGTTTATGGCTATCCGTCAGAGTTGATACCATTCCACTAGGCTGTGCTTGTGCGTTGCAAGTAGGACGCAGCCATATATGTTTTTTCGACCTCGCCAAAACCGCAGCGTCGTCAGCGTAGAGGGCCAGTGTCACATTCCAGTGATGGTTGTTTGGAAGATCTGCGGTGTGAATGCTGAACAACAAGGGGACTAGGACAGACCCCTGTGGAACACTGGCTTGGATGGTTCTTTCAGTTGACAGGGTCAAACCCCACCGCACTTTAAATATCCTCTCCAGCAAGGACAACTTAACAAGTCTGCAGATCCAAGACGGGAAGTCCATCGTCTCCAGCTTGTGCAGGAGCCCCGCGTGTCAGACGCGATCGAAGGCCTTACTTATGTCGAGGAAGGCCCCGACCGCGTACTCTCGCCAGTTGTATGCATCGGGAACAAAGTCCACCACCCGTACCAGCTGTTGTGTGGTTCTCGGATCGGAAGCTGAATTGTTGAGGAGGAAGAATGGTGTGATCCTCAACATGTGCCAGCAGGAGAGGTTGGATGGCGCTCTCCCAGATCTTTCTGAGACCTGTCAGCAAAGAGATGGGTCTGTAAGTTTCCACTTTCGATGGAGCCTTCCCCAGTTTCTGGATGCACGCCACTATCGCTGATTTTCAGCTGGAAGGGGTGGCCAAAGTGGCTGGAGGCGTTGATGATATGTGTAAACACTGGAGCCTCGGCCTTGGGCAGTTGGCGGAGGACCTCGTTGGGAAGACAATCTTCGCCCGGCGCATTCCGAAGAGGGATCCGGGAGAGGAAGATCTTTATGGTGGTGATTGAGACCGTTGGAAGCTTGTCCTGGTCGTCGTCACTTTCGTTGACAAGGTTTTCAATGTTGAGGACAGACGAGTTGGGCGAAGACGGGTTGTTGACGATGCCTTTCTCTAGATACGTCGTCATAATCTCCATTTTTTCACTGCTGGTTTGAGCCGGTATACCGCCTGCTTGTAGAGGGAAGTCCTGGGTCTTCGTGGACCGCAGTGACCTGGCCATTCTCCAGAGTGAGCCATCCTTCAGGTTCAGTGACTCCATCCTCTTTCGCCAAGACTCGCTGTGGAATGCGAGGATATCGTCCCGGATCTGGTGCTGCATCTGACACAGTTTCCTTTGCATGTCCGTAGCGTCCCACCTCTGAAGTTTCCTGAGCGTCCTGTTCTTCTCCCGAATGTTATGGGGGCAGGTCGAGATAATCCGGAGATTTCCGGAGTCTGGTCGAGGTCACGATCCTCAGAGCATGGTTAATCTTCCTCGTTAGATCAGCGGCCAGTTGGTCAATCCCGGCAGCATCGTCCGATGGCTGTTTGGTCTCGGCCTTCCAGAGGGGCTTCCGGAGGTCAAGAGAGATCTCGGGAGGTGCAGTTATGGCGTGGAGGCCCAGATGGATTACAATTGGGTTGTAATCGCTGGTGAAACATGGCACGCTGAACAGCGACAGCGACGTCCTCAAGGAACGGTGAAGAGCGATATTTAGGACTTTGCCATCTGCGTTGTGGTGGAATCTTTTGGGCTCCATGGGTCCTGTGGCCTTCACCCTCTTTGCATCAAGCCACCTCTTCAGTCATTTTCCGTTGGCGTTGTTAAATCGCGAGTGTCAGTTAGTGCTTGGCGTTGAAGCCGCCTGCTGCAATGTTGGGGAGATTGTCGCCGAAGATGGCGTCAAAGTCTTCCTCTGCGACTCGGGATCTCGGTGGAAGGTAGCACGAGGAAAGCCGAAGTTTGCCTCCGGGTGTGTTGATTATCGCCAGCGTTGCCTCAAGAGATCGCAGATCCGGTGTCGGCAGCGATGAGACGTTCAGGTCTTTTCAGATCAGTATTACCGTACCTCCTTCAGCATGTTGCTGGGTCTGTCGTTTCGCAGCACTTTGTACCCGGGGACAGACCACCATCATCCAGCACGAAGGTGGGTCTCCGAGAGGAGTGCAACGGAAGCTCCTTGTTTGCGGAGGAATCGGAGCAGCTCCGGTGTCTTCTCTACGATGCCTCCGTTGGCGTTCCACGACACCAAGGTGAGCCTACTGTTGCGATGGGCCTTAGTAGCCATCGAGGATTTCTACCAAGCGCGTCATCACGAGGTCGAGGGCCCGCATCTGCTTCTGGATAGCAGATGTAATGGTTGCCAAAGACTTTATCAGTCTTTGGATGGGTGAGGTGCGGTCCGCCTCTCCATAAGCCGCTACTCCTCAGGGATTTTATGCAGGGTGTCCTCTCCCGTTGTAGGGTCGGTTGAGAACGACCCCTTTGTGGGTGCTGCGGCATCTCCCGCTGGGCCGGTCGCTGCAGAGGCACGGTGCTGCTGCTGAGCGCAGCACGTGTCCGCAAGGGCGGAAATTCTTCATCAAGCTCCAGATGAAGGCGCGGTGCTTCCCGCGAGGGCCTGGATCACGCAACACTGCTGCCGAGAGATAGCGCCAAGACCGGAACGGGATCAGAAGAGGGAGAAGAGCTGGTCGGCTTTCTCGACTTCTTTCTCTTTCTCGACGCCGCTTTCCACTGTTTAGCTGGCGGCTTCTGATGATGTCCTCCTTTCTGTTCCTCGGCCTTGCGGTATTATTTTAGAGGTGGCCACGTGCGGTACACCGCTGTTGCAGCAGGTAGCCTTGGCCGTATCCGCGAGCTTGCAGTCTTTTCTTTTGTGTGAGCCTGTACACTTGAAACCGCGTCGCCACCGTGCAGTGGAGGGAGCCGTACCCCCAAAGGTTAAAACTCGTGCCGATATGCGTAGGGGGTGACACGCACGCAGGCGTTCACCAGCCTCCTGATGTTTGTAATCCTCTCCGGAGTCCATTCGCCTCCTTTGGAGAAATACGCCAAGTACGCCGCCCATGTTGGAGACGATTAGTCGAGTGAAATCTCTGTTGTTAGAGCAAAGACCTTGTCAGCGATGGCTTCTCAGATTGCCCCCAGAAACAGGAGGTAATCTATAAGGCCGTAGATCAAACTGGGTGGGGGGCTATTTTTTGGGCGCCGGCGTTTGCTCCGCGTTCATTGTCTCTGGTGGAGCCTCGTCCGGAAAAGATGAAGGCCCAGCTACATTATGAATGATAGCCTAGTACCGGTAGGAGACCGGCACAGAGGGTGGATGGTAGACTTTCTGAGATCCTGGCTCTCTTCAGCGATGCTTTCGCAGTTTGGGGCGGGGCCGTGGTATTCCCAGAGGAGGTAGATGCCTTCCTTGAGGAGCCGTTAGGCGCTGTGAGCTGTGAATTCTCCTCGGCAGAGGCAGACAGGCGGCTTCCCTTACGAGAAGAAGCAGATCGAGTCCGCAGCCTGATGCTTTACTCAGCAGTGAGGAAGAGTGCCTTCTTCTTCGAAGAGGATGCTGGTTCCTTCTCCTGAGAGCCGCCGGTGGGAACAGCTGCTCCTGATTCCATCAGAGATGAATCACGAGCCGGTGGGCGAAGGCCACAGAAAGACGAAGTCAACTATCTTGAAATGTTGGAAAACCAACACACGACTTGAGAACATTCCGAAAGTCACCCTCCAGACATACCACCAATCTATCTATTAATCATTGATCTCTCAACAAACCTTAATATATCGAATCTTTTGAATAAGGCGTTATATCGATTTATGGCATAATACAATAATTTTATATCTTTTTTATAGTTGGATTATTAGTAACTTTGTAGAAGGCCTCATTAATCAATAATACTTCGGAACCTGTGAGATATCCTTATAGATTAAAGAATAGGTGGTTTGAAATTTAAAACTTTTACATAATAATTCACACTATCGAGGTATACAATAAAATAAGCCGAAATTTACACGAATTTTCGTATCCGACTGTCACTTTGTCAGTCCACCATCTAGCGGCAGTATGAAATCTCCAGAGAAAATGCGCGGTAAAATGAAAGTACACCAGATATTTACATACTGAGTGAGACTAAAAAGTAGAAGATAAAATAATTTCAAATTTTTTAAAAGATAATAACTTTTCTGTTTCACACTGAAAAACTGAAAAGTAAAAAGTACATTTTGCTTAACTAGACTTGATTTAAAACTTTAGAAAAGCTACGGTTTCTAACCTTACACTTATACAAAGCCATACAATAACTTTAACAAAAGCCTAAAGTAGTCTAATATAGGCTAGTTTCCTTATGGAATGGTCCCGTTGGTGTATATGTGTGTATGTGGGTGTGTGTGCGCGCGCGTATGCGTACATAAAAACTCTCAAATCCATCATGCAGAGATGTATTCTTTAATATTTTAAAATATCTAAAAATTGTGATATCGGAGTGAGGTTTGTATTGTTCTAAGGGGAAAATAATGTAAATTCTAATTCTTATCGCAAAATTTTGATAAATGTTTCTTAAATGTCTACTAAAACAGAGTTTTTGCGTTTTAAATCGCATTTTATCGGGTTGTTGCCATGGAGACGATTATTACCAAACTCGGCTTGAGCATAGACGAGTGAACAAATGGGTTATTATCTTTTCCTCACAACTGCTTTTCAGCAATGGAACGTTGAGCCATAAATATTAGCGTGTAAACAGTAATATTCATTAAATTCGTTTATTTAAAAAACTACATGCAAAATATAATGTCAGAAAGAGATGTTGTCATTGCCTTTAATATTTTAAACCTGATAATGCCATATCAAATTCTTTTCCAATTTTTCATTGATAATCATATACATCTACATGTTACCCTCCAATTCACCTAATTTGTGGGTGGCAGGAGGTGCAATGCACCAAAACCTATCTAAAGATTGTCTATCGCAGGTTGAAATTTTCTATTGTTATCTCGTATTGTCCTCGGAAAGTACGAGCCTAGATAACGCTCCATCCTACAATCAATCTCACGTATCCTATCGCCACGGTCGTTTCTACCTATATACGTTGGTGCTTCAGTTATTCCTACAATCTCGTATTTTAAACATTCCGATCTATATTTCTCCAGAAGCCGCAACCTTGAGTTCAATCTACGATCCTCCAGTGGTACCCAGTTCAAATCTATCAATAATGAGGTGACGCTTTCCTTATGTTCGTACTTTTGTTTTACGAATCTGGCTGCTCCGCGCTGAACTCTTTCTGATGGAATTATATGCCCCTTCTCGTACGGACCAACACATACTGAAACATTTCCTATAATGTAAGTAATCAATTCGGAACGTCAACTTTAGGAAACCAGCCTGCGTTAGTCCTTGTTTGGACTAGCTGATGCCCGTGCAAATCATTCGCACAAAGATAAATTAATTTTTTTTAAATAAAATGTAATTTTATTTTATTCTTACATCATTATAACATTTGTGGATATGCCTCAATCTATGTAGAACCACCTTATAAACTACATTTGATGTTATGAGTTTATTGCCAACGAGTCCTTGTCGTGCTCATGCTGTGATGTTGAGTGTCACGTCGGAGAATGAACAGTGGTAGAAAACTCCTTCAACCAAAAATTATAGGATAAGCCCTATGCATTTCGCCCACTAAGTGGGCATCTCCAGGGGAGAACCTGCCTTGGCAGTGAACAGAGTATAACTGCGACGTAATTAGAAGGAAAGATTATAACGAAGACCGAAAAACATTTGAGGATCGAAAAGAAATTTGTGCGTCAGTATTGTTAAGTTCGGTCAATTTATATAAAGTTTTGTTAAATTCAGTATCTGTGTTCATGAGATTGTTTCTGTTTTTATAGATATGCAGATTTTCTAAAGAGTTAAGTGAATGGATGGCTGAAGTTAACAAGGTTAAATCCTCTAGGTGTATACTGTGTCCAGTTTTGAGGATATGAGTGGCTACGCTTGATTTCTCAAAACGATTGTGTTTGTAATGGGCTAAGTGTTCTTTGAATCGTGTTATTAGTTTTCGTTTAGTTTGTCCTATGTACATTAAATTGCAATGTGAACATTGTATTTTATAAATTCCGGACTTGTTCAAATTCTCCGTTCTGTCCTTGGTGCTATCCAGTAAGTTTTTCAAACTATGTGGGTTCGTGTATGTTATTGTGCAATCCTTATGTTTGAAAATTTTATTCAAGACCCTGTTTAATATGGGACAATACGGTAGTTTTATATGTTTGTTGGCCTTATTGTTGTCAAGTTTGAAAGTGGTGGAGTTGGACAACGTTTTTTTAAGATTGTGTTTTCTTATTAATTTATTGATTAAATTGGGATCGAAACCAAGTTTCTTTGCAGTTTGTTTTATATGTTTGAGTTCTTTAACATATCTATCTTTGCTAAGGGGGATGTTGCACAATCGGTGTGTTAAGAATTGGAAAACAGCTGTTTTTTTATTTATAGGATGGAAGGAGTTATTTGGAATATAATTGTGTGTGTTGTTGATTATTAATGATTAGTAAATCCAGAAATGGTAATGTATTGTTCTCCTGAAGTTCAAAAGTGAATTTTATGGATGGATATATATTGTTTAATTGATCCACAAAGTCTTCTACTTTTTGTTTTTTAAATCAAAAATTGTAAAAATATCATCAACATATCTAAACCAACTTTCTGGAAAATAATGGAATTTATCTTTGCAAGTCTTTTCAAAATGTGACATAAATATGTTGGCTAAAAAGGGGACAAAGGGTTTCCCATGGAGGTACCTTGTGTTTGTTGATAAATGTTCATGAGCTACCACCGACGTCGGAGTATGATCTAGCTCGAAAAAAGGCGACAGAGTTGGCCATGTGAAAAGACCGGTGCAGGCAAATGAATTCCGACTTTTCGTAGTGTCTGCCCTTGCGCCTTGCTGATCGTCATTTCAAAGGCAAACTAAACTGGAAATTTTCGCCTCTTCAATAATGGAATGGTCGAATATGAAGGCAAAAGACGTTCGGTGACGTCATATTAAGCCTCTCAAGAAATGAAGGCTATAGGAAAAATGCGTGATAAACTGGAAACACGAAGAATCCATGAGTAAACAAGACGGTCTTTGTGAACCCAAGAGCTTTCGTAAACATTCGAGCTTCTTCGATCTGAGGATTTTCCGGTGATAATTATAGCTATAAAATTCGATTCATTCGTTCAACGAACGTTCGTTGAACGAGAGTTACCTGTGTGTGTGTGTATGTATGTATGTATATGTATGTATGTATATATATATATATATATATATATATATATATATATATATATATATATATATGTATATATATATATATATATATATATATATTAGGGTGGTCCTTATAATGGGGGGGGGGAACAAACGTTTTATTTTGAATAGGGGCATCAGCCTATCTTATTCCAGTATTTAAAAAAATAATATTCCCAAAATTTGGTAAATTTAAGATGAAATTTAGAGGTTGCTACCAAAGTTTGAAACATTAAGTTTTCTTTATTTAAAACAAAATGCAATACAGTACAAAGCATATAAAATTTAGAGTTGGTAATTTCCATGGTACATTGTCACATGATGAACATAACAATACTGACACAGTGGTATATTAATTGTTTGTGGCAGGTGTTCCCTTCGCAAAGTCTGGATATCTCCTCTGATGATCGCTGACAACCTGCAGAAGAAATTGCTTTTGCTGTTCACCCTGGGTGTGTAATCGATTTTACTCCTCGATCAGGGCAACTCCGCGTTCTGCCGTATCGTTAATGCAATTGATGGACCTGATGAACTTTTTTGTGGCAATGTAGTTCCCATCAGAAGCCCAGAGTTCGGAATACAATTCTGTGAATTTCGAGTCAAGACCAAGTATTTCGAAAAACCTCAAAGTGTTGCCTGACACAAAATAGTCCAAATTTTTCTCCAAGATGCTATCCAGATCGACAGTCACTCTCCTTGAGTGGTTTTCATTACCATCATTTTGGAGTGCTTGAATCAATTTGGCTTTTGGATCTATTGATACATTTTTATCAAAGAAAGCAAGGGCAACCAGCTCTTCGCTGAGGTACCACAGATGACGAGCGAGCTTCTTCAGAGCAGCGTTGGAAACTATTGAGTTTGTAGTCTTGTACTGTTGGAGGTTCTTCAACAGCATCAGTTCATTTAATGGCGCAGCAGTTGGAAGTGCAGCTTGAAACCACGACTTCAAATAGAATCTCACAACAAAAATTGCTACGTCCCTTATCCCAGCTTCCTATTTTGTCTTCAATAGAAACTGTCATTTGAACATCCACAGTTTGATAGCATAAATGGCTTTGGCCATCCAAAGAGCCTTATGCATTGCACCAGGAGCAAGTAATCTAATTCCACGAGAAGGTTCACTTCCAAGAAAGGTGATAGAGATTTCCAGAAGTTCTCTGTAATCATCGCGAGGTTGCTGCTGGTTCAGTTGGTCTGTAGCAAAAGTGATTATTTCGTCTTTAATATTGGCAACAGCACTGGCAGTGAACTCAACATCAAGTACAGTTCTGTATTCGGAATTATCCAGTGACACCCAATGAGCTTGAAATCGCTTGAAGATTAGTATTTCTGGGCTCGCTGATGGACTTACGATGACAGAGAAGACAGCTTCCAGTACCAGCTCCAATGTGTGGTGCCTGCAAAGAATGTAGAGAAGGTTCTTGTCTAATTTCCGTTCAATCCAAAGACGCTCCATTTTTTCTTCCAGTATTTGACGCAGTAGTATCAAAACACATTCCTTTCACTTTCTCTGCTAGATTCCACAGTTCCAAAGTTTCAACAACAGCCTTGCCCATTTTCAATGCAGTTCCAGCCGCAATTTTTGGAACACCGAGCAGTTGTTCTACTCCATCACCTGTGATTAAAATAGGAAGACGATCAACTACTTCCTTTCCAGTAAGATCTGGCAACAGCTTCCCATCCCAATGCACAACTAGCGGAACTTTTGGATTAAATTGAGAGATTATTTGTTTAGCTGTTGCTTCCTTTTGCTGAATGCGACTTACACGAATTGAGGAAAGATTTATGATTGCTTATGAAGGTTCAATAACATTCTGGACAGTTCTAGATTGTTCCAAAACACCTGATATGGACTATTACAAAACACAATGAGTGCTTCTGCAAGTGGACTTACGCAGGATTTCTGAGGGGTACATCTGAAAGGTTATATCTATTGCAGTATTGCGTAACATTGACCAATGGGTGCTGCATCACAATTTTCAATATTAAGTATCTACAATTCACAATTCAATTCAAATAAGTTTAAAATTTAAACTAATTTAAAAATGAGTGCACCTATGTTTAGCATTATGATATATTGCGATTTTTCAGATTTTGGTAGCGACCCATAAATATTATTCAAAACTAACCTAATTTTACCAAAATTATTTTTTTTCATAATGGAACAGATTCAAAACGTGCTCCCTCCAGTTTTCCAAAACTTTTTTGTGATTTTTGATTTTTCTTGTCAGTTGTGCTACTCGAAGTGTAATTTTCTCGAAAATGACGGCTTGTAGATTATTTATTTCAATTTGAGAGCATTGGACTCATTTCCATGATATTCAATATTTTTTAGTATTAACAACTAAAAATTTCACCTTTTTCGATTAAAATCTATTTTTCTACGCTAATTCGGGACGGATTTTAATTTTGTCTTCCAGAAAAAAATAAATCTCGTTCTTTCAAATATAGATATGTACAACCCGAGCTTTAAAAAATTGAAATATTCAACTTTATAATGTCCTGCACTGATTTCCAATGAATGGAATTGAGTTTTAAAAATTTCCTACCATTCGTTCAGCATAGATATGAGAAATGGGTTTAGGTGTAACGAGCCTCAACCTCGCCCGGATAGAGGCATCTCTCCATCTATTTCTCTCTCTCTTCCCCCTATCTCTTTCCCCATACACCCGCTCTCTTCCCACCCTCTCTCTCACCACTTCTCCCCCTCTCTCGCCTAACAACCCCTCTTCCTCCCACCCTTTCTCTTTATCACCCTCTCCAACTTCACACTCGTATCGCTTTCACAAGGCTAACTTTCGATCGGATTTCGCAAAACTCTGTCCTATCATCTATTTGAAAGGATGAAAAAGAGAAGGTGAAAATGGAGGGGAATTTCCAGGGAGAAAGGGATGCAGGATTATTGATGGGACTCATGAATAATTGGATTTGAGGAGGAAGGAAGAATAATAAGCGTGCGTTGGAGTAAATATAGCTTCGTGTGTGGTCTAAACCAGTGGTTTTTAAACTTTAAACTGTCGCGGCTTCCTTGAATATCATGCGGCCCCTTTTGAAATGGAAATAGTAAAAATAAGAAAGTTTAATACAGATTTCTTCATTATAAATAACATTAATAGTTGTTATAACATCGAATTTCCGAAAATACCCTGATAAAATTTTATGATTCGTAAAATGTTTATTTCTTTAGCATTTCACCTTACTTCCAAAATACTTTTAGGGTCCCTTGGGGGGCCGTGACCCATAGTTTGAGAAACACTGATCTAAACGATGAAAAATAAAGGTAATTCTTTCTTTCGATAATTTTTCCTCCGCAATTTATGATTCAATACTCTCGCAATTTTTCGAGTAAATATGGCAAAACTTTAAATAATATTCTGTGTAGCACGGTCAAATGGGATGGCGGATACAAAGGAGGGGATGCAATGGGGTAATTACTCTCCCTAAGGGAGATGATCAATCTTTATTAAAATACTACATAAATTCATGTTCTAATGTTATTGGTCTTCTATAAATATTTTTCAAACATCTAACCAATGTATAATATAAACTGTATATTTATTATAATGAGACGTTATTATCTTGCATAAATACGTATCAGTAAATATTTTTTTCTTGCTACACTCTCTCCCCCTTTTAAGCTATGCACCTGGTTAAATGTACTATTAATAGAACTCTTCGCTAACCTTATATAATTACACTGTATAAACAGTCCTACTGCTCAAAAGTTTGCACTACTTCGTAGCTAAATGTTTCATGCAATTTTCACTCTTGATTTAATTTCAAAATTATTTAAAATGAAGGAGTCAATGCATGATCTTTTTAGCGAAATAAATTGCGATTAACAGGCCAGCAGACGCTGTTTAGGAGGCAATAAATATCAGGAGGCTCTTCAGCACGACTTCCAAATTACGCAAAAGCATAGGTCTAAAAAAAATGCGAATAACTCGAATCCTCCTCGAAAATTGTTATTTTTTTGCGAGTCTTCCAAAGCGTGATGTTGACGATAATCAAGAGTAAATCCGAAAGCAAAGAAGCCGAACGAGACGCTCATTTTCTTCGAGGAAGGTCGCGTAAAAGCGCAAAAAAACGATAAACGATCTCATAACATTAACTCGAATTGCTTTCCTCGTTCATACGTGTTCGTTAAGAGAGAGAGAGAGAGGGAGACGGACACGATTCTTCGGGAATATTCCGGTTAGAAAGTGTCCCTGGCCAGACAGTGGTTCCTTTTTATCCCGTGAATGGACGTAAAGGAGAGATTTTTTTAGCGCTTTCCGAGTAATTTTGGGAGGAGTTTTAGAAATTAACGCGCCCGAGCACTTCTTTAAAAAAATAAACGGCGTTCGGGAGATTACGAAACTCCGCCATAAAGCGCGGGGTCGTGTGACATTTTGCATTCTCATTTTATGGTTTGATTTGAAAAAAAAAAAATTAAAAAGCCATAACGAGAATTTTTAAATTCATCAGTGACAAGGATAACAATGTTTATCATTAGGATACATTGCTTTTTAACAATACAATTTTCAGAAAATAAATTTTGTAAGAATTTTAATGGTAGTAGCCTTGGTTGCACGTCATTTTTACTGCCATTCTCTCTCTCTGCCTGTCTCTGCCTCTCCCTCCCTTCCTCCCTCCGTCTCTACATAGTCTCAATTTCGCCCTAATAAAGTCGTTTGTCTGTCTGTCTGTCTGTCTCTTCCTCCCTCCCTCCCTCCGTCTCTCCCTCTCTCTCTCTCTCCCTTCCTCCGTCTCTCTCTCTCTATAACTAAAATAAAATATTTTAATATTTACAGGTCTCCAAAAATTATCTACCTTGTATTATTACTGTAATGTAATCGATCAGCAAAATAAGTGTGATTGACACAAACTTGAAAATTACCCATTCATATTTCGACAATAGATCAGTGGTGGCTCAATATGGTCGTTAACTATTTTTTAGGAAAACAATCGATGGATATTTACCGAGGGCGGCTTCTTTGTGGACAACATCCGTGTCTGGTTTCTCAACGGTTTTTGACTGCGAGCAATTTTAATTATCAGTTATCTCTTACATAATCGATTTGGAATATATGCATGACCAATTACGCGACAAAAAATATAGCTTGAATTTGAATTCTTCGAATTAAATTACAATTAAACTAGTCAGAATCACGTGGAATTTCTGATACATTTGATTTACTCCACATGTAGGCCAGGCATGCTGGTCCCTCCGCAATGCCATGCCAAGCAATAAATGTGATCGAATCATCATCAATCTGAATGTTTGTCTGTCTGCGCAGCCCCTAGTGTTAGCGCTAGTGAATATTCTCGCCCAGGCGCGGGCGCTTATTGGCGGGAGGGAATCGGGGGTGTCCAGGCTCGCGATGGGGCGCTTGTATTTGTACCACCAACGAACCTGGATCTACCCGAGCTTCCGCACCTCTAGGTGCGTCGATCTTCTCGTTCTGGCGTAGAACCTCCTCGCCTGTGAGGGAAGTAGTACGTCCAGCGGCTTCACGTCACTCTCTTGGTGGAGTCCGGCGTTTACTTCTAACCTCGACCTCGAGAGCACAGTCCTTAAGGCGAAGTTCTGCACAACCTGCAGACGATGCAAAACACCGAAAGCTACTCCCGACCATACCGGAGCAGCGTAGGCTATGACTGGAAGCACACACACCAGGTACAGCCTCCTCTTGGTGGTCATGGTGAGAGATCGGGATCTGAGCATCGGGCGAATCCTTGCCAGAGCCCGAAACCCATTGCGCCTGACCTCTTCAACCTGCAGTTTTCATAGGAGCTTGCAGTCCAGCAGCACACTAAGGTACTTCACCTCATCGTTCCATGGGATAAACGTCCCCCAGATATTGACGTTCGGAGGAGCGCAGCGACCCTGGCATAAGACGATGGTCTGGGTTGACGGCGATTTTCCAGCGATGATACCAAGAGACCAGGGTGTCTACGGCTAGTTGTAGGTTGTCAGCAGCAGTGCGCCTCTGAAACGAACGCGTGAGCAGCGCCGTGTCATCCACGTAAGGGGCCACTAATGAATTTCACCCCTGATCTCTTGGTATATAGTGGGTGTAAATTTTGAAGAGCACCGGTCCCAGGACTTAGCCTTGTGGAACTCCAGCACGAACTTGCTGAAGGGCCGACCCATCCTGGAACCAGTACACTCGGAACGTCCGATGCTGGAGGTAGGAGGCGAACCATCCACGTCGGGAATCTCAGTTTGATGAGCTTCGCCAGGAGGCCCTACTACCAGACGCGATCGAAGGCTTTTGATACGTAGAAAAAGGCGCCAGCCACCACTTTCCCCCTGTTAAAGCCATCACTGATGTAGTCCACTATGTTGGTGAGTTACTGAACAGTCGAGAGATTCTCACGAAACCCAAACTGTTCGTCTGGCAGGAGGTGCTCCGTGATCAGGTGTCGACGCAGATGCGTAAGTAACAGGCACTCGAAAATATTGCCTAGTCCCCCTAAGAGGGAGATTGGACGCAGATCTTCGAGCCGAAGTCTCAGGTCCGGCTTTTTGGGAAGGCAGAACACATTCGCTCTCTTTCAAGCAGCCGGAAAGTGGGCGTTGACGATGCACCCATTAAATATGTCTGCCAAAAACTCGGCTGCTGCCACCGGTAGCTGCCGGAGTACAATGTTGCTGATACCATCGTCCCCCGGCGCTCTCCGTATGTTTAAATGGTGGATTACTTCAACGATGCCCCGCGGACGAAATCTCGGGAGAGACTCAGGGTCCATGGGGCCGCGGTCTATGGATTCAAGGAGGCGAGCGATTTCCTCCTCAGCATACTCAGACTCGGCAGTAGAGTCGTTCGACTGGAACGCTTCGTATAAGTATTACGCTATAACCTCCGCCTTCTGTGCAGGTGTCGCCGCAGTTTGGGCCCCCTGAATGATAAGAGGGTGCTTCCCCGTCTGCCTAGTAAGATATCTGCAGGTCCGCCATATTGAGTTTTCCTCCAATGAAAGCGTGGCGAGGGCCAATCCCACATCTCCCCTCATAGCTCTCGCAGAAGATGACGGACCTCCCAAGTCAAATCGTTAAGTTGCAAACGAAGATCCGGTGTGCGATGTCGCTGCCAATGTTTCCGGATATAGTTCCGGTAGGAAACGGTCTCGCTGAGACCAGGAGGCAGAGGAATTCTGTAATTCGGGGTGACAGGCTTCCACGGAACATGGAGGTCCGTCGCCTCTTGTATGACCGGCGTGAGGAGCCTAACCATAGCGTCCGTCTTCACCGGCGATGTAGGTATGGTCGGTAGAACAGGCAGGCGCTCAGCTACATGGAGCCGGAAGCCCTGCCAGTCGGCATTAGCGATGTCGCGCCGTCTCGTCGGAGGAAGACGTACCGGCCGGCCACCCAGCAACAGTCAAGTTGGGTTGTGGTCGGAGGACGTCACGCAAATGGTGTACATGTTGAGCGATGCCCTCACGTTGCACACAACCGCAACATCCAGCACATCTGCAGTAGGCAGATAGGTCGGTTCTGTTGGCGGAAGCACCTCCAGCCCGGTTTCGTACACCAGCTCCCGTAGTAGGCGCCCTCGGTCATTGTTAGACGTCGAGTGCCAGCTGGTGTGCTTCGCCTTGAGATCGGCCAGGATAATAGAGGGGCCGGTACCCTCTCCCAGGAGGTCCAGCAGACCATCAGTATTCCACGGAGTACCAGGCGGAGGTGAACCTGACCCTTCCGGCCGTTGTCCGGACAAAAAAAGATATGGCTTCCATTCCGACGAAATCCCGGCATGGGAGTAGGTGATGTTCGACGGAATGGTGAATCAGCAAGACAGATCCGCCCCGCGCAACTCCCGTTATCTTATCAGCATTCTAGACCCACCATCTTGGTATTTTCCAGGAGTCCCCAGGCTTCAGGAACGTCTCATTGACGGCAGCGATAGCCACTCCCTGGCTTTGTAATAACGCCCGCAACTCCACCATCCTTGACCTAACGCCGCGGGCGTTCCACTGCGCTATGATGCTGCATCTTTTACATCTACATCTACAGTTTACCCTGCAAGCCACCGCAAGAGTGTGTGGCAGGGGGTGCATTAACACCAAGGGGGAAAACTTCAAAATTAGGTCTGGGTTTACGCCCCTACGCGAGGTTACTTTTGATCGCAAGTTTTATTCTGCTCAGCTATCGTTCTAGGGAAAAATGAGCCTTTGTATCTCTCCGCCCTACAGGCTATCTCTCTTATTTTACGAGGATGGTCCATTCTACCGATATAGGTGGGAGTTCTTATTATTTCTTCGACGTCGCTGGAGAAAGTACTCGTTTTAAATCTTTCAAGAAGTTTTAACCTAGCGCGTGATCGGCGCTCAGCTAGTGATTCCCATCCTACGTCCTGTATCAAGCCTGTAACGCTTTTCTTTCTATCATAACAATTTTTGACGAATCATCCGCGAATAACTTGATTTTACTTGTAATAACCTTATCTAAGTCATTTATTTTTCCAGAATCTCATGACGGAACACTTACCTAAGTTCAGCTCTAACTGCCACTCTTTACACCACTCGAGAATTGCGTGTAGGTCGTTAGAAAATAATGCTTGATCAGCAGGACTGTTAATCTCTGTAAACTACCGTATCATCCGCGAATAACTTGATTTTACTTGTAATAACCTTATCTAAGTCATTTATGTATATAAGAAATAATAGGGGAACGA
The DNA here is from genome assembly GCA_028673005.1 of Tanypteryx hageni. NCBI lineage: Eukaryota > Metazoa > Arthropoda > Insecta > Odonata > Petaluridae > Tanypteryx > Tanypteryx hageni. Next base: position 93,577,467 of record CM054114.1, on the reverse strand, counting down.
TGACACTTTCCTGTGGAACACCGGAGGCCACGCTGACCGAATCTGATATCCAACTATGACTACTATTTGTTCCCGATCATTGAGAAAGTCCCTGATCCACTCGATTATCTTTCGATTTATTCCCCAGGCTTGTAATTTTTTCAATAACTTAATATGAGGGATTTTATTGAACGCTTTCTTGAAGTCAAGAAAAACCGCATCTAGCTGAGTCTTTCGATCACCGGTTCGTAGTACATCATGTGCAAACAGAGCGAGCTGAGTTTCACAAGATCTTGCCTTCCTAAAACCGTGCTGATATTTACTGAGCAAGACGTGGCTATCTAAGAAGTCCATCACAGAACTAACGATGATGTGTTCCATTACTGGTGCCATGAATTCTCTGCTGATTCGCCATCTGCTCCAGGAGAGAGGGAGAGACATGCGACTTGTCGGGGACACCATGTATCGGTGAAGAGTACGACAGATGAAGATGATGGTACTCAAAAATTCGTCTTCTGCCGCTGCAGCATCGCCGGATTGTTGCACCCTATGAGGTGCCGCTGAGGACTGTGCCGTAGTCAGCAATGGAGAGGGAACCGGAACGGTGCTCTCCAAAGCCGTAACGGGCAGAGCCAGTGGACCAGTAGGAGCTGGGTCAGCAGTAGCTGGACCAGCAGTGGCTGAGTCAGCAGGAACTGGAGCATCAGTCGAGCCAGCAGGGGCTGGTCCAGCAAGGCCTGGCCCAACAGGAGTTGGAGCAGTAGCAGCAGAGTTCTTCATTTTGGCCTGTTGATGCTCCTGCCGAGGCGGGAGAGTGGCGACAGATGGTGGAGTCGCAATGGGCGCAGGTATGTTCCGCGGAGCAGGATTCGGAGCGGGGAGCCCAGGAGAGACTTGCTCGGCCGGGTTCGCAATGTCGATGGGAGGCGCCTGCAAAGGGGATGCAGGAACAGCCGGGGATTTCCCGGCCACAACAGAGGCGTAGGGGCGCGAGGCGACCACCCTAGTAGCAATCGACCCCTGACGAGAGGTAGTTGAGGTCTTCTGTCCCCCAGTTGCCAGCGCACTAGGGACAGGAAGCCCCCTGCTTTTTAGGTTTGTTTCCACCTGTCGCTGGACCACCCGAAGATACTCCGGGCATTCCCGCGATGAGGCAGGATGCTCTCCCTTGCAGTTAGCACAGCACGCAGGTTCATCGTGGGGCTTCTTGCAGTCCATCCATAAGTGTGGGCCTGCACAACGGAAGCAGCGAACCGGCATGCAGCACCCGGTGGCGGTATGGCCGAATATCTGGTAATTATAGCAGCAGATTGGACCTTTGCCGCCTTTGTAGAGCTCCACCGACACGCTGCAGTGACAGACGTGCGTGATTCTCTTAAACTCTGGGTTGCCAGGAGTACGCTTCAGGTAGGCAACGAAGCGGTCAAAAGGGACTCGATCTCCCCATCTCTTCCGCTCCACAGTCAGCTATCGCACTCAACGGGCAAGGTAGCCCCTGCTCGGCAGCCACATCCTCTGCTTCGTAGTCTGCTGCTACGCTTCGCAGGAGGAAGACGCGTGACTCGAATGCTCTCGAGAGAGAAGGAGTGATACTGGATGTTATCCTCATCCAGTGTCTCACGAACCATCCGGTGCTGCTCCGCTGTAGATACGAGGATTCTCGTCGAGATCCGCCGTATCAAAGTTCCCGCCATTCTCTACTGTCCGTTGCGCAGAAGAAATACGCTTATGGGATTTGACCCCATAAGCGATGGTTGGTGATACTTTAATACGCGGTGTCGTTTCTTGCAGCCCCAGGTAAGGCGACGCCAGCACCGCAGCTCCAGATGTTGAAGCACGCTTACGCGGGCTTTTCTTCGTCCTTTTACCGCCAACTACCGTGGTAAAATCCCCGGTCGTGGCGGTAACATCAGCTCCCAGGATCGCAGCCGCTCTAGCCGCTAGATCTGCAGATGTTGGCGTGGGAGGCGGAGAGGATGGTGCCTTCCGCTTTCCACGAATGTCCTTAGAGGTGTCCATCGGCGATGTCTCCGGCGCAGACGGGGCACCGGGCATCGAAACAACGGAATGGCCCTTTAAAGGGCCGTCAGGTGCCTCAGTTACCGCCTCTGGTAGGCCCTCAATCGCGTGAGAAGTGGTAGAGGAGTCTCGCAAGGCATTGGCTGCAGAGTCAAGTATTGCCGCGGGATTGTGGCCCGGTAGAGGGCCGTTTGGCGCCTCACCGCCCCTCTAATAGTTTTCCGCTCGGGCGGGATGAGGCAGGATTGTCCCGCACGGTTTCTGTCGTGAAAGACGATGCGGCAGGCTTATGGCCTGATAAAGGCCCGTTTGGCGCCTCGGTGCTCCTTTCTAGTGGGCCCCCATCCGGGCAGGAAGTGGCAGCAGTGTCCCGCACAGTGTCTGTTGAATGTGCGGCGGTTTTGTGGCCCAGTAAAGGGCCGTTTGGCGCATCAGCGCTCTGTCCTCCTGTGGCTGTTCCAGAGCGGAAACGAGATTGCCGCTGGAGTCTTGCTCAACAAGCAGCAATCCAGCTCTCCTGAGCAGCATCGGTCGGGTTTTGGCCCTGTAAAGGGCCGGTTGGCGCAACAGCGCTCAGCTGTGGAGTCTTTCCGGGACGAAGGTGAGCCTGCCGCTGGACCTCGGCAGCCCTATCCATCGCCTTGCAGGCAGCTTTCCACGTTTCTGGAGTTGAGAGAGTGGAACCACCCTCTAAAACTCCCTCGTCGATTCCGCCAGTCGAAGAAACTAGCTTTATATATGTATTATATGCTATTTTTTAGTATTTTCCACAAACTGTCCATCAGCAGTACCATAAAACTATTTGCGTTCCTTTAATATGGAGGATTTTTTCACTGGAAATCACTTAAAAAACTCCGACTGAACGCTAGATCAAATATTATAGAAAAGTACGAGTCAAAGACTTAAGATGAGTAAGTTTTACGGAGTAACTGAAGTATCAACATGCATCGGAAGTAACGATCATAAGTATAAAGTAGATGAGATGAACTGAAATGCGTAGTGATATCGAGGTTCGATTACATATTTCTCCATCAGGCGAGAGAATATGAGGGCAAAAATCCCACAAGAGATAGTTGCAAGGAAACTTTTGGCGTATTGCATCCACTGCCACTCACCTTTCTGTTGAACTGCAGGGTAATACGTAAAGGAAGATATGTTCATGCTACGCATCCTCTAAACCAATGATATTAAAACTTTTTTGGCCGGCGTACCCCTTAAAACATTTTTGAAGAAATTTGTACCACATGCTTATATACTATATAATGAGTTACTCGTCCGAGTGACTCCCGGGATAAGGAGTCCCCCCTCTACCAAATGCCAACGGCCTATTTCGAGTCAACAGAAATGTTAGCCTTCTGCTGAATTAGGAGAGGGAAGTGGTCACTACCACAAAGATCATTATGCACAGACAATGGCAGGGGATGTAGCAGGTCTTCCCAGGTCGTTATCCAACGAAATCCCTGTCAAAACGTCAAAATAGGTACTTGGAACGTCAGAACATTACTAAAAATAGGTAAATTAGAAGAAATAAAGAAAGAAATGGAGAAAAATGAGATTGATATCTTAGGTTTATGTGAAACAAGGTGGCAAGAGACAGGAGATTTTTACAGTGATAAATTTAGAATAATTCATAGTGGAGGTGAAAAGAGAGGAAGGAATGGAATAGCAGTCATTATTAGTAAGAAATGGGCAAACAGTGTTTGCAATACATATCACATAAATGATAGGTTGTTGATGGTAAGAATGAGCACCGTGCCAACGGATACAGTGATAATACAAGCGTATTTTCCAACAAGTAGTGCAGAAGAAGGAGAAGTAGAAATGGTGTATGAAGAAATAGAAGAACTTATAAAGATGACAAAAGATAAAGATAATGTAATAATAATGGGAGACTTTAATGCTGTGATTGGATCTAGTCGAAATAGTAGAATGGTAGGAAAATTTGGTTTAGGTGAAACAAATGAAAGGGGAGAAAGATTAATTGAGTTTTGTGAACAGAATGAGATGATGGTATCAAACACTTTCTTTGAAGTTCCCAAAAGAAGAAGATACACATGGGAGGCGCCAGACAGAAGAAGGTTTCAAATAGATTATATTTTAGTAAAAAGAAGATATAAGAACCAGGTAAAATCGTGTTATAGTTACCCAGGTCCAGATGTAGACAGTGACCACAAGCAAGTCATGGCAAAATGCAATATTAGGTTTAAGAAAATAAAGAGAACAGTTAAAAAGAACTGGCATCTACAGGGACTGAAAGAGTTACCAACGGCTAAGAATTACCAAGAAAAAACAAATGAGTTGATGAGAAATTATGAAGGACAACTTAGTTGGGAGGAATTTAAAAAAGGGGTTATTAAAGCTACAGAATAAGTTATTGGAAAGAGAAAATTGGAGCCTATAAAACCTTGGATGACTGAGGAGATACTGATTTTAATTGAAGAAAGGAACAAGTTGAGGAAGAATGGAAATGATGAAACTTATAAAAAAGTTAAGAATGAGATTATTAACAAATGCAGAGAAGAAAAAGAGAGATGGACCAAAAAGATAGTGAAGGAAATTGAGGAAGATACAAAGGGAGGAAGGCAAGACAAAGCATACTTCAAAATTAAAACTCTCCAGTACAAACCAAGAACTAAATCGGCAATAGTTAAGGATAAGGAAGGAAATATGTTATGGGAAAATGAAAAAGTATGTGCTCGGTGGAAAGAATACATAGAAGAATTATATAGTGGAAGAGATGTTGGAGATGGATGTAGATTTATTGAAAATGAAGAGGAAATAAGAAATGACGAGCTAGGCCCAACAATAACCAAAGAAGAGTTTTATAAAGCTATTAATAATCTTAAGTCAGGCAAGGCAACAGGTGTCGATGGTATACCTGCAGAACTTTTGAAGAACTTAGGGGAGGAAGCAAAAGAACATTTCTTTAAAATTATAAAAGATTGTTACGAAAAAGGAAAATTACCTGATGACTTTATAAAAAGTAAAACTATAAGTTTACCAAAGAAGGGGAATGCAGTGGAGTGTAGTAACTACAGAACAATTTCACTACTTTCGCACGCCTCAAAAGTTTTAATTTATATCGTGAAAAACAGAATAAAAAGGAAAATAGAACATTATATTAGTGAAGATCAATTTGGATTTAGAAGTGGGAGAGGAACGAGAGAAGCTATATTAGCCCTCAGGGTGATAATGGAAAGATGTTTAGAAATGAACAGGACATTATATTTAACGTTTATTGATTTGGAGAAGGCCTTTGATACAGTTAATTGGGAACTGTTGTTTAAGACTATGAAAAAAATAGGTATTGATTGGAGGGACAAGATTAATTTTTAAGCTTTATCAAAATCAAACTACAAGAATAAATATAAATGGATTAGAGAGTGAAGCAAAGATAAGGAAAGGAGTAAGACAAGGATGTCCGCTATCTCCATATTTGTTTAATATGTTCATTGAAGAAAGTATAGAAGTTATGAAAGAAAAGACAAAAGGCATAAAAATAAATGGAGTTAGAATACACTGCATTAGATTTGCAGATGACATTGTAATATTCAGCGATTCAAAAAGAGAAATGAATAAAATGCTGAAAGTATTATCGGACACGTTAAAACAGTGGGAATTAAAGATAAATATCAAGAAAACCAAATTGATGGTTATAGGCAAAAGTAATGCAGGGACAATATCAAAGATCAAAATAGACAATCAGGAAATTGAGCAGGTGAAGCAGTTTTGCTACCTAGGTAGTACAATTACTGAAGATAATAGATGCGTACAGGAAATGAAAAGAAGAATAGCACTTGCAAAGCAAGCTTTTCAATGCAAAAGGAACCTACTGACAAGCAGTCATATGAATTTGGAAGTAAGGAAATCCTTTGCAAAAGCTTTTGTCTGGAGTACCTTACTTTATGGTAGTGAAAGTTGGACGTTAGGAAAGAGGGAGAGGTCCCGTCTGGAAGCGACAGAAATGTGGATATGGAGAAGATTGATAAAGACAAGTTGGACAGAGAGAAAGACACACCTTGAAGTTTTGGAAGAAGTAAAAGAAGAAAGGAAACTGATCAGAGGAATGGAAGAAAGGAAGGTAAAATTTTTAGGCCATGTGATTAGACATAATGGATTAATTGTGAACATCTTGGAGGGGAAACTTTTAGGGAAGAAAGGAAGAGGCAGACCAAGAAAGAAATACCTAGATGACGTGGAGTCAGTGATGGGAGTTGAGAAATACGAGATGTTGAAGAGAATGGCAGAGGACAGGAGTTCATGGTTGCAGCGACAAGGCTTAGCCTTTAGATGAAGAAGAGAAAGAAGAAGAATGAGTTACTCTTTCTCAACCCTTCCCTTTATTTAAACTGTAACCAACCCGTCATAATTGCATCAATTACAGCAGAATTCTCCTCTTCACTCTTTCTCTCTCCTCTCCCCTCCGCCGATTCTGCGCTCTGCATTTAACTACCTTTCGCTTTATCACGAATAAATCAGATTTCATACTAAAATTCCTTCGTGTTGGTTTATTTAGCCAAAAGATGCTGATGAAAAGGAAAATATGAAACTCCTGCTTTGATAAAATATTTGGGCACCCCTTGGAAAGACCTCGCGTAATCTCAGGGTAAACCAGTGGTTCCCAAACCACGGCTCGCGGGTCACATCCGGCCTGTCATGAGTTTAACGATTGAAGGACAGAATGTGACATAAAAGGAAAAACAGGAAATTAAAAAAAATATATTTTGTCTTTACCCTTCTATTCCCATAATAGATAGGGTAAAGACGCCTAATATGGGGTACCTTTTGTATTTTGCCACAGCAATGATACCGCTATCAATGGAACTACAACTCTTAATGTATTGCGAAGTATACCTGTCCTGTATTTAGCACAGGAGTTATTAGTTCATTAACATAACTCACTATTGATGTAAACCTAATTTTACAAAATGTCATAAATCGTCACCTAATAAGGGGTGGTTCCTATTCTGGGGTACCTCACATACTGGGTAGGAAAACAACTTAGATAAGCTAAAAACAGTTCTTTTATTTACCGAAAATATTAAAAAGTTATTTTTAACATATTTACTGATAAGAGTTTACATATATGTCTTTACTTGCACAGCCCACAAACAAACATCCTTATAGAATTGGAGACAACAGAGTACCCCATATTAGGAGCCACACCATTTGGATTTCAAACCTAACCTGCAGCTATGGCATTTTATCAATTCATATAAATTGAGAATAAGAAATATTCCTATTATTAGTACTTAATATCTGAGTAATGTTTACGTTAAATTAACTAACCTTAAGCAGTGAGGAAGTGTGAGAATGAAGACTCTCTCTAAATATTTTTTGGACAAAAAATTTTAAAGGATAGCTCGTTACTTGAAAAAAAGGACTTCGAAACTGATTGTGCGTCACAGATGGCGTTGTAGTGCATCTGCTAGAAGTTGAGGCATTCGCCGCTAAAAAGCAGAAGCATACAAGTAAGATGCAAGGATATAGGTATAGGAATGTTAGGAATTACCACCATATTAGGTGAATTTACCCTGAATACATTTTAAACAAATCAGGTAGATAATAATGGCTCACAACTAATCGCTTTATTTTCCTTAAAATGATTCTTCAGCTGTATTATCGATTAGGTGTAGCCCACAAAGAGGGCTTTGTGGCACCACTATGAATTCAGAAATGGGTTAGGTGGCCCTCGATCGGAAAAGATTGGGCACCACTGTACTAAACAATTAAATGGTAGAGGAAAATTATTTGTATTGTTCTAACCCCTACTTAAATCCTCTCCTCGCCCCTATTTATAATAAAACTTTTCCAGAACTGCTCCATCGATTGGAAATTCCATTCAGCAAACCAAACTTTTACATTTTTTTTCAACAAATAAATTATTTAATTTACGCAGAACAGGCTAATCAACTTAACAACATATTTTCTAGATATGTCTGTATGGAATACGTTAAAAAATTTGATTCTTTTAAACATAAACAGATCACGCGATAAATTCTAACGTGACATTATTTTCTGATGTTGCGAATACAGTTTACATCTCCGATAAAGACCGCCCGTAACGGAATGGTTATAGCACACGCTTCTGGAAAGTCGCGGCGACCCGTTTCATAAAATCACCCGCATTATAAGCGTACAAGAAAACACGATGAATTCATAATTTACCGTTATAAAATATTACAAATACATTCGAACGGAAAACTAAAATAATGGCGCGTATTTCTGTGGCAAAAATAACATCTTCATCTACATGTTACCATGCAATTCAGCTAATTAGTAGATGGCATAGGGTGCAATGCACCATAACGTGCCTAAAGATTGTCTATCGCAGGTTGAAATTTTCTATTGTGATCTAGTATATTCCTCAGAAAGTACGAGCCTAGATAACGCTCCGTCCTGCAATCGATCTCACGTATCTTATCGTCACGGTCGTTTCTACCTATATACGTTGGTGCCTCAGTTATTACTACAACCTCGTCTTTTAGATATTCGGATATATAATTCTCCAAAAGCCGCAACCTTGAGTTCAATATACGATCCTGCAGTTCTATCCAGTTCAAATCCCTCAAAAATGAGGTGACGCTTTCCTTATGTTAGTACATTAGTTTTAAGAATCTGGCTGCTCTGCGCTGCACTCTTTCAAATTGAATTATATGTCCCTTCTGGTACGGATCCCATGTACATGAGGTGTATTCCACTTGTGGTCTAACCAGTGATAAGTAACATGCTTCACGTACTTCTTCTGTAGTGTTCCGTACTATTCTACCTATGAAAGCCAGTTTCTTGTTGACCGCGCCTATAACTCGACGAATGTGCATGTCCCACGAAAGATCTCGACAAATGGTTACTCCTAAATATTTTACATATTATTGTATATTTATTCCATCTATTTTATACTCGAAACATACTTCTATGTTCTTATTTTTCCAGAATGTAATTGTGGCACATTTAGTGTAATTAATTTCAATTTGCCATTCTTTGCACCACGCTGAAATGTCTCTTAAGTCTTCACGCAGCGACTGATGGTCCTCCTGGTTTTTTATTTCTTTATATAGATCGGTATCATCGGAAAAAGTATAACTTTACTACGAACTACTAAACAGATGTCATTAAATAGGTTAAGAAAAGTAGAGGGCCCAATACACTTCCCTGAGGAACACCCGACGCAACTTTAACGGGGGACGAGTATTTACCATCGATGACAACAATCTGTTCTCTATTCCAGAGGAAGTCTCTCACCCAACTGAATATTTTCGGATTGATACCATATTGTTCTAACTTCGCAATTGATTACTTAAATTGGCTTTAATAGCTTTAAAATCACCGCGGATGAGTTGCGCTTTGTGTTCCTAAATTTCATAATTTAGCTTTATTAAAAATTACACATACATTCTAACGGAAAACTAAATTGAACATGCGTATTTGTTTGGCAAAAATATTATAAGTATGTAGTAGCCTATACCGAATTAGAGTCCAAAAATTGTCGTTACTATGGCAACACTCGTAGTGAGTGATAACAACTTTCAAAAACGCGTATTTACGCTAAATTAAAAGAAATATGATCAATAAGCAACACCCCATGATACACATTTAAATCTCAATTCCAATCTTCAGACAATAGTACAAATCACTCACCGATGTTACAATTCTAAGATATTTTAATGTGCATGACAAAATATCCCGCTCCATGGATTTCAGATTTCCCTTGTAATATATGGGAATTATATTTACTGGAAGCGATCCCGGAACTTTCAATTTCGTAACAAAAACTATCCTCGGGAGCTAGGCCCAAGTAGCAAAAGATTTCCAACAAGCGTCATGAAAATCGGTCTACTGCTTCAAAAGAGGCAGACGAACAAACAGACACAACGATAAAACTATAAGCCAATTTCCATTCTAGAAAGTAGGCAAAAATTCTGACGCCATTATGTAGCCAGTAGAGTGAACTTTGGTCAAGTTGAACGTATATCGTATAGGAAGGAAGAAATACCCTCAGTATAAGCGATGGCATTAAAACCAGCGAGAACTCTATGTATAGTTCTCCTCATGCCTTTACCACATTATTATCCATAAATTAAAATAACAAACGCGGAGCATTAAAACCCTAACGTAGCTATTAAAGGATTTGAATTGGGTAGGTCTTTAGGGTCGCAGAATGAACTGTAGATTAAGGTTTCTGGAAAAATAAGGATCGTAAAGGGTAGCAGAGGAGGTTTTGGGAATGGTTGAGGTACCAACGTACATATGCAGAATGAAGCGATTGTGACGATAAAATAAGTGAGATCGAACGTAGGACGGAGCATTATTGAGGCTCATTTTTTCCCCGATGACAATGCGAAATCATAACAGGACACTCAAATCTGCAAGAGAAAATTATTTAGGCATGCTATGGTGCATTGCACCCTCTGCTACCCACCTCTTCGGCGAATTGCAGGGCAGCATGTCAACGTGAAAATCTTCTCCCAGTAACCCATCTGCCCAGGATTTTTGCCATTTAACCTCTACCAGAGGCATGTCAAACTAGAAGAGGCGTCCGGGCCGCATTAAAGAGATAAATGTTCGCCGACTGATAGGTGCCGCTAACAAAGAGCTGGCCTTTATAGGGAGAATATTTCGAAATAGCTACGAAAAGGGAATGAATTATGTTATGTATCATTGGTACGACCGCAGGTCGAATATGCGTCTGCTGTGTGGGATCCCTACGAAAAGGTACTCACTAACGAGATAGAAAAGGTTCAGCGCAGGGCAGCTAGATTTGTAAAGAGGAATTACGATAGTAAACAAAGCGTAACATCGTTAATAGAAAATCTGAAATGGACATCGTTAGAGGAACGTAGGCTGCAGGCTAGATTTAAACTACTGGAAAAATTTATGTCGGAGGGACTAGCGATTGAGGTAGTAGGACTTATCAGAAGCCCGACGTATCTCGGAAGGCAGGACAGCGAGGATAAGATTCTCGAGATCGACTGTAGAACGGAGCGATATAGAGGATCGTTTTTCCCTAGGACGATAAGAGACCATAATAGGAAAAGATAACGTAGGAAAACTATGGACCCTTGGTGCACTGCACCCCCTGCCATCCACCAAAAAGGTGACTTGCAGGGTATAATGTAGATGTATAGACTTGAGCTTGAAAGTTGAACGCTTGTTTTGCGATTAAAAACAATAATTTAGATAACACGTTCTGTTGTAAATCGGTAACTATGACAAAATATCGTCTCCTTGCTAAAATAAAGTATTTACATGAAATCTCACATTATTCACTTGAGACAAAAATTAGCCATCGAGTCGCAGCAAGATACAGAAAGGGCTGCATGCGGTCCACAGAATGCCAGTTTGACTTACCTGCTCCACAACACATTCCACCATCATCGATATTCTCTGCCCTAAAGCATTTCTCCTATTCTACATCAGTCCTCCATTCGACCTATGATTCTATCTCCCATAAAATTTTACCCCTTCCTATTTTTTCTCACACCCCTCTATCCCCACTCCACATCCCACCATCTCCGAAATTATCTCCTCCCTCCCTCTATCAAATCCCACTATCTTCTCTCCTCTCCCACGCCCTCTCCTTTTCCTGTCCTCTGTTCCGTCCCTCCCTCCTCCTCCTCCCTCCCCGCCCCCTCCCGGATGGAAGTGCACTGGACCGTTGGTAGGGGGAGAGGGAAGTGGAATGGGGCGATTCCCTCACAGATATTACTCCCGTCCACTGGGTGCGCCCTTAGCCGGAAGCCATGGAATGCGTATGTGCTACAGGGAGGAAGCGGAAATGGCATACTGGTCTCTCCGGCTACTCCTCGGCCAGAGCCACAGGTCTCACTCCCTTTGGACTCCTCCTATGTCGTCCTTCTCCCTCGCATCGCGTGCCCTCCGGTTACCCGTGATCGCGTGGGCGTAGTGGGTCGAGGGAGGGTGGGGGGCCTGACCGGTTGACCATCGCCGGAAACTGAGTGGACGCCGGGAAGGGGTGTGGGACCGGAAGCGCCGGGAGCGGTAATGGGACCGGGGGGGGGGGGGAGAAAGGGTGGTAGATCGGGAAGGAGGAAAACCTCCGTATGTGGGCGTGGGACGGTGCGCGCGTGTTGCCTAGATACGGCGCATGTGGTTTACGCTCTCTCCAGATACGTAGATATCTGATAAGAGAGTACGAAGCAGGGGAGGGGAGTGTTGCGGGCGGGAGGGAGAGGAAATGGCGGAGCAATCATCGGACTGTCCACTAGAGAGAGGCGACCTATTTTATTGGGTAATTTCCACTCGTGCGATAAAGTGTCGTCGATTCCCATCGGGGAGATTCAAAACCTTCCCCCGTATTTCAAACGTACTCGTATATACGTACTTCGTAATTGGAATGAAAATAAAAAGGCCGCGATGATGATTCCCTTCTGTATTTTATCTACGTCTACATGATACCCTGCAAGTCACCTTTATGGTGGATGGCAGTGGGTGCAGTGCACCAAAGGTCCGTAGTTTTGCTATTTTATTTGCTCGGAGAACGTCAGGATCCCGCACTCTTGAGAACAGCGCGACTAACCATTCGGTGATCCGACCGTAAACGGGTTAAAAAATAATAATAATTTGGGCATCCGCTTCGATAAACCGATTAAAGATATCCTACCCGTTTAGGTGGAGCGAAGATTAATTCTCGATGATAACTGGCGCATCTCCGTCGTTGTTCATTTTTTCCCACGTTTCCACGCCTTCACTTTCCAGCTGTTTCCGTGATTTTTAAATTGCTTCCATATCGTGGAGGAAACGGGATAGACAGCAGGTGGTTGTGTGTTGGTAGTTTTTTTTAACGTAAGTTTTTTTATTAATGCTTGGCATATCTTCGAAAGGAATCCGAATTCAAGTGATGAATGTTGGTTCGCAAATGCCAATTTGTTGGCGACGCGAGATTCTGCGTGGTATGTGTGGACGCTTCTATACAAATCGACAAACGGTTCGATTCACAAAGAATAGCAGAGATTTTTCGCCTTTTCTTTCGATCTTTAAAGTTCGTTACCATGCCGATATTCATGCTTGAAGCGAAAATTAAGCGTAATCCACTATATGGAATCCCATTTTACTTAAGAATAAATAAAACAAACTATATAAAAATTCCACTATATTACACACAAGCAAGACCAAGTTTCAACGTTATATTATGGAATTTTTTAAACAGCTTGAGTTTTATTTATCCCTAAGTGAAAATGAAGTTATAATAACCTGGATAAAATTTAGTATGAATAATTTTTTTAAATTTCTTCTTGCTATATTGTACGCACAAAATTATACTCACAAAATGGATTTGCCTGACGATCCGTCATTAGGTTTCATTTGTATACGTTATGCTATAAAATTGTATATAATAAAAAGATTCGCTCCACAAATTTTTAGTCGGCCTTGAAGACCACTTGAACTCCGCTTCGCATCCTATACCTCATTGTAATCCATTAATCACAAAGTTGCTGAGGCGAAATGTCAGTTCCATGAGCATAATTTTTCCAATGTTATTTCTTAAGGACTGTCATGTGATAACGGAAATGTATTTGGAGGTCCGAAACATTATTAACGTTTACGGATAACATGCAATCATATGACAATAGCAAAAATTTAAAGAAATAATTCATCTAGACATGATCGTCGAAAATGCACTTCATTATTTTTAAAAATGTTCTATTAAATGCTTGGATTAATCGCGTTTACCACCCGGAACTTTGGGTTGTGGAAAGTAATCGCTAGGAGTATCGCAAAACATGTAGTCGAGATGAAAGTATGCCGAGGAGGGGAAGGTAGGGAGAGGAACTTAGCAGGTCCACGATGAAAAATAATTACGCAATTTAGATGGGATAAGTGATCATCAGGCCGTATATGCAGAGTGTAAGTTGAAAATCGAGAGTCACCCTAAGCCTCAAAGAAAGTTTTATATATTTGCCAAGGCAGACTTTTCAAGCTTCAGGTCGCGCCTACGTGAAATACTACCTGGCTTCCGTGATATGACCAAACAATCAGGTGCTGAGTCGTCATGGACATTATTCAAGAATACTAGAGGGCATCGTAAAGTACATTCCAATTAAATTGAAAGTCGACAATAAAGAGCCACGTTGGTACAATACGTAGGTTAGGAGAAGCTTAGGCGTCAGAGAATAAGCCACGTGAAAATAAAAAATATGCCGTCTACATCATCCGATGAATATAGAGCAACTAAAGTTAAGACGTACAAGGAATCCCGCGCTAAAGCGAGAAATACTATGCGCGAGGCTTTTACTAACTTCCGGAATAAGGTATTAAATAATTATTTGAAGGAGCGTTTTGGTCCTATGTGAGAGAGGTCCAAGGTAGAGGACCCACCATACCTTCCCTGCGTAATGACTTCGGTGCCGTTATTCATGATAGCGTAGAGAAAGCCAGCCTGTTAAACAGTCATTTTGCAAAAGCATTTACAGCCGTCAGCGACCATTGCGTACATTATGCACCCACATTAAGGAGGGACCTGATGGACGATATAGTATAGTGAGGATAAGGTTCGCGAGATCGACTGTAGAACGGAGCGATATACATCTACATCTACATATTACCCTGCAAGTCACCTTGACGGTGGATGGCAGGGGGTGCCGCGCACCAAGTTCCTAACTAATAATTATTTACAGTTATCTATTGTGGTCACGAATTGTCCTAGGGAAAAAGGACTCCTTATACCTCTCCGTCCTACTATCTATTTCGCGAATCTTGTCGTCATTATCCCTCCGTCCGATATACGTTGGTTGTCGAATAATATCCTTCATTTCATTTACGAATATCTCCGAACTATATTTATCTAGAAGTTTAAGTCTCTCCTGTAATCTACGATCTTTCAACGATGGCCAACTCAACTCATCAATGAGTAACGTAACGCTCTGTTTTTTATCGTAATTCTTTTTCACGAATCTAGCTGCTCGCCGCTGTATTTTTTCTAAATCCTTTATGAGTCCCCTCTGATATGGATCCCAAACCGCTGCTGCGTATTCCATTTGAGGTCTAACCAACGATAAATAACAGGATTCTCTCACCTTTTCCGTGCTTTTCCTGACTATTCTACGCACAAAACCCAACTTCTTATTTGCCGCACCTATCACCCGTCTGATGTGGGTGTCCCAAGACAGGTCACGATTCAAGGTTACCCCGAGGTATTTCACGGATTCCGAAACAGGAATGATCTCACCATCTATCGAGTAGGTAAACACGGACCATGGGCTTCTAGATTTCCAAAAGTTTAGAACGTTACTCTTTTTCTGATTGATTTCTAGCTGCCATTCCTTGCACCAAACAGATAACGCATCCATATCATCCTGAAGCTGACGATGGTCGCTAGGACCACTAATTTCTCTATAGACTACGGTGTCATCCGCAAAAATCCTGATATTACTTTTTACAACTGAGCTGATGTCGTTTATATAAAGCAAGAAAAGCATAGGTCCGATCACACTACCCTGCGGCACTCCAGAGACTACATCTGCCACACTCGAGGACTTACCATCGATGACTACTTTTTGTTTTCTATTCCTAAGGAAAGCGCGAACCCAGTTAATGACTTTAACATTAACGCCAAGATTTCCCAATTTTAATAACAACTTACGGTGGGGAACCTTGTCAAAAGCTTTTCTAAAATCAAGGAACACTGCATCGACCTGTTTTTTATTTTCGCCGCATGATAAAACATCATTCACAAACAGACCGAGTTGGGTGTCACAGGATCTACCTTTTCTGAAGCTGACAGCTGACTAAGAGCGATCTACTCTCGAGATAACGCATTGTGTTGCTAACAATAATGTGCTCCAAAATCTTACATGATAATGATGTTTGACAAATCGGCCTATAATTTTCGGGGTTTTCTTTGTCACCTCCCTTATGAATGGGTGTGACGTGTGCTAGTCTCCAATCATCAGGAACCTCACAGAGGGTAAGGGATTTCTCGAAAACTATCCGAAGGAAGGGAGCTATTTCTTCTGCTAGTTCTTTTAATACACGCGCGGGAATTCCTTCTGGTCCAGGATTTTTGTTGGGCTTTATCGCACTCAGTTGCTTCGCTATTCCTGCCTCAGAGATTTTAATATTATCCATCCGAGTACATCCATCGGGAATAAGTTTGTTTTTAAGTATATTTCCACCTGCCGTGAACGCCTTCGCGAAGTAAACGTTTAGTAGATTAGCTTTATCCTCCCCATCGTGAAGGATGTCTCCGGAATCACATCGCAGGGATGGTATTGAAGGACCCACTCCCTTGACTTCTCTTACGTAGGACTAGAACGCTTTTGGATCCTCCTTCAATTTTGTATTTAATACCTCATTCCGGAAGGTGTTAAATGCGTTACGCATGGTTTTTCTCGCTAGTACGCGGGCACTGTTATACTCATGGACTATAGCTGTGCGATACTCATCGGAAGCGGTGGTAGGAATGTTTTTCAATTTTGCGTGGCTACGCCTCTGTCGTCTTAAGGCAATCCTGACTTCCTTATTAAACCAACGAGGTTCTTTCTTATCAGATTTTAACTTACTGGGGATAATTCTATTGATACCATTTCCTAGTATATCCTTAAATAATAACCACGATGGCTCCATACCTAATCGTTCTGTTTTTTCACGATAACTGACAAAGGTACTTCTGAGATGTAAGCTGAAACTTTTAAAGTCGGCCTTGGCGAAAGCGTATACATTCCGAAGAGGCTTAGGATGTCTTTTGAGCTTTAATTCGCACTCCGCATACACAGCTCGATGGTCGCTAAGTCCCTCCTCTGTGGATACCTTAGTTATCCTATGCGGGATGTTAGAAGCAAGCAAGTCGAGAACATTGCCCGAACGCGTGGCTTTTCGTACCATCTGAACTAAGGAATATTCATGAAACGTGTCCATTAAGGCTTCACACGATATAGAGGATCGTTTTTCCCTGGGACGATAAGAGAACATAATAGGAAAAGATAACGTAGGAAAACTATGGACCTTTGGTGCACTGCACCCCCTGCCATCCACCAAAAAGGTGACTTGCAGGGTATTATGTAGATGTAGATGGAATGTCAACAATCAGTTCTCTATTCGAGAGGAAATCTCTCACCCAACTGATAACTTTCGGATTGATACCATATTGTTATAACTTCGCAATTAATTTTTTATGAGATACTTTATGAAACGCCTTACTGAAGACAATGAATATGACATATACCTGTGCATTCTACTCTCCGCATCGCTAAAAAACATCCAAGTACTGGCCGAGCTTCGTTTCTTATGATCTACCTCTCCGAAATCCGTGCTGCCATCCGCTAAGCAATGAGTGACTATCTAAATAGCGTACTACAGAACTAAAAATGATGTGCTCAAGTATCTTGCACGATAATAAAGTTAAGGAAATTGGTCCATAATTTTCGAGATTCTCATTGTCGCCGCCCTTATGGATAGGCGTAATGTGTGTCACATTCCAATCTTTAGGAACGACATCTTCCATAATAAATTTCTCGAATATAATTTTCAAATGCGGCGCGATTTCATAAGCTAACTCTTTCAATACTCGCGCTGGTATTTTCTCCGGTCCAGGAGATTTATTCGGTTTAACTGAATGGAGTTGGAGCGCGATACTATTTTCGGAAAATATCAAATCTTCTATCGAGTCTCCCTGATGAATAGGAATAGGGGTTTCAAATTCATCGTCATTAGGAGTAAAAGCTTTCTAAGTGTTGATTTAATAGGTTTGCTTTCTCCGCACTATCGTGAACTGCATTTCCCGTTTCCGATCTCAGTGACGCAATAGTGGGGCCTCTGCCTTGGACTTCCCTGACGTAAGACCAAAATGCTTTCGGGTTACCTTTCAAGTTATTCTGTAAAACCTTCTTTTTGTAATTGATAAACGCATTAAGCATTGACGGTCTGGCTATGGAGCGCGCCTCCTTGTATTGCTGCGTTAACGTTGCAATCTGTTCGACCGTAGCTGTTGAGGATGAGCTATTTACGCGAGAGAGGAGTTTTCTTTGCCGTCGGAGAACGCTCATAACTTTCTGGTTGTACCATCTAGGTTCTGCATTTTCACGCTTCAGTTTGGTTTGAATACATTTATCTGTGCACTCTCGCATCAATTCTCTGAACATGCACCGGATTCTTCCGCGACTGCATTATCTGTTACCTCGCAGAAATTAGTATATTTATTTCGCAGAAAAGCACTAAAGCTTGTATTTTAGACGAAAACAAAAACGGCTGAAGACCACTGCGCTATAGGGTGTGAGTTGGCATTGTGTACAGATTGTCTCCCAAATTGAGCATATTCTGACAAACTGTTTGGGGTATCAAAGTTCAGCTTTTTCTTAAGACTACAGCTGGTCTTTTCATAACCAAAATATGCACATCACTGAGCGATCCTAGTGTGAACACATTGTTTTCTTAAAAGTTACCATAAATCAATTACTAATACGAAATAAGAAGTAGAACATTGTTGTCGATATGATTTTGTATTTATGTGAGAAATGTTTGCTAATGGTATAGATGTTTCAATTCGTATTTTATTTTACATACATCTACATCTGCAAGTTACCCTGCAGTTCACCAAGTAGGTGGGTGGCAGGGGGTGCAATGAACCAAATCTTACCTAAAGATTGTCTAACGCAATTCGAAATTTCCTATTGTGATCTCGTATTGTTCTCGGAAAGAACGAGCGTAGATAACGCTCCGTCCTACAATCGATCTCACGTATTTTATCGTCTCGATCATTTCTACCTATATACGTTGGTGCCACAAGTATTCCCACTACCTCCTCTTTTAGACTTTCCGACCTATATTTCTCCAGAAGTTTCAACCTTGAGTCCAATCGACGGTCCTCCAGTGATACCCAGTTCAAATCGCTCAATAAAGAGGTGACGCTTTCCTTATGTTCGTACTTTTGCTTTACAAACCTGGCTGCTCTGCGCTGTACTCTTTCTAATTGAATTATGTGTCCCTTCTCGTACGGATCCCATATGCTCGCTGCGTATTCCACATGCGGTCTTACCAGTGATAAGTAGCATGTTTCACGTACTTTCTCTGTGGTGTTCCGTACTATTCTACCTATGAATGCCAGTTTCTTGTTGGCCGCGCCTATAACTCGATGAATGTGCATGTCCCACGAAAGATCTTGACAAATGGTTACTCCCAAATATTTTACATACTCAGCTTGTCGAATGCTCATTTCATCTATTTTATATTCGAAACCTAAATCTTCGTTCTTACTTTTCCAGAACGTGACTGCGGCACATTTCTTATAATTAATTTCGATTTGCCATTCTTTGCACCACGCTGAAATGGCTCTTAAGTCTTTAAGCAGTGACTGATGATCCTCCTGGTTTTTTATTTCTTTATATAGAACGGTGTCATCGGCGAAAAGCCTAATTTTACTACGAACAACCGAGCAGATATCATTTACATAGATTAAGAAGAGCAGAGGGCCCAATACATACATACATACCTTGTGTATTGTTAACTATATTTTTATAATCAATATGTTAGACAAATTTCAGGTCAATAAATAAATGATAATTTAAATTATTTTTTATTTTATTCGCGTAACCCATATTTGTAAACGATTTTAACAAATTTCTTCAGATTTCTCAGTGTCCCGGGATCGATTAAAACCCGGGACACACAAGCACTATTTAAACATTAATATGTAAGCGTTTTGTTTGATACAAGGTTCAAATAAATAAAATAGAGTAATTTTCCACTAAAACATTAAATAACCAGAATGAATAAATAAAAATCCTAAGCTAACTTAATAAGATTCATCTAATCGAAAATAAACTTTTAAATTTCCACTAACAATTGTTAGTGGAAATTTACAAGTTTCTTTTTCATTTAAATGGTATCTTTTCACAAAGTCGAGCCTTTAAAAGTGGACTTTGTTAAGATTCACCTGTTCATAAAAAATTTGTAACATTATTTTTTAGCCTACTTTCCAGAATAGAAACAGGCTTATAGTTTCGTCGTTGTGTCTGACTGTCTGCCCGTCCCCCACTATTAACTTTTGAACCGGCAGACCGATTTTCATGAAACTTGGTGAAAATCTCTCGCTAGTCGGGTCGAGCTCCCGAGGATAGTTTTTGTTGCGAAGACTGAATGTCCCGGGTTCGATCCAGGAACTATTTTTCCCATTTGATTTACATGAGAAATCTGAAATAACTTTCTCTTGAACATTAAAATATCTTAGAATTGTAATATCGGAGCGGGATTTGCACTATTCTATGAGGAAATGAATAAAGATCCTAATTTTTATCGTAGACTGTTGCTTATTGATCGTATTTCATCGAATTTCATGCAAATATAGACGTTTTTTGCAGTTTTTATCACTCATCACGAGAGTGTTGCCATAGCAACAACTATTGTTGGACTCGGATTCGTTATGTCCTAATACATACACGCGTTATTTTGCCATACAAACACGCGTCATCAATTTAGTTTTTCGTTTGAATTTATTTGTAATATTTTCTAACGCAAAATTATTAAAATTTGAGAACACAAAGAACAACATATCCGCGGTGACTTTAAAGCTAGTATTAAAGTCAATATAAGTAATTAAGTTATTATTTATTTTAATTTAATTTTTATTATATGGAAATTAGACATCGCAAGTTCCGTTTGTATCATCTTGTTATTTTATTCTTCATTTCTATACTCTTAAAAATGTTTCATTTTAATCTTGGGTGATAAACAAGCAATTGGCAACCTTATTTTTATTTTTCCTTGCTTTTTAAATGATTTTTAAATCTTTTATTGAAATCCCGGGATTTATAATTTTGAATCCTGGAATACCATGATTGTGAAAAAAACCGGAAATGAGAAGCACTAGCACCTTCTGCCATGGAGGATAAAAAGCGACTGCATATATGGCTTAATCTACATCTACAAGTTACCCTGCAATTCACAAAGTTGGTGGGTGGCAGGGGGGAAATGACACCCCCTGCCAAACGCCATTAACGGCTTTCAGGTAAATATAAATGTACTAACACATTTCTTGAGATAAAATATAAACACATCGTGCAATAACGCTCTAATTGAGTTAAGAAGGTGGCCTGGGAAATTTTTATTCCCCATTGCTTTTAGTAATTGGGTCTTTATAATAGCATCGTACGACATGTTTGAAATGAGTGGCAGAAAAATAAATGAATGCACAGTTACAATAATATAGTTTGGAGAGTTTTACAACCCGTCCCGTTGGACGACTGAGTGCTTCTGCCCTCTAATTCGAAATATACAGTGGGAGTGAGGAAAACGCATAATTCCGACATGTTGGGCAAGAGAGATAGAGAGAGAGCGGGAGTGGGAGAGGAGCGGGAGAGAGAGAGAGGAGACAGAGAGGAGGGAGAGAGAGGAGGGAGAAGAGAGAGAGAGAGGGGAGAGAGAGAAGGGAGAGAGAGGAGGGAGAGAGAGGAGGGAGAGAGAGGAGGGAGAGAGAGAAGGGAGAGAGAGGGGAGGAGGAGGAGAAAGAGGAGAGAGAGGGGGGAGAGAGAGAGGGGAGAGGGAGAGGAGGGAGAGAGAGGAGAGAGAGAGAGAGGAGGGAAAGAGAGGGAGAGAGAGGAGGGAGAGAGAGAGAGGAGGAGGGAGAGAGAGTGGGGAGGAGAGAGAGGGGAGGAGAGAGAGGAGGGAGAGAGAGAGGAGAGAGAGGGGAGAGAGAGAGGAGATAGAGAGGAGAGAGAGGAGAGAGAGGGGGGAGGAGAGAGAGTGGGTGCATTGATCCGTTGGCCGCACCGCCAAATATCCAAATGGCCCCACATCCGCCATCACACTGCGCCGGTCTAGGGAGCGAGAGGGGGCAGAGCGGCACTCTTGCGAGGTTCCGACTCAGGCGAGCGGTTCGTCCCCATACACACAAACACACATACACACACACACAGCACCCGCAAACGACTCTTACTTTAATCTTTACCTACCCCTTGTAATTATTCACCAAGCGCTGAGATGCAAGTCAATAGTAGTAATACGTCCGACCATCATACCACTATAAACGCGATGTTAATTAGCAGTAGAATACATTCTAAGCGTAGAAATAGTCGACGTAATATGGAGGACAAGGAGGCAGTAAATAATAATTATAATTCAGTAGCGCGCGAGGCATCGTTACGTAGTAATAGCGGTAAACTAAGTATTATCACGGTAAACTATCGCAGAATTTGCAGGAAGGAGGCCGAACATGAACATCTTATTCGTAGTCTGCGTACTGACGTAGTGATAGGTACAGAAAGTTGGCTAACGGCGGACATAGCCAGTCAGGAGATCTTTCCTCGTGACTATAGCGTTTTTAGAAAAGATCGATGTAGCCGGCCGGGAGGCTGAGTCTTTATAGCAGTTAGCAATAAATACGAAAGTTACCAATACAGATTAATGTCGACGAAGTGGAAAGTGTTGGTGTAGTGTGAAAGGGAGCGACTGTAAAACTGTAAATATATGCGTCTTTTATAGACCACCAAATGCGAGCGTGGAAACTATTTATTATCTAGAGAAACAAGTGGCGACGCTAAGTTCGAATAATAAAGATAAAGCCATTATAATCGGGGGCGATTTCAATTTTGCGTCAATTGATTGGAGCCATAATTGCCTTTATCCCGGTGATAGAGAGCGTGAATCTTGCGAGGCTTTCCTTGAAACTTTCGGCAAACACTCATTGTATCATTTAGTGAGATTTCCCACGAGATTTAATAATATATTAGATTTATTGGCTACTAATCTTCCTGAGCGTATGAATAGGGTAACTGTTGCTGAAGGAATGAGCGATCACAAGGCAGTGTACGTGGAGTTCCAGCTAAACATTGAGAAACAGGTTAAGGCTAAAAGAAAGCTTTATGTATTCGTCAAAGCCGATTTCACTAGATTTAGTTCTTTTCTGCGAAATAAATACACAAATTTCTGCGAGGTAACAGATATTGCAAACGCGGAAGAATCCTGGTGCATGTTCAGAGATATCATGCGAGAGTGTACAGATAAATTTATTCCAAGCAGACTGAAGCGTGAAAATGTAGAACCTAGATGGTACAACCAGGAAGTTAGGAGCGCTCTCCGGCGGCAAAGAAAACACCACTCTCGCGTAAATAACAATCTGATTGGCTATCGGATTTGAACTACCACTTAATCCCAACTTTTTAATAAAAACTTGATGTATTTATTTCAGAAATGAACCTATTTCGCATGAAATTTAAAACAATATGCCTCTCTTACAATTTAAGTATTTATTTACGATTTACTCTGCTTATGAATCGTACATTGAACTCAAGGTTGCGGCTTCTGGAGAAATATAGATCGGAATGTCTAAAAGACGAGGTTGTAGGAATAATTGAAGCATCAACGTGTATAGGTAGAAACAGCCGTGACGATAAGATACGTGAGATCGATTGTAGAACGGAGCGTTATCTAGGCTCGTTCTTTCCGAGGACAATACGAGACCACAATATAAATTTTCAACCTGCGATAGACAATCTTTAGGTAGGTTATGGTGCATTGCACCCCCTGCCACCCACCAATTAGGTGACTTGCAGAGTAACATGTAGATGTACGATGTTCGTTGACCTACGACCGAATATCGAATCGTGCAGGGCACCACTGGATCACTCTGGTGTTCACTACACGCCCGAATCGGCTCAGAGAGTAGCGAGTAGGATTCTCGAGCACAGTAGGGATTTTTTAGGCTAGAGAGTAGGGCAGGGTGTAGGTCAGTTTTGGGTCAGGGGATAATCGATGCATTTGTAGAAAATAAGAATCCCGCAAGATTATCTAATGATAGAATATACACCGAGCGTGACATGCAGCACCAATTTCGCGATAGGTCATTGATAGAATGTTCATTTAAGGGCGCGACGGGTCGCAATTCCAATTTTGATGCGACGCCATACAGTCGTGGGAGTGATTGTGGTGGGAGCGCATGTAGTTTTAGAGTGGAAGAGAAAGTCAAGGGTGAGATTAGCATGCGAAGTGATAGTGAGAAATTAAACGTCGTCGTACAGAACTGTCGCAGCATCCGTAGGAAAATTGCTGAGTTCGAGCATGTTATTCGCAGTCTGCATGCCGACGTCGTGATAGGCACAGAAAGTTGGTTAACGGATGAGATTCAGAGTCAGGAGATATTTCCTAGAAACTATCGTGTCTATAGAAAAGATCGCGCTAATAGATCGGGCGGGGGAGTTTTCATAGCGGTTAGCGATAAGTACGATAGCAGTGAGATTCCGATAAGTGACAAGGATATCGAGAGTGTTTGGTGCCGCATAGGTAAAGATGGCTCCAAAAAGGTGTTCATATGCTCGTTTTACAGGACACATAACGCTGGTGTAGATTGTATTTTAAGTCTCGAGAAACAATTATCAAAGCTTAGACTGATAAATCAAGATGGTATCGTTATAGTCGGTGGTGACTTTAACTTACACTCAATTGATTGGGAAAATCTATGTTTCGAATCTAGAGGTAAAGAACGCGAATCCTGTGAGGCATTAATCGAAACATTCTGCGAGCACTCTCTCCTTCAATTAGTCAGAAAGCCAACGCGATTGGGAAACATATTAGATTTATTAGCAACTAACGTCCCAGAAAGAATAAACAAAGTCACCATTGAAGATGGGATAAGTGATCATCAGGCCGTATATGCAGAGTGTAAGTTGAAAATCGAGAGGCACCCCAAGCCTCAAAGAAAGTTTTATATATTTGCTAGGGCAAACTTTTCAAGCTTCAGGTCGCGCCTACGAGAAATACTACCTGGCTTCCGTGATATGACCGAACGATCAGGTGCTGAATCGTCATGGAAACTATTCAAGGATATAATGCTAGAGAGTATCGATAAGTACATTCCAATTAAATCGAAGGTCGACAATAAAGAGCCACGTTGGTACAATAAGCAAGTTAGGAGTGCGCTTAGGCGTCAGAGAATATGCCACGCGAAAATAAAAAATATGCCGTCTACATCATCCGATGAATATAGAGCAACTAAAGTTAAGACGTATAAGGAATCCCGCGCTAAAGCGAGAACTACTATGCGCGAGGCTTTTACTAACTTCCGGAATAAGGTATTAAATAATTATTTGAAGGAGGATCCTAAAGCGTTTTGGTCCTATGTGAGAGAGGTCCAAGGTAGAGGCCCTACAATACCTTCCCTGCGTAATGACTCGGGTGACGTTATTCATGATAGCGTAGAGAAAGCCAACCTGTTAAACGGTCATTTTGTAAAAGCATTCACAGCCGTCAGCGACCATTGCGTACATTATGCACCCGCAATAAGGGGGGGAGGGCTGAAGGATGATATAGTATTTTCTGAGGTGGGAATAGCAAAGCAATTAAGTTCCATCAGACATAACAAAGCCACTGGCCCCGAAGAAATTCCTGCTCGCGTTTTAAAAGAATTAGCAGAAGAAATAGCACCTTTTCTTCGGATAATCTTCGAGAAATCCATTTTTCGCGCAGAGGTCCCTAGCGACTGGAGGTTAGCGCACGTTACCCCAATTCATAAGGGCGGCGACAAGGAGAACCCAGAAAATTACAGGGCGATTTCTTTAACTTCGATATCGTGTAAGATTCTCGAGCATATACTCGTTAGCAACATAATGCGATTTCTTGATAGTAATTTATTGTTAGATGATTGTCAACACGGCTTCAGGAAAGGTAGGTCTTGTGATACTCAGCTCGGTCTTTTCGTGAATTGTTTACTGAGAAGCGGAGAAAAGAATACGCAGGTCGATGCCATCTTCTTAGATTTTAGGAAAGCCTTTGATAAGGTACCTCACAGGAAGTTAATAACGAAATTAGAAACCTTAGGCGTTAATTCTAAAATCGTTAGTTGGATCCGTGAATTTTTAAATCATAGGAAGCAGATGGTTGTTATAGATGGGAAATCTTCGAACTTAGTGGAGGTTGTCTCTGGCGTTCCACAGGGTAGTGTAATTGGTCCGTTATTATTTCTAATTTATATAAACGATATCAGCTCAGTAGTCAGAAGTAAAATTAGGCTTTTCGCGGACGACACCGTCATCTATAGAGAAATAAGCAATCCGGAAGACCACCAGTATCTCCAAAATGACCTAGAAGCTATTTCTGCATGGTGTAAGGAATGGCAGTTAGAGATAAACCAAAAGAAAAGCTGCGTCATCAACTTCTGGAGAACCAAGAGTATCTCGTTGAATAATAATTATTCGTTGGACGGAGTAGAGATTCCAGTTTCAGACTCGATTAAATACCTCGGAGTCACGATCCATCGTGATCTCTCGTGGGACACCCACATTCGCCGATTGATAGGTGCCGCTAACAAAAAGCTGGCCTTTATAGGGAGAATAGTTCGAAATAGCTCCGAAAAAGTGAAAGAATTATGCTATTTATCCTTGGTTCGACCGCAGGTCGAATATGCTTCAGCTGTGTGGGATCCTTACGAAAAGGGACTCACTAACGAGATAGAAAAGGTTCAGCGCAGGGCAGCTAGATTTGTAAAGAGGAATTACGATAGTAAACAAAGCGTAACATCATTAATAGAAAATCTGAAATGGACATCGTTAGAGGAACGTAGGCTGCAGGCTAGAATTAAACTACTGGAAAAATTTATGTCGGAGGGACTAGCGAATGAGGTAGTAGGACTTATCAGAAGCCCGACGTATTTCGGAAGGCAGGACAGTGAGGATAAGATTCGCGAGATTGACTGCAGAACGGAGCGATATAGAGGATCGTTTTTCCCTAGGACGATAAGAGACCATAATAGGAAAAGATAACGTGGGAAAACTATGGACCCTTGGTGCAATGCACCCCCTGCCATCCACCGAAAAGGTGACTTGCAGGGTATAATGTAGATGTAGATGTAGATGAATCAAGCTCTAAGAAAAATACCAAAACGTTCAATTAAAACCAACAAACAACGAACTAAAAGACTGACAGATCGCGAGGCTAGGTAATAACCGAAAAACGAAGAGGAAGAGCAACGGAGCTAGAGACTGCCAAATAAAGTCGTAAGAAAAAGACCAAGGTATACAGATGCCATAATTTAACATTTAATAGAAAATTACAATTATCTTAATAAAATTCTCAGTTGGAGCATTCGAATGGAATATATTTTAAGCGTTTTACTTTCTGAATGAATTGAAATGAATGTAAAACTCTAATTGATTTTCAACGGACAAATCTCCAGTATTATTTACTAGGCTTTTCTAAGGCTCGCTTAAAAACATATGAGGCACGTAGAAGCTAGACTTAAACTTCTAGATAAATATAGGTCGGAGATATTCGTAAATGAAATGAAGGATATTATGCGATAACCAACGTATATCGGACGGAGAGATAATGAGGACAAGATTCGCGAAATAGATAGTAGGGCAGAGAGGTATAAGGAGTTCTATTTCCCTAGGACAATACGTGACCACAATAGATAACAGTGAATAATAATTAGTTAGGAACTTGGTGGGCGGCACCCCCTGCCATCCACCGTCAAGGTGACTTGCAGGGTAATATGTAGATGTAGTAGATGCTGATTTGCTTAGAGAATTTTTATTTCGAATCGAGTTGTCAAGCTAAACCGAATCGTTTAATAAATTTAAAATAATTAAATTTCTTTTAAGCCAGCAGAACGTTTGAAAACTATAATGGTAAAATGTCCTGAAGTGATCCTTAATTTAATATGTTTATCAAACCTTTTGAATACCCTCTTCTCTATCATTTTATGGCTACTGAAAATATTGAAATCAGACACTAAATATAAGCCATATGCTCTCAAATTCTTTCTCGAATTAACTCAGAACGGGAAATATTTGCACACAAATATTATTATTACTCATTAAAACGCAAAAAGCAGAAAACCTTTTCTCCCAAGTCCTAAAACCTCGATGGATTAAAATCGCAAGAGCATAGTATTGTTCTTCTTAGATTAAGTAAATACATTATCACCACCCCAGAGAAATTTCAAGTTTGCTAATGGATGGTCGTAGAAATAACTTATTTTTGATGATTTTACTGCGAAAATATTTGTTAAGATCCATGTATCACTACAGTGCAACATTGTTCCTGGTTCATGGGTCCGCTACCTTTGCAGAGAGCGCCACTATACTTTTATAAATGTAGGCATGATCATAATTAAACACAAATGAACCTCAAAGTTATTGAAATAGTTCTTTCTTATGTTTAGAAAAGAAAACAGAACAAATCAAATTAATGGAACTAGAAAAGACGATTTTGGCATCGTAGGAGTACATTTACATGATACCCTGCAAGCCACCTTATTAGTGGATGGCAGGGGATGCAGTGAACCAAAAGTCTCTAGTATTTCTACGTTACCTTTTTCTATTATGTTCTCTTATCGCCTCCTCGGTAAGACAGCTCGCGAACACCAGGTTGCGGGCCATCGTTCTACATCCACATATTACCCCGCAATGCACCACAGCGTTTTGGACTGACATGTGTTGCGATGCACCAAAATTTCCCCAACAATTTTCAAGCGTTAACCCCGTATTACTTTTATGGCTGCACCTGTTTTATTGCCCGCTACTACTATCCATCGCCGTAAATGTAAAAATAAACACACCTGCCTCGCACGTGACTAATTTTTTTGTTCACGTGCCTGGATTAATAAGCGCCCTTTTTGGGGAGGGGGAAACAGCGACGGAAATACGGCTCTAATATTTTCGTCCGTGATATAGTATGACATATGTTTGTTTTGGGGACGCCATTTGTTCTCTTGGCAACTCCAAACAAAACGCCCAGTTTGGGTATTGTTTCCTTAAAGTCCCACTTCACTCGCGGACACACCAGCAATCACCCTCAACCGACTCTCTCTCTCGGTTGGTGCCGCCCCCATCCACCGGCCGCATCCGTCCCCAACCTCCGCCACCCATCCCTCCCCCATTCCCTTTCCCTCTAACTCCACCCACGAGTTGACCGCGGGCCCGTCTCCTTATGAGCCATTTCAGCTAGACGCCACCCATAGGGCTGTAAAGCGGTCCGTGTTCCAGGAACGCAGCGGATGTAAGGCTCCAATGGGGCAGTGGCCATCAAGAGGACGAGAGTGCGTTTCACCGTGGGGCGCACAATCTGCGCGACTCGCTCAACGGTCGTACCACTCCGACTCAAATTAGGTGATTCCAGGAAGTTCAAATTGATATTTTTGGAGAAAAATTTTCTCGGAATGCCATTAACGTTTTTGGATATCGACTTCTTCTGTGGACAATTAGAGAGAGAAAAAGGAAAAAAACGGAGATGCTCTTGGAAAAGTCATTAAACGGACGCTAGCTTCGATAACCACGTGTTATTTTTGAACGGTCGAAAGAGAGGGAAAATGCAAAATCGAGCAAAATTTTCAAAAGCAACTCTAGTATAATAAAAATCAGAAGCGGTAAAAATTAATACATCCTATTTTTAGAATGAAAATTTTGTCGTTGGAAAACCTTTACAGTGGCCAAGTACTTAAAAGCACATGACTCTGCTGAAGATTTCTATAAAAACCAAATGTGATAATGCTTAAACATTCCTGAAAGCAGCAGAACAAACAGATTGCTATCGGATTTCAGCAATAAAGCGAACCTGACTTTCATTTTTTAAAATTCGAATGGTGGTTTATTTAACATTCTACAGTTGTAGACTGGCAGGATGGGGATTTTTAAAAATTTACATAATATAAAATACATAATTTCAATGGCAACATTGTTTGCCTAGCGTGCCTGCTTCCGAATGCAAAGTTTGCGGGTTCTTATCCACTTTGTGAATGAATGCAGTGTATGATCCTTACGAAAATGGACTCATTAACGAGATAGAAAAGGTGCAGCGCAGAGCAGATAGATCCGTAAAGAGAAATTACGACATTAAACAAATAAAAAATCCAAAATGAACTTCCTTAAAGGAACGTAGACTGCAGCCTAGATTAAAACTGCTAGAAACATATGTCGGAGGGACTAGCGAATCTTATCAGAAACCCGACTTCTCTCGGAAGGCAGGGCAGCGAGGATAAAATTCGCGAGATCGATTATAGGACGAAACGATAAACTTTCAATTGTCGCGGCCCCCTTGAATATCATGCGGCCTCCGTTATATTGAAAATAGCAAAAATAAGAATCTTTAATACAAATTTCATTTTATATAACTATTATTAATTTTTATAAAATCGCATTTCCTAAAATTCCCTGATAAAAATTTATTATTCGTGAAATTTTTATCTTTTGACGTTTCACCTCGCATCCAAAATAATTTTGCGGCTCCCCTGGGGGGGGGGGGGGGGGGCGCAGCCCCAAATTTGTGAAACACTAATATAGAGGATTGCTTTCCCCTAAGATGACAAGAGAACATAATAGGAAAAGGTAGCGTAGGAAAACTAGAGGCTTTTGGTGCACTGCACTCCCTGCCATCCACCAATAAGGTGCAGTACACTAAGGCACAGATCTAATTCTAAATGATGTTAACATTATTAACTAAAAAATAAATAATAACTGAAAAACAATTAAATAAATAAACATAGCGGACATCCATCCACCAACTTGCAGGGTATGATGTAGATGTGAGTGATTTTAAAAACATTCCTTACGATAAAAAATCAGCTAATTGATTTAGAAAAAATAGTTCCTATTTTGCTTATTTTTAAACCCGATCACGTACGTCGATTTACGGCATTTTACGACGAGCATATCAAAGGTTCACAAAGACTAGCGCATTTCCTTCGGCCGGATTATAACTCGAGACTTCTGGCATCGGGAGCCGGGCAACCTAACCACCCCCCTACAAAGGCTGATAACATAGCTCGAAAATTAAGAGTTTACCTGGGAAGGTATTTCTCTGCACACAACAGCTTCCAAGTAGCAATCACCGCAGTATTTCTTTTTTTTAAAGAGACAAGTCAACTAGCTCTCAAAATGACAAATAAAAACGCCACATCTTCCCAGCGTGGAGACAAAAAAATACTCCTTCCACGGTTGCTTCTCAGGCTAGAGAACAAACCATTTTACCCACTCATCCCTTCTCCCACGAGCCCTTCCCCGACCTTTACCACGGATCACCCCCCGAGGACTTGCCCCCTCATAAGCCCCATATATACCTTAGTTCCAGCTCCGCAGGAGGGAGGGGAGACTCACTTGCCCCTTTTGCCCCCCCCCCCTTCCCGCTATATCTCTTCTCCCCCTCTAAACACTTCCATGAACTCCACCCCCGAGACTAGCCCTCTGGCTTTCTCTCTCTCCCCTCCCCCTTCTCCTTCTCCCCGTCCCTTTTTTTGGCTACCTACTTCCCCCGACTCCCTTTCCCTCCCTCGCATATTACACCCCCCCCCACATGCCGTGGACATGCGAACTGGGATCCGTTGAGTGGGAACCGAGAGGGGTTTTACATTTTTTTTGAGAACGGAGGCGACCAACGAAAAACTCCCTTTACACAATTGAGTGACAACGCCACAGCATGTCTTTTTGAGCCATATATTATTCCTTCTTGTTGAGTTTTCTCACGATATTGGTCCAACACAGAGGCGTCGCTTGCTTAAAAAAATATTGCTCTGAGGTCCGAAGGATTCCGCCTTTCCTCCAATTTTTTTATAATTAAATTATGGTAAGTGCCCTTCAAAAAATGACGGGAGATGAATTTAAATACTCTCGAGTGAAATCATAACGTAATCTTTACTGGGTGTACTACTATATTGTCCGTCAAAAATGACGGGTTCAAATTAATAAAAAAGGAATTTTAATTTTTAACTGATAATAAATCGTTTTCACTATCACCATTTATATTGATTTTATTTCTCGCAGCAGACGATTGTCAAGATAAACTTTATGCTAGGGGAGGGGAAGAGGGCATTTAGCCTTGGGACAACAATAAGTTTTGACAAATATATTTTCGTCAAAGCGTCCTTAAATGGCAATTTTCCCCCAAAATATGTGATTTAAACGTTCGTTATGAGCGATTTCGAGCTTTTGGCGGAAAAGGATGAATAGAATAAGAAATTTTATTAATATTTTAAAAGTAGATCAAATCGGATGATCGTAGGTCAGTATTTTCTAATTTTAATTTCCAAATGAATAAAAGCCCGCACCTCGAAAAGTTTATTTTGACGTGTCATCTTATGAGAAATTCCTTGGAGTCGAACCCTGTCCATTTTTTGCGTGATTGAAGCATTCCTACTAACCTTAAATCTTCTACGTAGTCGAGATGTCTTTTAGAAACACGTATAAAAAGCACACTGAGTGACAGAGTTTTATATTGAGGGATGTTCACTTCTCCAAAACGTCGATTTTTTGCCAATACTCGAGCTTACCTTATTTCCAAAAAATAATGACGTAATTGGAAAGAATTACGTGCAGTGTTTTATTCAATTTGAAAATTGACTAGTGTGCTTCAAATTCATTTGCTTA
Organism: Tanypteryx hageni; assembly: GCA_028673005.1. Taxonomy (NCBI): domain Eukaryota; kingdom Metazoa; phylum Arthropoda; class Insecta; order Odonata; family Petaluridae; genus Tanypteryx; species Tanypteryx hageni. The sequence goes on along the minus strand of CM054114.1, from coordinate 93,545,170 downwards.
ATTTCAAATGCAGCAGAAAAGAAGAAACCATTCCGTCACTTTTCATGAAATTTTTGTTTTTGAATACCACGTTTTATTCATCTTGTGAAAAAATGCAAAGTAAAATTGAATTGAATATTGTTAAAACAACTACAATTGTCATTTCAAAAAATTTCCCTTCACGAATTTTCAACGTTCCGAAAGAGATTTGGGGCAAGGGCCCAAATTAAATAACGTCAACTAAACAATTAACCACACATACTCTAAACTAGAGGCGGGCAATCTTTTCTACATGGCGAGCTGCATATACGCTTGCGAATCCTGGAAATTGCCAACGATTCTGCGGACCAGATTAGAGTATAAGTCCGAAGATCTCTACAGATGCTGAGGCCACGTGGAAGTGAAAAATCAAATCTAATTTAGGTTTATAGGGTTAAAATGTTAGTATTAAGTGATTTATTACCATAACTTTACATATAAAAAATATGAATTTGCATTAAATTTCACGGATATCTTTTCTTTTCATATTTTCGCGGGCCACGTGAAACTCTCTTGGGGGCCGTATCCGACCCTCGGGCCTAAGTTTCCCCATCCCTCGCTTAAATTGTTTGACTAGATAGTTCACAACGGCGATGCAAGGGATCCTTTTTCTCTGAGACCATAAGAGAGGGCGGAGCGTTATCTAGGCTCGATTTATCCGAGGAAAATACGAGATCACAATAAAAAATTTCAACCTGCGATAGACAATCTTTAGGTAGGTTTCGGCGGATTGCACACCCTGCCATCCACCAATTAGGTGAATTGCAGGGTAACATGTAGATGTAGGGAGCAAAACATCTACATGATACCCTGCAAGTCACCTTTTTGGTGGATGGCATAACAGGAGAATAAGACGATATCTCGGTGATATTCTCCCCCTGCCGCGCACCAATAGCGGTTGCTTGCAGGGTATTTATTCATATCCATGCTGATGCTGGAAATGTTAAGCTTTTAACCTAGAGTAATAATCATTTCAGAGTGATATCAAAATTATTTCCACGCAGGGAGTGACGCAAATTAATCTGGAAATATTCTCATTTGTTGTGGAAACTAAATGTCAAGAGATCGATATTTATGACGTGCAATCGGCGGATTCTTCTCCGAGTTACGCAACAATTCACAGGCTACAGTGTTTTTAGCGTTTTTTTATCTCGTATTGTCCTCGGAACGCTAGATAACGCTCCGTCCTACAATCGATCTCAAGCATTTTATCGTCTCGATCATTTCTACCTATATACGTTGGTGCCACAATTATTCCCACTACCTCCATTTTTAGACATTCCGACCTATATTTCTCCAGAAGTTTCAACCTTGAGTGCAATCGACGTTCCTCCAGTGATACCCAGTTCAAATCGCTCAAGAAAGAGGTGACGCTTTCCTTATGTTCGTACTTTTGTTTTACAAATCTGGCTGCTCTGCGCCGTACTCTTTCTAGTTGAATTATGTCCCTTCTCGTACGGATCCCATATGCTCGCTGCGTATTCCACTAGCGGTCTTACCAGTGATAAGTAGCATGTTTCACGTACTTTCTCTGTAGTGTTCCGTACTATTCTACCTATGAATGCCAGTTTCTTGTTGGCCGCGCCTATAACTCGACGAATGTGCATGTCCCACGAAAGATCTCGACAAATGGTTACTCCTAAATATTTTACATACTCAGCTTGTCGAATGCTCATTTCATCTATTTTATATTCGAAACCTAAATCTTTGCTCTTACTTTTCCAGAACGTGACTGCGGCACATTTAGTATAATTAATTTCGATTTGCCATTCTTTGCAACACGCTGAAATGGCTCTTAAGTCGTCACGCAGCGACTGATGGTCCTCCTGGTTTTCTATTTCTTTATATCTACATCTACATATTACCCTGTGGGTCACATTGACGGTGGATGGCAGGGGGTGCCGCCCACCAAGTTCCCAACTAATTATTATTCACTTATCTATTGTGGTCACGTATTGTCCTAGGGAAAAAGGACTCATTATACCTTTCCGTCCTACTATCTATTTCGCGAATCTTGTCTTCATTATCCCTCCGTCCGATATAAGTTGGTTGTCGAATAATATCCTTCATTTCATTTACGAATATCTCCGACCTATATTTATCTAGAAGTTTAAATCTCGCCTGTAATCTACGATCTTTCAACGATGGCCAACTCAACTCTTTAATGAGTAACGTAACGCTCTGTTTTTTATCGTAATTCTTTTTCACGAATCTAGCTGCTCGCCGCTGTATTTTTTCTAAATCCTTTATGAGTCCCCTCTGATATGGATCCCAAACCGCTGCTGCGTATTCCATTTGAGGTCTAACCAACGATAAATAACAGGATTCTCTCACCTTTTCCGTGCTTTTCCTGACTATCCTACGCACAAAAGCCAACTTCTTATTTGCCGCACCTATCACTCGTCTTATGTGGGTGTCCCAAGACAGGTCACGATTCAAGGTTACCCCGAGGTATTTCACGGATTCCGAAACAGGAATGATCTCACCATCTATCGAGTAGGTAAACACGGACGATGATCTTCTAGATTTCCAAAAGTTTAAAACGTTACTCTTTTTCTGATTGATTTCTAGCTGCCATTCCTTGCACCAAACAGATAACGCATCCATATCATCCTGAAGCTGACGATGGTCGCTAGGACCACTAATTTCTTTATAGACTACGGTGTCATCCGCAAAAAGCCTGATATTACTTTTCACAACTGAGCTGATGTCGTTTATATAAAGCAAGAAAAGCATAGGTCCGATCACACTACCCTGCGGTACTCCGGAGACTACTTCTGCCACACTCGAGGACTTACCATCGATGACTACTTTTTGTTTTCTATTCCAAAGGAAAGCGCGAACCCAGTTAATGACTTTAACATTAACGCCAAGATTTCCCAATTTTAATAACAACTTACGGTGGGGAACCTTGTCAAAAGCTTTTCTAAAATCAAGGAACACTGCATCGACCTGTTTTTTATTTTCGCCGCATGATAAAACATCATTCACAAACAGACCGAGTTGGGTGTCACAGGATCTACCTTTTCTGAAGCCATGTTGACAGCTGACTAAGAGCGATCTACTCTCGAGATAACGCATTGTGTTGCTAACAATAATGTGCTCCAAAATCTTACATGATAATGATGTTTGACAAATCGGCCTATAATTTTCGGGGTTTTCTTTGTCACCTCCCTTATGAATGGGTGTGACGTGTGCTAGACTCCAATCATCAGGAACCTCACAGAGGGTAAGGGATTTCTCGAATACTATCCGAAGGAAGGGAGCTATTTCTTCTGCTAGTTCTTTTAATACACGCGCGGGAATTCCTTCTGGTCCTGGGTTTTTGTTGGGCTTTATCGCACCCAGTTGCTTCGCTAGTCCTACCTCAGAGATTTTAATATTAACCATCCGAGTACATCCGTCGGGAATGCGATTATCTTCAATTCTATCTCCGCCTGCCGTGAACGCCTTCGCGAAGTATACGTTTAGTAGATTAGCTTTATCCTCCCCATCGTGAAGGATGTCTCCGGAATCACATCGCAGGGAGGGTATTGAAGGACCCACTCCCTTGACTTCTCTTACATAGGACCAGAACGCTTTTGGATCCTCCTTCAATTTTGTATTTAATACCTCATTCCGGAAGGTGTTAAATGCGTTACGCATGGTTTTTCTCGCTAATACGCGGGCACTGTTATACTCATGGACTATAGCTGCGCGATACTCATCGGAAGCGGTGGTAGGTATGTTTTTCAATTTTGCGTGGCTACGCCTCTGTCGTCTTAAGGCAATCCTGACTTCCTTATTAAACCAACGAGGTTCTTTCTTATCAGATTTTAACTAACTGGGGATAAATCTATTGATACCATTTCCTAGTATATCCTTAAATAATAACCATGATGGCTCCATAATCGTTCTGTCTTTTCACGATAACTGACAAAGGTACTTCTGAGATGTAAGCTGAAACTTTTAAAGTCGGCCTTGGCGAAAGCGTATACATTCCGAAGGGGCTTAGGAGGTCTATTGAGCTTTAATTCGCACTCCGCATACACAGCTCGATGGTCACTAAGTCCCTCCTCTGTGGATACCTTAGTTATCCTATGCGGGATGTTAGAAGCAAGCAAGTCGAGAACATTGCCCGAACGCGTGGCTTTTTGTACCATCTGGATTAAGGAATATTCATGAAACGTGTCAAATAAGGCTTCACACGATTCGCGTTCTTTACCTCCTGTAACGAAACATAGGTTTTCCCAATCGATTGACGGTAAGTTAAAATTGCCTCCAATTATCACATAACCGTCGTTCATAGTAGATCTAAGCTCGGCTAATAATTGCCTATCTAAACTTAAAATACAATCAACTTTGGCATTAGGTGGTCTGTAAAATGAGAATAAATATATCTTTTTCGAATTATCCTTACCTAGGCGGCACCACACGCTCTCGGTCGTTTCATCGATAATAGGGATCTGACAACGGTGTCATCGGCGAAAAGACTAATTTTACTACGAACAACCGAGCAGATATCATTTTCATAGATTAAGAAGAGCAGAGGGCCCAATACACTTCCCTGAGGAACACCCGAAGCAACTTTAACGGGGGACGAGTATTTCCCATCGATGACAACTATCTGTTCCCTATTCGAGAGGAAGTCTCTCACCCAACCGACAACTTTCGGATTGATACCATATTGTCCTAACTTCGCAATTAATTTCCTATAGATACTTTATCGAAAGCCTTATTGAAATCAATGAATATGGCATCGACCTGAGTATTTTTCTCTCCGCATCGCAACAAATCGTCCACGAACAGGCCGAGCTGCGTTTCGCATGATCTACCTCTCCGGAATCCGTGTTGGCATCCGCTAAGCAATGAATGACTATCTAAATAGCGCATTACAGAGCTAAAGACTATGTGCTCAAGTATCTTGCACGATAATGAAGTTAAGGATATCGGCCTATAATTTTCGGGGTTCTCTCTGTCGCCACCCTTATGGATGGGCGTAACGTGTGCCACCTTCCAATCTTTAGGAACTACTCCTTCCCTAATGGATTTCTCGAATATAATTTTCAAATACGGCGCGATTTCAGCAGCTAATTCTTTCATTACACGCGCGGGAATTTCCTCCGGTCCAGGAGATTTATTTGGCTTAATTGAATGAAGCTGGAGCGCGATGCCATTTTCCGAAGATACCAAATCTTCCAATGAATCGCTCTGACGCATAGGAATAATCACATTCATCGTCATCACGAGTAAAAGCTTTCTGGAAGTGATGATTTAATAGGTTTGCTTTATCCGTACTATCGTGAACTACGTTTCCCGTTTCCGACCGCAGTGACGCTATAGTGGGGCCCCTACCTTGAACTTCCCTGACGTAAGACCAAAATGCTTTCGGGTCTCTTTCAAGTTTTCCTGTAAAACCTTCTTTTTATAATTGTTAAACGCATTACGCATTGCTACCCTGGCTATGGAGCGCGCCTCCTTGTATTGCTGCCGTATTATTGCAATCTGTTCGACCGTAGCTGTTGAGGATGAGTTATTTACGCGGGAGTGGAGTTTTCTTTGCCGCCGGAGAGCGCTTCTTACTTCCTGGTAGTACCATCTAGGTTCTGCACTATCACGCTTCAGTTTGCTCGGAATAAATATATCTGTACACTCTCGCATCATATCTCTGAACATGCACCAGGAGTCCTCCGCGTCTGCACTATCGGATAAATCGCTGAAATTAGTATATTTATTTCGCAGAAAAGACCTAAATCTTGTGAAATAGGCTTTGGCGAATACATAAAGTTTTCTTTTGGCCTTAACCTGTTTCTAAATAATAAACTGACATTCCACGTACACTGCCTTGTGATCGCTTATTCCCTCAGCATCAGATACTCTATTCATACGCTCAGGAAGATTAGTAACAAATGAATCTAATATATTATTAAATCTCGTGGGAAATCTCACTAATTGATACAATGAGTGCTTACCGAAAGTTTCTAGTAAAGCCTCGCACGATTCACGCTCTCTACCTCCGGGATGAAAGCAATTATGGCTCCAATCAATTGACGGAAGATTGAAATCGCCCCCGATTATAATGGCTTTATCTTTATTAGACGAATTTAGCGTCGCCACTTGTTTCTCCAGAGAATGAATAGTTTCCACGCTCGCATTTGGGGGTCTATAAAAAGCGCATATATTTATAGTTTTTGAGTCGCTTCCTTTCACACGACACCAAATACTTTCGACTTCGTCGTTGTTAATCTGTATTGGGTAACTTTCGTATTTATTGCTAACTGCTATAAAGACTCCACCTCCCGACCGGATACAGCGATCTTTTCTGAAGACGCTATAGTCACGAGGAAAGATCTCCTCACTAGCTATGTCTGCCGTAAGCCAACTTTCTGTGCCTATAACTACATCAGCACGCAGACTACGAATAAGATGTTCAAATTCGGCCTCCTTCCTGCGAATGCTGCGACAATTAACCTAATGACTTTTAGTTTTTCGCTATTACTACGTAACGGTTCCTTGCGCGCTTCTGAGCTATTATTATAGTTATTATTATTAATATTATAATTATTATGATTATTTACTGCCTCCTTATCCTTCCTACTATGTCGACTATTTCTACGCTTGGAATGTATTCTACTGTTACTTAACGTCGGGTTTATAGCGCTATTAAGGTCGCACGCATTATCTACGGAACTGTTGCATGGAAAGTCGTTTATCCCCATACCTTCGATAATTCTGTTATCGCACGGATTTCTTACATTTTCCTCTATTGTGCTCTCAATTAATCCCGTACCTGTAAGCTGCCTACATCCTAACCTACCATCTTATTTACTATTGACGTGCATCTCAACGCTTGCTTAAATCTAACCTAAAAAAGCCTTAGAATGCTCAAACACCCTACTTGCTACCGCCTCCTCAGCCTCGGCAATGTAGTGCACACCAGAACCGTTTAGGAATGCCCTACATGAGTCCAGGACCGGCCTCAGGTCAACGAAGTCCACTCCATTGCCCCTACAGAAGTAGTGATTTATCGTGGGACACCCACATTCGCCGATCGACAGGTGCCGCTAACAAAAAGCTGGCCTTTATAGGGAGAATAGTTCGAAATAGCTCCGAAAAAGTGAAAGAATTATGCTATTTATCCTTGGTTCGACCGCAGGTCGAATATGCGTCAGCTGTGTGGGATCTCTACGAAAAGGGACTCATTAACGAGATAGAAAATATATAGTGATAGTTTGATATGAGAATTCGACTACATGATAAGCATCCTCAGTGGCAACAATTAATAACTGATAAGGGATAAGAGATTCATTAACGAGCTAGAAAAGGTTCAGCGCAGGGCAGCTAGATTTGTAAAGAGAAATTACGATAGTAAACAAAGCGTAACATCATTAATAGAAAATATGAAAAAGGCATCGTTAGAGGAACGTAGGGCGCAGGTTAGATTTAAACTACTGGAAAAATTCATGTCGGAGGGACTAGCGAATGAGGTAGTAGGACTTATCAGAAGCCCGACGTATCTCGGAAGGCTGGACAACGAGGATAAGATTCGCGAGGTCGATTGTACAACGGAGCTATATAGAGGATCGTTTTTCCCTAGGACGATAAGAGAACATAATTGGAAAAGATAACTTACGAAAACTAGGGACCTTTGGTCCACTGCACCCCATGCCATCAACCAAAAAGGTGACTTGCAGGGTATCATGTAGATGTAGATAAAAAATTTATTCTGATAGAGGACAACATTTACCACAAAAAAGTCCGGGAGAACATCTAATGACGATTTAAAGTTTCGGAGACAAAAATTCAAGAACCGCTCAATCTTTCCATACCGTCTCATACGCATTTCCCATAAAGAACGCCTTTAAAATCTTTGTGAAATCAATTTATTGAGTGTACCTTTCCATCTTATTAATCATACGCTATCTCTTCCACCCGATTTCAGCAGTCAAAAAGTATTGCGAGGGGACCGCACATTTAGATCTTGCGGTCCGCGTGCCTGCGACTCCTGTTATAAAGAATCGCTCTCATCAATGAGGAATCCGGAGCTATCTCTAAATTCGTACGCGCAACTACCTAAATAAGAAATATTCCCATAAAAAGAAACGTGCAGATGGAAAAGATACCCACTTTCCGCACATAGGAAAAATACATCCAAGGTCACAAAGTTACAGGCACGTTGTGAAAGTAGGTTTGAGGTCGGAGGATCAGCGTCGGCTTTGTCCTAAACGAGGCCTTTGTCAAGGTCAAGACGTCCCTCACAAAAACTAACGAACAGCGAATTTTACGAGGGTACAATATTTTCAAGAAATTGTCTCTCGGTGAAAGCTAATAAATAAAAAAAACATTTTCTCTGTAGAAAATCCATCCAAACTTAATTCACCGAAGAGCCTAACAGCTGCTGTATCTCTCAAATATGGATAAACAAATGTATACAAACATTCGTAGTACAACTAACTGCAATATGTTTCCGCAAGAAAATGCCATTTAATTAGTTACTTTATTAATGTGAATCCACCCAATTGTACATTATTTCGAACATTTGTTTAAGCACTACCTCGCAATATAAAACGCTTCGTCTACCACTCTGCGTAATGCTTTTTAAAGTGTTTTAACAAACATCCCGACTAGATAGTAGATTGAAATATGACAGGAATGCTTCAATCACGCGTTAAAAGTTAATCACGAAAAAAGTCCCGGGTTTTACTCCAGGATATAATTTCTGTTTCTCGTATAATAACAAGTAAAAAGCTGTGCTGTCTTTCGTTCTTTTTCAAATTAAAATTAGAAAAGATCGACCGTAGATCTTCAGACCGAGACTATTTTAAAGAAGAGCGAATCAAGTTTCTTATTCTTATAGTCTAATTTTTCCATCAATTCGAAATCGCTAAAATTTTTCGTTAAAAATAACATACTCGGGAAAATTTTGCATTTTATCCGTTTCCTGCCTTGGCAACCAAACTATTATCAAAACTCGAGCATCTATTGTTATGTCAATTCCAATATATACGGAAGAATGGTACATTATGATTCAACTCGAGAACATTCAAATTCATTTTTGACGGCACTTACTTATCGAGGCTCGTTTTTCCGAGAACAATACGAGATCACAATAGGAAAGTACAAGCTGCAATTAGGTGAATTGCAGGGCATAGATGTATTCTAGTATTGTAATAAAGCGTGATGACTTAGCGTTAAGCGAGCTAAAAATAAATAATATTAATGGTGTGAGTTATATTTTCTGACGATCTAAAAATTAAACGATATAAGTTCTGATGTTTTCAAATGAAGCAAAGTTTTTATAAAATAAAGTTTTGAGTTAAAAATTTTAAAGCGGCGCCAAAATGAAAAATGAAATTATTCCGTGTGGTTTTTTGTAAGACAAACATGAGACCGACGTTATTCTTGATACTGACACTTTTCTTATGCCTCATTCTGTATATTTAACCTTGGGCAATATACAAAAACAGTATTACTTGCAAAGCTAATGCCGTTAAAAATTGTTTCCATCCAGTATAGGTTCCGTGTAGATTAAAAATCTAAAGTTTCTCGACGAAATTTTCGGATATTTTCTATTCGAAAATCAATAACAGATTTTCCAGGATTTCGATCTCATTACGCCTTGGACCTATTATTTCAGTAATTCAGTAGTTCTCGAACAACTCCTTGTTTTCTTCCATAACTGGAAGTAAACGCGTCATTTGCAGTTTTGTTTCCTGCGGCCGGGTGTTAAACAAAAACGTATTGTATTTTCCGCTCTGTGCATCTAGGTACTTTTGGAGTACTGCACTCCCTGCCATCCACCAAAAAGGTGACTTGCAGGGTATCATGTAGATAACTTTCTTTTTAAAATCAATGCGCAATCACGGGCCAACTAGTTGTTGATTGCGTAGTTAAGCCTATTTCACCGGCTTTCAGGATATCTAGGCATAATAGCTCCCTTCACTGACCAGAATGTCATTTGTTTTGCATGACGCGAAACGTTAATTATTACATAAAACTCTATCCTAACGAAGGATATCCCAACGCGGATTTGGTCATCTACGCGGTTAAATAAATGTGGAACTCATTTACTCAACACCCTAAAAAATTAACCATACGCCGTCCTGAAACGGTCGCTCACCGATTAAGTAATTATGTGACAGAGAGCTCGTAACGTATACGACCACGAGATTTTGGGTTGAATTTGCGCAACGCGGAATTTTTCAAAGAAAGCGACCCCCGCGTTGCGCAAGAGATTACCGCACATACATTTTGCCTTGCGCATTGCAATTTATTCGGATGGGGTAATTTCAAATTTTTTGGGAAATCGTGAATTTTTTTGGTTTTAAATTAAATCTATTATACATAATGTGTCCATTTTCCATCAACAGTCATCATATAAAGTTACAACTCTTCGTAAAAAAGGTCAGTCAGTAATTTTTTTATAATGATTATTTTGTTTAATCCTTCAGACCGACATGCCATTTTCGCATATAATAGCGAGCCAAGTGCGATTCCTAGAACTTTTATTTCCTCCATTTGAATAGCACTGGAAGGGGCGCAGCGTATTTTTCAATTGGAATTTAAAATTACTTAAAATCGTGTGGATTCGGGGCTTGGAACAAAGAACGCTGTCGATTTTCGAATGCGAGTCGAATCGGTACACAAGTTTTTAGCGTGAAAATTTGACGTGTTTTAACGGGAAAACCTTCCTCGTCAAAGTGATCTGCATTGTTGACGTTTTTGTGTGATTGCGTATGATTGACTTCGATTATAAATTCGCCTCGAATCTCCGTATTCACGAAATTTCGACGTTACAACACCTTGGCAACGGTAAGCAATAGGACGGTAACGGAAATGAACATATATGTTCATTAATATTGAACGAATAAGTGTTCCATAATAAGATAGAAATTTAAATAGCTGAATTTTTGAAGGCCTTTGCGAAAACTTTCCGGTAAAGCTAAGTTTTTAATCTTTGACTAAAAATTGAAAAATAAAATTTATATAATTTTTTATGATACAACCATTTATACGCACTAAAAAGTTAAAATATAAAATCCACATAATTGATCGTTTCAGGATGTTTTGGCCAGGCAAAAGTTGCAGTGTTATCTTTAAAAAATAAATAAATCATGGCTAATATTTTTTTGCCTCAGAACATTTTTATGCCGAAAACATTTCTTACTTTCTGAAACACTCAACCACGTGCATTTTATATTCATTTTACTTTTTGGAGCATATGAAGGGTGGTTTCATTGATTTTTTATGCGGCTCTACAGAATGTTGTTTTATTGGCAGGGTCGCGCGATCAACATATGGTCATACCTAGGAGAGCACTATTCAATATCCTACAAGATGGTCCAACACGAAAATTTCGGGATCAGTGTGACCATTTGAAGAATCGCATAATGGAGATGACGCATGAAGACTCTTTTGCAAATAAAATGCGTGTGTTATCCCGTTTCACTTTTGAGTTTCGTGTTGAGTGGCAGTTGTGTCCACGAAAATATGAAAGATTTATTAGTAGGTAATTACAATGAATGGCTAGAAACAGATAATACTATTCCAATACATCTACATCTACATATTACCCTGCAAGTCACCTTGACGGTGGATGGCAGGGGGTGCCGCGCACCAAGTTCCTAACTAATTATTATTCACTGTTATCTATTGTGGTCACGTATTGTCCTAGGGAAAAAGGACTCCTTATACCTCTCCGTCCTACTATCTATTTCGCGAATCTTGTCCTCATTATCCCTCCGTCCGATATACGTTGGTTGTCGAATAATATCCTTCATTTCATTTACGAATATCTCCGACCTATATTTATCTAGAAGTTTAAGTCTCGCCTGTAATCTACGATCTTTCAACGATGGCCAACTCAACTCATCAATGAGTAACGTAACGCTCTGTTTTTTATCGTAATTCTTTTTCACGAATCTAGCTGCTCGCCGCTGTATTTTTTCTAAATCCTTTATGAGTCCCCTCTGATATGGATCCCAAACCGCTGCTGCGTATTCCATTTGAGGTCTAACCAACGATAAATAACAGGATTCTCTCACCTTTTCCGTGCTTTTCCTGACTATCCTACGCACAAAAGCCAACTTCTTATTTGCCGCACCTATCACTCGTCTTATGTGGGTGTCCCAAGACAGGTCACGATTCAAGGTTACCCCGAGGTATTTCACGGATTCCGAAACAGGAATGATCTCACCATCTATCGAGTAGGTAAACACGGACCATGGGCTTCTAGATTTCCAAAAGTTTAGAACGTTACTCTTTTTCTGATTGATTTCTAGCTGCCATTCCTTGCACCAAACAGATAACGCATCCAGATCATCCTGAAGCTGACGATGGTCGCTAGGACCACTAATTTCTCTATAGACTACGGTGTCATCCGCAAAAAGCCTGATATTACTTTTTACAACTGAGCTGATGTCGTTTATATAAAGCAAGAAAAGCATAGGTCCGATCACACTACCCTGCGGCACTCCAGAGACTACATCTGCCACACTCGAGGACTTACCATCGATGACTACTTTTTGTTTTCTATTCCAAAGGAAAGCGCGAACCCAGTTAATGACTTTAACATTAACGCCAAGATTTCCCAATTTTAATAACAACTTACGGTGGGGAACCTTGTCAAAAGCTTTTCTAAAATCAAGGAACACTGCATCGACCTGTTTTTTATTTTCGCCGCATGATAAAACATCATTCACAAACAGACCGAGTTGGGTGTCACAGGATCTACACGCTGTGTATTCAGATAAGAGCTCCGGTCGTACATCTCTAGAATTTCGTGAATAACTACCACTTCACATGAAGATCTACATATATTTTACAACATATTTCGCAAGAATCTCGTTAGCCACTCATCTGAACGAACAAAAGTTCAATGAAATTATTACAAACACATTTTTGTCAAATAACTTTTCCCGTAAAACGTAAGGTTTACGATAAATTTAAAGAAATGGAAATTAACGTATCAACGTAATTATACGATTTTCGATGTTCTTTTGCTAACTCCAAAATAATATTAATTAAAACTTTTACAACTCGGGGAACCGCTGGACATATTTTATTGAAGTTAGTTATTGGGGAGTTTTCATAAATTTTTCGGCCGATTGCAATTTTGGTTAAAATCGGACTACAATAATGACCACTTTATATGAATACCTTCATGTAGCTTACAATGTTCCTGTTTCAACCTGGGTACCGCTGGACGTATTTTGATGAATTTTAGTATCGGGAAGTTTTACTAAAATTTTTCGACGGATTCAAATTCTGGTTAAAATTGGACGATAATAACGACTACTTGACACAAAGAACTACATGTAGGTTTCAACTCGGGAACCTCAGAACGTATTTTGTTGAAATTTGGTATTGGGTAATTTTACTAAAATTTGTCGATCTGAAAGAACGCATTTGGAAACCCTGTTTACTCCGACATGGAGTACACCTTTCCGTACTTTTTAAATAGATTTTGTTTTATACTTTATTCATGCGTACCCCTCATTTTTGAAAGGCAATTACACAACATTGGCTTTAACTTTATTACATATCGACACATTCTTGAGTATAGAAATCCCCACTAGCCTGTGGTGTCGCATTCAAGAAACTGGACTAGTAGTCGTCTGAATTTTGGCTATTATTTGTGTGGTCTAACCCTATGCCCAAATTTAAATATGAATACATGGAATGCATCTGATAATTTCCAGTATGGAAATAGGATTATATTTTCTTCGTTGTGTCTGTCTGTCCCTCTTATTATCATTTTAACCAATCCACTGATCTTCATGACACTTGGTGGACATCTCTTGCTACTGGAGCCGAGTTCCCGAGGATAGTTTTTATCGCGAAGATTGAAAGTCCCGGGTCCGATTCCAGGAACTATAATTCCCATTTGAAATCCATCGTGCAGAGTAATATTCTCTTGGGCATTAAAATATCTTAGACTAGTAACATCGATGCGGGATTTGTACTATTCTCTGAGGAAAGGATTGGAGATTATAATTTTTAAAGTAAAATTTTGCTTATCGATCGTATTTCTTCGAATTTTGCAAAAATATTCGTGTTATTTCAGTTTTTATCACTCATTACGAGTGTTATCATTGCAACGACAATTGTCGGAGTCGGATTCAGAACAGTCTAGTACATACAATGGTTATGTTTTTGCCACACAAATACGCGTGATGAATTTAGTTTTCCGTTTGAATGTATTTGTAATATTTTATTACTCTAAATTAGGAAATTTAATTAATCAACTCATCGCGGTGATTTTAAAGACATTAAAGCCAATATGATTAATTGCTGCACTGCATTTAATTTAAAATAATTATGTGGAATGGAGGCATCATAAGTTCCGTTTGAATCATCTTGTTGGAATATTAGTTTCATCGTCCCGAAGTTTGTTGAATTTCAATCGATCAATTCCGTAAGGTAACCGGGTCCGCGGAACAGTCTCAAATGTCAATCCTCGAATCCTTATTTTTTTCGGACATAACGCGAGATGGAAGCGCGCCGCTCATCGACAATGGTTATCCGGACCAGACAGCCGACATCTGCACTGGAAGCGACGCATCTCTCGCACGGTTGGGTTTATGAAGCTGACTAGGTATTTCCGAACCTGACCTTTTCGCCGAAACAATGGACGAACGGATTTCGCACGAAAGAAACAGAAGGCGTAATCCGCTTATCCGCAGCGACAACGCGGATGAAAAGTGAAATACTATTCCCCGCGAATTCGTTATTATGCTCCGCGAATCCGCGATTCGATTTCACGTTTCGAGAGTTTGGCAAAGGCAGCAGCGCGGCGGCTGGAGCAAAAATTAACTCGTTTTTAATTAGCTTGTACTATTTGGCGTTATTTGTCGTTATTCCTTCGCGAAAAAAACGATCACGCGTGCCGCGTAAAAAAGGATTTTTGCGGACGGAGGGATTGCAATTTAAGGGCACAAAAGTTGCGCGGTGTCCTAAAAAAAACTCAAACGGAGGTCAAATGAAATTCGACCGATTTTGTTTTGCGGCTTCTCGCAAAAGAGTACGCGAGGACGTACGTATGCTACACGTGAAATAGATTACGTCCGTAAATCGATTTGCAGAAGAAATTAGGGAACAAGTGAAACGCGTTATAATTAGTTAGGTAACCAACCGTTGAATGCGCATTGAGTTTTTGAATCGAGAACTTAATAAAGAAAGCATTTAGCCCTATTTATACGTGACCCAAATTGTTTTTTTACGCCTCTCAAAAATGTCGCAATGGGTAAATGTAAATAACTTTAGGTTACAACACTTCTTTCTTCAAGCCGAAAAAATTAATCAACGAAATAAATAAGAAAACTGATGCCTTTCATATTACCTTCAAGTTGCAAGGGGCCTTAAGAGATTAAGGTCAAACGGTAGAGAAAGAACTTCAGGCGCGTGCGATCTGCTTCGGCAAAAATTGGAATATTATCAGAATAAACAAGATGGAAAAGTATACTCCATAAATGGAATACACAGAGATTCCAAAGGAGCTCTCAATGGGAAATACGTATGGAACGGCAACGAAAGATTAGGTGATTCTCGAATTTTTATCCCCGAAACTAGTGTCGAAGGCTATTTTGTAGTAAATGTTGATCTCTATCCAAATAAAATTTTTAATGTATACCTCACAGATAATATAAGAGAATGGGAGAGAAATATATGGATTTTTAATTGTTGTTTGCTGAGAGAACAGTCTTCGCGATCGATGTAAACAAAATATGCGATGTTTTGTTGGGGATTTTCTCGAATTTTTATCTCCAAAACTATAAGTCGTAATTATGTGGTCTCTAGACCATCTTGTATTAAATGTTGTTTTCTATCCGAATGAATTTTTAAATCTATAACTCGCAGATCATATAAGAGAATGGGAGAGAAATATATGGATTTTTAATTGCTGTTTGCTGAGAGAACCGTCTTAGCAATCGATGTAAACAAAATATGCGATGTTTTGCTCGGGATTTTCTCGAATTTTTATCTCCGAAACCATAACTCGTAATTACGTGGCCTGGCGGACTTTCTTTTAGTAAATGTTGTTCTTTATCCGAATAATGCTTTTAATCTATACCTGACAGATCATATAAGAGCTAGGGAGGTAAAAGTTTGACATTTCTTTGTTGCTTGACGGATGCCATTTAACGAGGTACGAGTATAAGTTTATTAAAGTAATTATGTAAAGTGGAAGTTCCAATTGACGGATGCAGTTAAAAATCCCAATTGAGAGATCATTTATATTAAAGATCACTCATACATAATTAAATTAAAATCCGTCGAGCGGTTTAGATGAAAGTTACGACGGACGGACCAGACGTGCCCATAAGGCGTTCCGCTATTACCGCTTCGCTGCTAAAGAACTCCTAATAATTGGAATTAAGGGAATGTTGCCTCACAATACTGCTGAATTTTAGGTTACCGGGTTACTGTAATATTTGGCGACGGACAAAAGCGCTTTTGAAGTACCACGCCACAGTAAAAACGAATACTTCAGCGGCCGATATAAAGCTCTTAAAATTAGGTACATACATGTTCAATTCGCCAAAAGCGCGTGGCAGTGAATGCCATACCTCTACATTATATAAAGTCTCGTTAGTCTGTTATCGCAAATAATAAAGAGGGTGAGCAGTATCTGCCTGTCAGTTCTAGCAATTAATTCTACGTACTACTTTCTTTTGCACTGTGGTATACCTGTACGCTCATTAGCACCGACCGGAAGAAATATGACGTGCATATTCTCAATAAATTCGAGGTTGTTAAATTTTTCCATTTTTTAAATTTACACTTTACATAGACATTTCAAACTGGCCGCATGCGGCCCTTACTCTGTCTTACTGCGGCCCGATTGATAATTTTTGTATCAACTTAATAGTTTGACATTTTATGTAAACACTTTATTTTTGTGAAAAGAAGACGAAATTTGTTCGTAGTTATTGAGGTACAATAGAACGCGCTTTCTAAACTACTGTTTTTAATGGCAATACAAACGTTCAATCTTATGGATAAAGTCTATTTTTCCATCTCTCACCATCACTGAAGAACTATAACCCTAATGCGGTACTTCTCTAACATCCATCGCGCCAGTGCGGCCCTGATGCCTCTTCGAGTTTGGCACGCCTGATCTACAAGATTAAAATATATTCGACTGTTTTAGCTATCACCTTGTGGAACCCCATTATGAAAATGTAAAAACCAATTTATTGAAAGACTTCGTACGAATTCCAATAGGAAAAATGGCCATAACTCTGATTTTGAACCACAAATCCTCCATTTACAGAATAATGGAATAGGGCTCAATGCCTTAGAACAGCTGGAGATAATTAATCATCCCATACTTCGCAGCATAACTTATTGTTAGTCAACAACCATCTCTTCCTTTCTCTCTCACTCTTATAGTCTTTATTTTGCCACTAATTATCTCCTAACCGTATTATCTTCTTTCTCCCATTCTTCCCTAATTAATTAATCAATCAAATAGGCTTATTCCCCTCCCACCTCCTCTCTACACCATTTATTCATTGTATTCCAACTTAGGGCTCGGTTGATATCTAGGTAGGTAGTCTATTTTATTTTCACAGGGGAATTTGTACAAAGTCTTTCAATTTCAATTTGTTTACATTTTTAAAAATATTTTCTTTACAAGATTAAAATTGAGTTTCGCCGGTCTTCAAGTCATATGTACATACATATGAAGTTTTCTATGACTAAAAATGCAACAAAAACGACTTAACAAGCACATATTTCGCTGCAAATTTTACTTTGTCGTGTCAAATATGTTTCTTTACATTTTAGTTCTGCAGAACAAACAATAGTAGCGGTACATTTTTCTTACTTATTGTCGCAGATAACCCAATTATCGTTCCATAATTCTATAAATCACTGGCACTTTGCCCCTTCAAGCATTGCGCATTGCATAGTCATCCGTAGAAGGGTCGAATTCCGTCAAATTGACGATGAAAATCGCAAAACTGTTAGAAAAACCAGTTGCGCATCTCGGCCGCCGTCCTCATCGACGATTCACCGAGAATTGCCGAATCAACTATGGGTATATCAACACTGCTGTGTGTGCGCGAAATAAATCTGGATTTTCAAATAATTATCGGTTGCAATAGAAACAACCAAACTGGCATGATTCCAATCCATTACGAAAAGACAAATATAATGTCTTGCATAAAATTGACTTTTGAAACATAAATACCGATTTCGAAACTTAAAAATTTCGAATTATATTCTTCAGGGGCCCAAGGGTTCGGGAGATATCAACTTCGAAATATACCAGGGACACACATTTGTTCGTAAATTCCGAAAAAATCTAATATCGTACGCTTATACTGCATTTGTTTTAAATTAAATGAATCTAAATCAGATTTTCTTTCAACCCGAAATACATCGACAAAATATCCAAGAAACTGTAAGAGAAAAATGTCGGATCAGGTATCGTGTCAGCCTCTTTAACCCGAGAATTGAGATTCAGATTACTCCGAAATTTGCAGTGGCGAAATATCAGTCGGGCAATTGAAAGCCCCGGGTTCGATCCTTCTTGAGAAGGGATTTTCTTTTTAATATCTACGATTTTCCAATTGCATGCAGCAGGGGTGGGCAAACATTTCCGCATGACGGGCCGTATTGATGGTAGCATATCCTTTGGCAAGCCACATTGGAAGTTGCCAATACATCGGCGGGCTGAATTAAGAGTTAAAGCACAAGTTACCTATAGATTCTGAGGCAGCACATTATAGACAATCAAGTCCAAATTGTTTTTTAAGGAGAGTTAAAATTTCAATATTAGATGTTTTATTGCCATAATTTGAATTTGTGTGTTAAATTTTACGGATCACTATTTCATCAATGCTTCGCGAGCCCCATAAAGCGCTCTCACTGGCTGCGTCTTGCCCATTCCATTAATCATGACGGAATTCAATCTTAGAAATATATATGAGAAATATTTACCAAGGGATCCCAATTTAACGCAAGACATTCTGTCAGATATTGCCAGTGAAAAATATTTAGTAGATAAATTTAAAAAATAATTTTGAAAATTCTGAAACTTGTTGCGGGCCGCATAAAATTGTTGCGGGCAGCAATCTGGTCAGTCCTGGTATACACGATCCCACGCATTTAAAACTAAAATGGTTCACTTTCCACCACACGTAGTCAACATTTACAAAACTTAGAACAGTAGATCGCGTCGATAAAATACGTCTGCTTTCAATCAGCATCGCATCATATTCACGAGCCCAACGAAAACCAAAAGACCGCTAAAAAATAAACACGGAATTAAATCATCGGCGACCGAAGAACAATAATAATAATAATAATAATAATATAACAATAATATTTATCAGAATGTCATCACGGATCATAAAATAACGCTGACCATAGATCACATCCTCGACGACCGAGACCCAAGATCATCGGGAGCGCGAGGTGAAAGGAAAGAGGCTCGCCTACAAATGCCTCTTTCAACCTCAACACGTATTTCGCCCGTATTTTTACGAGGATAAAAAAACACGTCAACTTCACCGGCAGACACCCCGCGCCGGTTACGCGGCGTTCTGCGCATGCGCCTTAGGCTCGCGTCGGATCTCTCAACATAGAGCTCTTTAAAAATAATAATCGATGATCGAACGTCGGTCCTTCTTGTCCGCGCGCATTTCACTGCGATGACCAGGCGGAAAAAAATAAATACGAACGTGATTATATAAATGCACCTCGATAATTCAAATTTCGATGGAAGACGGAAAAAGTTCGAGTTATCGAGGCTTCGGTGTATGTACTGGTTTCTCGAATGCCTGCCCGAGTAAAATGTGATTAGGGGAAAAATGCTTTTCGATGCAAAGCTACGCGGGTTCAAATCCAGGAGCTAACACAAGTTTTGCTTTGGGTATACTGTTGCACAACATTTTTATCGGTTTGAAGATATCAGTTGATGAAAAACAACCAAGTTAAAGTTAAATTGATCATTAGTTAAGAACGGAGTACTTATTGCCCTCCATATGTAAAACCATCACACCAACATTAGCACGGATAGCCAAAAATACACACACATATCTATCAGTATGCTCAGCGCATAATTCGCATTTTGAAGAATTTACGAAGGAAACGCAGATTTCGAATTTTCGAGTCATTTCTGAGTAGCGGTAGGATGTAAATGTTGTATTTAATTATTGATAGCAGGAAAAACAATGGCGACGGACGGATCGGTTGGACCAGGAAACGCCGCCAAGCGCTTTTCATTAAGTTTCGTAGAATTTCGTTGTAACGCTAAAGCAATATTCGTCGCTCCCAAAAATAACACGGAATCAAGCTTACGAACAGCTAATAGTTGGGGCATAAAATCCCAGTTTCAGAAAAAGAAAGCCTTGCGAAGCGTAACAAATTTTGACGAGCTTGCAAACGACGACGGTTTGAATGAGCCTGTAAAATTATTTGAAAACAATGTTTTCTATAAATAGCTTTACATAATTATTATGAAATTAAACGATCGTTTTCTAGGGTTTCACAGTGTTGCAAATCTGTTTAGATGTTTGTTGCCCAAAAAAAATGCTCTCATACAGCGATGATGAACTATTTGAAGCTGCAAGTAATTTAGCAGAAGCCTAACCAGATGATCTGACACTAGATTTAGGACCTCAAATTTTATCTTTCAGGTCCAGCTTTATAACGCAAATTAGCCAATTTTATTCTGTATATCTACATCTACAAGTTACCTGCAATTCACCTAGTTGGTGGGTGGAAGGGGGTGCAATGCACCAAATCCTACCTAAACATTGTCTAATGCAATTCGAAATTTCCAATTGTGACCTCGTATTATCCTCGGAAAGAAAGAATGTAATGCTAATCACCCTAGATGTTCTCTTGCGTGTTTTAACCTCGAGATTTTTAGCCTACTATCCAGAATGGAAACAGGCGTATCTACATCTACAAGTTACCTAGCAATTCACCAAGTTGGTGGGTGGCAGGGGGTGCAATGCACCAAATCCTACCTAAAGATTGTCTAACGCAATTCGAAATTTCCTATTGTGATCTCGTATTGTACTCGGAAAGAACGAGCCTAGATAACGCTCCGTCCTACAATCGATCTCACATATTTTATCGTCTCGATCAATTCCACCTATATACGTTGGTGTCACAATTATTCCCAATACCTCCTCTTTTAGACATTCCGACCTATATTTCTCCAGAAGTTTCAACCTTGAGTGCAATCGACGGTCCTCCAGTGATACCCAGTTCAAATCGCTCAAGAAAGAGGTGACGCTTTCCTTATGTTCGTAATTTTGTTTTACAAATCTGGCTGCTCTGCGCTGTACTCTTTCTAGTTGAATTATGTGCTCTTCTCGTACGGATCCCATATGCTCGCTGCGTATTCCACTTGTGGCCTTACCAGTGATAAGTAGCATGTATCACGTACTTTCTCTGTGGTGTTCCGTACTATTCTACCTATGAATGCCAGTTTCTTGTTGGCCGCGCCTATAACTCGACGAATGTTCATGTCCCACGAAAGATCTCGACAAATGGCTACTCCTAAATATTTTACATACTCAGCTTGTCGAATGCTCATTTCATCTATTTTATATTCGAAACCTAAATCTTTGCTCTTACTTTTCCAGAACGTGGCTGCGGCACATTTAGTATAATTAATTTTGATTTGCCATTCTTTGCACCACGCTGAAATGGCTCTTAAGTCTTCACGCAGCGACTGATGGTCCTCCTGTTTTTTTATTTCTTTATATAGAACGGTGTCATCGGCGAAAAGCCTATTTTTACTACGAACAACCGAGCAGATATCATTTACATTGATTAAGAAGAGCAGAGGGCCCAATACACTTCCCTGAGGAACACCCGAAGCAACTTTAACGGGGGACGAGTATTTCCCATCGATGACAACTATCTGCTCCCGATTCGAGAGGAAGTCTCTCACCCAACCGACAACTTTCGGAATGTTTCCACATTGTCCTAACTTCGCAATTAATTTCCTATGAGATACTTTATCGAACGCCTTATTGAAATCAATGAATATGGCATCGACCTGAATATTTTACTCTCCGCATCGCAACAATTCGTCCACGAACAGGCCGAGCTGCGTTTCGCATGATCTACCTCTCCGGAATCCGTGTTGGCATCCGCTAAGCAATGAATGACTATCTAAATAGCGCATTACAGAGCTAAAGACTATGTGCTCAAGTATCTTGTACGATAATGAAGTTAAGGATATCGGCCTATAATTTTCGGGGTTCTCTCTGTCGCCACCCTTATGGATGGGCGTAACGTGTGCCACCTTCCAATCTTTAGGAACTACTCCTTCCCTAATGGATTTCTCGAATATAATTTTCAAATACGGCGCGATCTCAGCAGCTAATTCTTTCATTACACGCGCAGGAATTTCCTCCGGTCCAGGATTTTGCATTTATGTTAATTGTATAAAACTACTTATAAGATTCAACATTTCCGTACACGTTTGTCACCAGGTGCGACCTGAGGAATTTTGGCGCCCGGGGAGAAATAGCATTCCACCGCCCCCCTCCGTAAATGTTTGTTGAGATACTTTCAATGTACGCGTTAATTTATTCATTAAACTGTAAATATAATTGAAAATGAAAAAAAGGAATGAATTCCATCAAGATACCAGACTGTTTCGCGATATAAATTGGTATCCAATATTCATTCACTTGCAAGTAATGCATAGCATAGCGCCTCCAATATTTTGGCTCGCCCTTACCTCGAGCTGGCCCTGTTTGTCACCCTCGCAGATTCATCTCGGATCAAGATTTTACGAATTGTAAAATTTCATGCGTTTTAGGGAAGATAGATATTAGCGGTAGGAAGAGATCTCATTTGATATACTTATATCGCATGAAATTAAATTGGGTTTGGACGCATGTTCTGCAACCGAATTCCTTCACATTAATCATGGATGCATCAGATAATATCCTGATGAACACTTACCTTGATAAACGTTAAGCTATGATTGGGGATAATTTTTAAACAGGAAAAAATTCTGCTATTACCGGAAATCGAACCCAGGTCTTCCACTTGCCGGGCGGATATTCTACCACTGAATTATCGTAACAGATTATATTTCCCGTTTCTGAACGCGGGTGTTAGCTATGAAATTAAATATGTATGTGCCAGCTATTCGATTCTACTGAAGGCGATTTTTCACGAAAAACCATCCCGATTACGCCGTGAAATTAAGAGCATTTGTAATCGCTTCGTGACCATAAAATTCACGCATCAAAAAAGCTACATTTTTACAGTTTTGCACGCAGCTGACCGAGACCTTCCGAAGGTCCGGGGCCCTGGCATAGTTCCGCCACTGTTTTCAACCTCTCATACTTTTCCTGTCGAAATTTCACAATGTATTCGTATATCAATAAGACAATTGATAATCTGCCACAGCAGGCGCATTCGCGGAGGCACTCTCGCCGTTTGAAGTATCCTCGTCGAATGCATGCATAGAAATTGCGCCCGATACGACATCAGAAGCGGCGCAACGAATTCCTCCTGGGCAATCAGCGAGCGAAAGGCCCTTGCGTCACGGATGCGCTCTTCTGAGCTGCAATCTCCACCCGCGGCTCCGAAGGCGAGGTTGCGAAACGCCGCGCGCGCCCATCCAATCCGCGGGAGGTCCCAAATCGCGTTGCATTGTGGTCTCGTCATCCGCTCATTCACCGAATCCTGGATACTCGCCAGGTGAGGGCGTGCGTGTGTCTGCGGACGAGTCATGCGACTCTTTATGTGTTAATAAAATGCAGGGCGGGTCTATCCCTTAAAAAAATGCAATTTTTAAAATTCGTTCACCTCTTCGAATTGAAATATCCTGCTATATGCTGATTGCGTTCCGTTTATTTGTTTCAGAAAATAATCGAAAATTTTTTGGGAGGTTTTCAAAGCTGCATGTCGTGTTCAATCACCAAGTTTATGTTCGATCATTCTGTCAACTTCTTGTCGTAAAAATATTTGTTATGGTTCATATAAATTAAATTTATCTGCTTTTGAAAGGCGATAATATTCAAGCAAATAACTCGCAATTTATAGGGGAAATTATCTGGAAAATAATGGTAAAACTGCGATAAAAATCTTTCTTTACGACTGGAAAAGACGCTAATTCGAATTAAAGTCGAAACCCGATTTAGCGCCCCTCTATATGGTTCCACCCCTGTATATCGCCCATGAATCGTTGTGAACTGAACTCCTATCTTATGATTAGATAGAGAAAGAATGCACCTCTATTTACAGCCATCTCCGCTTAAGCGCCAATGTCAGTGATGGACAAACGATGATGCTAAATCGAGGTTTGACTGTAGTTGCTTCCTATGCACATATAAGTACGAGTACAAGTATATACGATGAATATAAAAATGAAAAATAACTGCACACACGGGTAGCTTAGGTACATCACACAGATGATTCGAGGCAAAGAAAGAGAATGGCAACGCGGTTTGAAATATACGGGCTTTAAAATATCCATGATAAAGACAAAAATCTCTTTCAAGAGGATGACTTTAATTAAGAGAGTATAGCCAGAAGGTGATTCGCATCGATTAACTTCTGATGAGATCCTAACGTCTTTCTCTTTCGGTCCTTACGATGAGAATAGTGCAGAAGTAGCCTGCTTTGTTTGGATTAAAGCTCTGTGCGGACGAGCGGATCAACCAAATACATAAATGCATTCGAATTCCTCGGACGCTGCAGTTCCCAATTCCGTCGTGAGATGGCGCCCGTCGCCTTGGAGCGGATCGTAATCTCTGATGAAACGTCATCATATTCTCTTTCGTTCTTCCAATATAGACCTTTTTACGAATTTCGCGACACGTTCGACTGATGACGTAATTCTTGTTATGGTACCTTATACGAGTATAAAATCCATATTTAAATTGCGTAAGAGCCTTTGAAAATTATATTTTCATTTTGCAATCCCAATAAGGGGTTTACCTACCTGAGGGTGGTGGGACAAACATGAGCGCTCCATAAGAATAACCATCATGACATAAGTCAGGCTAAGCACAAAGAGACTAATCAGGAACAAATCGAACAATGTGTCGCTATGCTAACGGAATGGAGCATCGTCACTGTCAAAGCAAAAGATTTTCATAACACACTGTAAAAGGATTGATTGATTGAACCGATAAATACTACTGTCATTTGATGCTCTAAAAATACATCTACAGAGATTTTCATTCGAGTTCAGTTGTGCTACGACGTCATTAATCTTCCAAATGCTCTCGGCAGCTTGAAGAACCGATGTGAATACATTTTATTTATTTAATATTAGCTCATAAACAGCCGTTAACGGCCTTTTACAATGAGCGTAATAACATTAACAAAGACGAACACATACAACCATGCCCTCGGAGGATTCGAACCCGTGCCCCTAGCATTGGGAGCCAGACACGCTAACCACCCCTCTACCAATTTCATTATTAAAAATAACCGTTTCTTTTTCCATTTACAATTTAAATTTTCACGATTTTCCAACGATGGTCACATCTTATTAGGTAATGAAATATTCAACCAGCACGTGATGACAGTATAATCGATTATTATCGCTACGACATTCACCTTGGTGCAAAACAATAAGAGACGACGACTAAAACGGCAGAATTTACTCGGCTGCTACGCATAATCCTAGCTATTTATTTACGTCTCCAACAAAGCCAGCCGGCTAATTAACGAAAACACGCATCTTATTACGGGAAGGAATCTTTTTTTTCTAAAGTAACCAACGAGTTTTAAAAAAACGCACCTCGATTGAGACGTAAATGGTCGCACTGATTGGAGACGCACGATTCGTCCAAGACGTCGATTCGAAAAATACCCTCCCCTTCTTTTGTTTCGACATCCATCGCATTGCTATCGTCCGAGGAAAGGAAAAATAAACTCCCTCGCTCTCTCTCTCTCCCACTCTTCCTGTAGATCGAAAGGGGATCCCCATCATAACAGAGGCGGGGCGAATGGCGAGGTGGGGTTGGAGTGGTGTGGCGGGAGGCGCAGCCGTGGTGCGTGTTGGGAAAGCGGCCAATGGGGCGTGTGATGCGGGAATGGGAGGCGAGGGAGGGGGGAGGGCGTGGGAGAGAGATAGAGAGAAGGGGAGGGGTGGAGAGATTTCTCCCCCCCCCCCTTCACGGGGGTGGCAATTACAGGGGAAGGGGGGAGTAAAAGGGGAGGGAGACGAAGGGTTTGGAATCCAATCACATAAAACCCTGCCGAGCGTTAAATTGCGTGTGGAGTGCCGGCGCGGCGATAACATTCATCGGAGCGGAAGAAGAAATTAATAAATCCTTAGACGCTCCCTCTTTCTCTATCTCACTCACTCCTTCCCAACCTGTTCTCTCTCTCTCCGTCATTTTCCATCAATTCTCCATTTTCTTTCCGAATGATTTGTTTGTAGTAGTATTCGGAGAGAAAATCTCTCCTGCTCCTCTTGGGAAAAGACACCTGTACGCACGCTAAGACACGCACGCACTCGTGCAAACTGTAACACCTCTCTTGTTTGTCTTCCACTTAAGAAGGATCCCTCAAGTGGTTGTAATCTATAAAGCACTCTCTTAATGCGGTTTCTTCTTCTTTTTTTTTTCGATTTCTACCATTAATACAGTGACTGGATTTACGATCAGAAAGTATTGGAATCGCTGGCGTTTTTCTTTTTTGCGAGAGAAAAGCGCAAGTCACGGAATTAAATTGCACGCCACGCGGGGAAAATGCTCGCGAAATTAGTTATTCAAGGGAAGGATTTTTTTGGAAATAAACTGTCTTTTTTCCTTTCTCTCTGTCTCGCTTCGCTTGCCCGCCAGAATGCGTCTGCAGGCATTTGTTTTATTAGAATTTAATAAAAGAAAAATTCCGCGCGACTTTATTTTTCCGAATGGGGATTTTTAATTGTCCTCTTATTAAATTACAAAGCGCTTAATGCGTTATTCAAGCTAGTCTGCGTTCAGAGGATTTTTCTGTTTTTCCAAATGCTTAAATTCCAATAAAAGCGTCGGCAAACCTCTCTTGCATAAAAGAAAAAGAATTATCGAGTTTACCTTATGGCTAAAATTAAATTGGCAAAATATGTCTCTCCAACAGGCATAAAAAATATCGGGTTACAAAGCAGCCCACATCAGTGCCGATTCATCGAGAGTAGATCTATTTTTTTAAGAATCCACTACGGTCGAATCGCCACTGATGACGGCTGCTTTCCGTCCGAAATGCGCCACTTGTTTCCTCAACCTTTTTTATGGCTGTTGCAGACCCGTAGCTTGTCAAAGACCTAAACCTATATGTTATTGCGAGATTATAAAATTAAAAAAAAAACAGGATGTCTACTTCAGACATCATTGATCTGTGCTTATAAATAATTCAATCCATCTAATAACGTGAGTTCTAAATTTTAATTAGCGAGAAGAAGTACTAATTTACATCATTCGTGTTAAGCATTTAAAAAAATGAAACATCGCGCTCATTTTATGGCGCACTTCCAATTGTCTATCAAAGTATCTCCAAAGCCCACAAAATGGTCGGAGGTTATCTCGGCAATTTCGCAGCTTCTGGAGTAATTCTAATTAGCTTTTCGCAAGAAATTAATGAATGGATTTCGGACGCATTTCAATTTACTGCAGTCGAATTTATCATCTTAGACCCGAGGATTCTGAAGCACAAGACCGCGGTTCAACGACTGACCGTGGACATTGAAATCGTGCGTCTGTGTACGGACGATCCAATATTTTTTGCCGCTCTAGTCGTCCATATATATATATATATTTATATATATATATATATATATATATATATATATATATATATATATATATATATATATATAGATTATATATATTTATAACGCAGCCCATAGTAAATGCATTCACTAATGTGACATTTTGTATAACCGCAAAACGCCGTCAACGTATGTATATTTCCCGGCCGCACATAAAAACGGCTGAAAATCTATGACTCACACAATTAGGAACATCAGGTCGCGAAAACCCTTCTTACAGCTACAAAAACGACCACTCTCAGGACGGCAAGTCCTGAAACAGTGTCCCGTTTTTGAGGATATAGATTTGCACTATTCTGTGTGTTACGTACAAACGTTACACTTGCAAGCAATATTTCTCAATACCTGTGCCGGATTTAGACATGATGAGGCCCTAAGGCAAAGCATCTGATGAGGCCCCCAAATATGTAATTATAGATTTTTGCTTTATATTGCAAACATTATAAAAATAAGTTTGGAGGCAGCGAGGCCCCAAGCGTATGCCTAAAACCGACACAGGGTAATACCGAAGCAGGGAAAATATTAAGAATCGAAGTAAAACATATCGAATGCTTATTCGTTAAATTGAGAAAATCCTCTTATACAACGTCTTTCTTCATTAGTATTAGTAGTAGATATTGAAAATTCAAGCTGAGCGTACCAGTTATTGTTGAGGTATCCTAACCTTGAAGGGCAATCTTGTTGTAGTAGCTTTCACTTTAAGCATGCAATACGTAACCATGACATCATGGAAAAGGACCCTCAAAATTTCGATCGCCTAGGAACGATGGATCATTCAGTCATCCGCCAGCCAGTCTGATGGATTGGATTGCAATATTTGGCTTTTATTCGTAGATCGTACTAAGGCAATCACAAGTAACCAAATTAGAAGGCTGCGTGATCCTTGGTCGCTTTATATTTAGGCGTTTATGCATGCTAGAAGATAAATAAATAACCATAAGGTTACGAAAATAACCTACCTCTCCAAAAATTTATCTACAAATATATAAAAAAATAGGACGAAGTGTTCGAGAATCGATGGATTCATCATTCTTTCTTTTGTTTCGAATATTTTATTGTTTTCACGAAGACAGATGGCGAATAAACTCTTGGTCCAGTTGGTTGGCCTCTTTTCGAAGTTTTGTTGCTGGCGCTGCAAGCCGCATCTCGTGTCCTCCCTTTCTTGGAAAAAAGAAAAAGAAAATTAATAAAACAAGAGAAAACTCACTGACGGCACAAAGTGAAGTAGCAACTAATAACTAATCGCGTAAAAAACACCATAGGAAGAGGAATAAAGAGGATCGCATCTATTTAGCTTACTGGAGTATCGAATTATTTTCATTTTCTATTAAACAGAACATCACGACCACTAACAAAGAGCATATAAATATTACAAAAAGATCACCACTGACGTGTATCCTCAAGGCAGGATTCGATACCTTCACTAGAAAATAATTTTGGCAAAACGCCAATGAATACGGCCGAAATGCGCATTTGGTTTTTCATCACCCTGTTATGGCCATTGGAGACTCCTCCGATAAGTACTTGTTTTTTCTCAATTTTTGTCACTTTAAGTGTTTATTCTTAAATTTGTTTTCAGCCATTTCACGAGATCGATGACTCTTTATGCTGAAACTTTGACTGGGTAAGTATCTCCATATTTTATGAAAATAATGCATGAAAAACCTCGAAAGATTTCGTCCGAACAAAGATTAGTATTCGGGACACATGCGAGCCATAGGCATGACATGACCGATTAGTATGACAAAAAAATCTCTGTGCTACTTCCTTGTCAGTCCCGCCGACGCCTATATCGCTTATATTACGGGTCGCCGAAGCATTCGCAAGTAAAAATGAGGCCCGAAACAAAGAAAAGTTGGCAGATCGCTGTTTTAACGCGAGAGCGAAAGTGATAGATATGCATAGACATGTACACACAAGCACACACGCCGATACAAATACGAGCAGTTTAAAAGCCACCAAATGATCCAAGAAATAAGAAGGCGAAGCATATAGGTCGATCTTAAAGCTATAATTGTAATATATTCCATCCGCGATCAAAGACATGCTGATCTGAAGTTAGTAGAGAAGGAGGTATTTCCAAAAGAAAGAATAAATAGCAAAAAATAAAAGAAATATATAATAAACAAGAAGTTCAAACCAGGACTAATGAAGGCTGGTTTCCCAAAGTTAACGTCTCGAATTGATTATTTATATTGACAGGAAATGTTTCAGTATGTGTTAGTCATTCCTAGGAATTCTCTTACCATAAATAACATTTGTAATTCATAGTTTATCAATGATAGACAAAAATTGAAAAAATAAATTAATAGAACATTATCAGGTTCTGCATCTACATGATACCCAGAAAGTCACCCTTTTGGTGGATGGCAGGGGGTTCAGTGCACCAAGGGTCCATAATAAGGTTTAAAATATTAAAAGCAATGTCAAAATCTAATTCTGACATATTTAAAAGAAAACTAATTTAATAAATGGTACTGTTTATACGCTATTATTTATGGATTAACTTTCCATTGCTGAAGAGTAGTCGAGCGGAAAAAAAACCATCTGTTCACTCGTCTATGCTCAAGTCGAGTTCGGTAATAATCGTCTCCATTGCAACAATCCGATAAAATGCTATTTAAGACGAAAAAACGCTGTTTTAGTATAAATTCAAGAAAATACGGTCGATTATCAAAATTCGATGATAAGAATTACAATTTACATTCATTTCCCCTTAGAACAGTGCAAACCTCGATCCGATATCACAATTTAAAGATATTTTAAAGCATTAAAGAAAACATCCCTGCACGATGGATTTGAGATTTCCTACGTAAAACAAATAGGGGAAAACGTCCCTGGAATCGAACCCGGGACTTCAATCTCCGCCAAATAAAATATAGCCCGGAGGTGGGCCTTTGTAGCACGAGCCTCATACCAAGTTTCATGAAAATCGGTCCATTGGTGCAAAAGTTGTTAGTTAACACACACACATACAGAACCATTTCATAAGGCGGTTTCCTTTGGAAACCAGCCTAAAAAATGGAACAAAATTATAATAGAAACGGAAGGAAGTGGAGAGTAGAATTGGAATAAATGGAGAGCAAGCGGGAGAAGGCGGATGAGAGAAAGAGTTTGAAAAAGAGAAGGGGGACCTGGAGGGAAAAGGGGAGACAGAGGCGTTAAAGGTGTTGATCGGGTTAGAAGAGGAGGTGCAGGCCTCTCTCTCAATCTCTCTCTCTCTTCCTCCGTCTTCTCCTTCTCTTACACGCGCACTTTATTTTTTCGAGTATCGGAAATGATCTCAAGACGCCGCGATGTTTCTTTCCAATGCGCCGAGCGCCGCAAAACGGTCCAGGGAGAAGCGAGGCATTATGGGTAACAAGTCACGCCTCCGCCCATCCTAACCCTCCTCCTCCTTTCATCCTCCCCCAATCCTCCATCTTTCCCTTCTCCCTACATGACTGCACATGACTCTCGGTTTCGCATTACTGAGCGAACGTAGGCACGAAAAAAAGTAGCTCGTGGAGTGCGAAAGAAAGGGTTCTGTAATGAATGCATCTGCCGGCAAATCAAACATCCCTGGGAGATAACCAGATCGCAGGGAATCATTTGGAGGAAAGTGCAGAAATAGGAGAACTATAATATGGCGTTAAATTTTCATGGTATATCATCCATAGATTGGATAGACGAACTTCCAGCACGCGCAAGGAATTTGTTTAACATCAAAAAACTATTACCGTTCGGCAAAAGCAATTCCATGATTGATATCTATAAATAAATATTTTTTTATTTATATGCTTTTACAGTTTCACAACAAAACAATGACAGCATAAGGAGTTGAGTTTTCACTGCGTCTCCCGCTACCAAACCCCCATGGGTCTCGCTATATCCCCAGCTTTTATCGCCTTGCTCAGCAAACCTTGAATTAAAATGCCGCAAATACGTGGCCGATGGGTGAATTTCGATTATTGCACACACTGAAGTAATGGGCCGAAATAACATAAAAAGCTGGCTGAATCAGTCAGCAGAAGTACTTTCACAAATAATAGGATGACGCTTGCGCGAAAATTATAATCTCGTACCGCATCATTAATATTTAAATCCAGCACATAAAGAAATTCCAAAAGATTTATCGAATGCGAAAACCAGTTTAAACTTCTTTGATAACTAACAGTTAAATCGATAAACAACTTGGGGCATGGACATAATTGCAAATACAGTACTAATTTAACGGCAAATGGCTACAGATGGACGCCTATCGATGACCTATAGTTCGCACAATTGGAACTGATGGAATGTGATGTATCATTGTATGCCGCGGGCAATCGTTTAATCGGACGAGATTTAGGGACAAAATAACTACCAACTATACAGTAATGAAAGGTAAAAAACCAATGGGTTCGACACCGACGAGAGATGGAGATAGGAGGAAGGAGAGCAGCTATTTAGGAAAGTTCCTTTAAAGCATCTTTTGCGATATGAGTCGCTGACCGAAGGACTAAGGCCGAATCGGGTCATCAATGGAACGAGCCGGAGAATGAGAGTGAGGGAGGGAGGGAGTGAGAGGGAGGGAGTCAGAAGGAGGGAGGGAGTGAGAGGGAGGGAGGGAGGGGGGAGAGAGAGAGGAAGGGAGAGGGAGGGAGAGAGAGGGAGGGAGAGAGAGGGAGAGTGAGGGGGAGGGAGAGAGAGGGAGGGAGAGAGAGGAAGGGAGAGAGAGAGAGGGAGAGAGAGGGAGGAAGAGAGAGGGGGGAGAGGGAGGGAAAGAGAGGGAGGGAAAGAGAGGGAGGGAGAGAGAGAGAGGGAGGGAGAGAGAGGGAGGGAGAGAGAGGGAGGGAGAGAGAGGGAGGGAGAGAGAGGGAGGGAGAGAGAGGGAGGAAAAGCGATAGGGAGAGAGAGAGAGGGAGGAAAAGAGAGGGTGGAAAAGAGAGAGGAAGGGAGAGATAGGAGAGAGGGAGAAATAAAGAGAAAGTGACGGAGAGATAGAGAGAGGAGATGAAGGGAGAGATAGAGAGAGGAGATGAAGGGAGAGATAGAGAGAGGAGATGAAGGGAGAGCTGGAGATTGAGAGGGAGATGGAGAGAAGAGAGGTAGAGAGGGGGAGGGAGGGAGAGGTAGAGAGAGAGAGGGTGAGTAAGAAAGGGAGAGAGAGAGAGACAGTAAAAGGAAAAGAGAGAGAGAGAGAGAGAGAGGATAGCCGACTGCACGCTAGACTGGAAAAGACAGGAGTGGCTGCTAAGGTCACGGAGAGCGAGGAGGAAGGAGAGAGTGAGAGCGAGAACGAGAGAGAGAGAGCGAGAAAGAGAGGATGAGCGAGGTGGGAGGGAGTTAGAAAGAGACGGCGTGGAAGAGGCGTTCGCGTGGGGAGCAGATAATTCGAGGATCGGAGGCTATGTGGAGGAAGAGGAGGGAGAGAGCGAGAGGTGGTAGAGCGAAGGGATGTTGTGTGTTGGATAAAAGAGCTAGGGCGGGGAAATGAGAAATTCCGGAGGTGCCCGGATGGGAGGCTGCGGGTGAGGATCAAGGGAGGAGGAGGAGAGGGGGGTGGAGTGGGAGGGGCGGCGGAAAGGAAGGGAGCTGTAGCATTCATTACGAGGTCTCCCGCCTCGTCTTCATTACGACTCCAAGGGGTTTTTTGCAGACGCTAGTGCTCACTCACGCAAAACCGTCCAATGGGATACGGAGGAGAAAGGGACGGGGGAGGGGAGGGATGGAGGGGGAGGAATGATGAGGCAAAGGAGACGGAGGGGAAGGGGAAAGGAAGTGAGGGGGGAAAGGGATGATGCCGCAAAGGATCGCGAGAGGAGTGCGGAGGTAGGAACAGAGGGGTACGAGATATTGCGGGTTTACTTTTTCTTAAAAATACCGAGTGAAGAAAAGACGCGATGTAATTGTTTTAAATGCATGCATGTTCACGAAAAAAGCGTTGCCTCATTTTTTATATTATTTGTTGAATAAATAAACTCAGCGACCGTGCGAGGAATTTGGCGCAAGTTGTAATTCGGCTTTTTTATATATACTTATACCTATTGTCTTCGCATGAATTTTTTTAAATTAAAATAAAAACTAGGATAAAAAATATGCCCGAGCTTGGTAATCCTGGCTATAATATTTTACGCGACGAAAACACTTTCAAAACTAATAATAAGTATATACGTAGGTACATTGAAACGATAATATTTCTCGGGATAATACGCAAGCTGAACCGCTTTTAATTTTAACGTGAACGGACGCATGGCTTTCCAACTCTCGCGATAATTGCATTTTTTGCGGTTAAATTTTCAGGCAGTTGCTAAAAAAATGGCCCTAAATTAGCAGTAATTAAGGCTAAAATGATTAGTATTTCTTAGGGTAATTTTGTGCAAACGTTGTGAATTCTAATGAAAAAATTTCAAAAGAGTGCATGAATGTCTCAGGAGGATTCACTTCCTTTCTTAAAGATGAGCTAATTTTGGAAGCCATAAAAAAGTACACAGCGGCCGTACGGCGTAATTAAGATTCTCAATTTCCACAACGAGCCTCGTTCAATTGTTGCGCTGAGTGCGTTCAACTGCGAAAGTGCTTAGCGTATCTTTTTCTTTAAATGCCAAATATTTCCTAATTATAACGAAATGAGTTTTTAATTTGTTAACAGATGATCATAGTTCTCTCCTACACATAAAACGCCTTGTCTTATAAGATATTATGGATGAATTCTGAGAACTCACAGTTTAACGGGAAATATACATTGACGGCGGTATTTATAAACATAATCCTGAAAGGAAAAAAAGATTCGAATCAGTATCACGGCCATAAATTCTAGGAAGGTTATTAATTTTCTGAACATAGGATAATCACAATGTTTACACCAAAAATCAAATGTTTCACAGATTTTCGACGTAAGATTATATTTTTTATCGATTTTGAATGAACAATGAACGCATCACGTTCAGTATGCGTCTTCCCAAGCTTATTACCAACTTTTATATTAACTTCGCTTTATATATATATATATATATATATATATATATATATATATATATATATTTATATAACAGCTTATAGCAATGAGATTAAACTAACTATTGTCATTGTTAATGCTGTAATCTATATTTTAATTGCTATTGATACGAGCATTCCTACGTTTTTTGAAGGGATATTTCTGCTAATAATTGTAAGTTTTTATTTATCGTATTTGTTATTGATTGTAAGTTTTAATTTATCTTAAATACTTTTTGTCCTTATTCACTATTATGATAGGTAATACTGTTGTAAAGAATGTTAATTTGAACAAATTTAAATAAAACATTTTAAAGTTTTGTGTTGTAGCTTAGCAATTCTTCAGATAACTATATTTATACAGTGTTTCATATGGATGGTTGATGTGATGTTAGGAAAAGTACAATTTATTATTTTTGTCATTTAAGTTAGGTGACTAAAATATGAAATATTCAATTTCACTCCTACTAGTATCTAAAGCTGAATTACTTTGTTATTTGATAAAGTAGTTTATACGGCGTAACTAGGACAAAAGATAGTCAAACCCCGATTTAGCACCACCTCTGAAATCGGTGTTAATGCGGGATATGCGGGGGTGGCACAATAAAGGGGGGCGCTAAATCGGGGTGTGACTGTATATGCAGTTATAATTTATTTATTAAAAACGTTTTTTTTTTTAATTTCGCGAACTCGACGGAAATTAAGATTGCAGATACATTTCTAAACATCTTCTAATTTTGAAAAAAATCGCAAACGTGTGGACATTAATTAATAGTTTAAGCAATTGGCAGAAATTTCTCGTGGTTACCGCGATGGAAACTATACGGCATCCAAAAAATTCACGGGATATGCAATCCCAGGATGCACCGCGGCGCGGTCTCCATTGTCTCTTGGGTCAATAGTCAACAGGAGATCAAATCGTGCTTATAAAGGAAGCGCGTCCACTGAACCATTAATGGACGCAATCCGTTCCATTGGGCTAAGGGGCAGAAAGGAAAGCGGAATTGCATGAGGAGAACGTCAATGCAGACGAAATAGTACGACTTATATGATTGGTTACGCGTTCGAAGAACTCTCCGCCATGCACATTGGAAGGAGTTATCGACATCAAATGGTTATCCTGACGATGCACACGTTTTAAGAATGCCATTAGATTTTTACGTAGCCCAAGGTAAGTAGAAGATAAATTTTAAAAGATTTTCTGGATGATTACGAATCCTTTCCGATAATCCTGAACGTTTTAAGGCCAAAAAATAATAATGATACATAAGAACACTAAATTTAAACAAAGAGATTCCATTATTCTTAAATTATATTTGAGATAGTTGGAATGCTGTCTGTCTTTTAAAAATACAAATTACTTCTCTATTTAAGATTACAGGATTGGGGAAGCAAAAGGTTTCAGTAAGAACTTGTAATCAGTATAGTATGTGAAATTATCCACCCCCTGACTGCTGTTTGTTGAATATGCAATTGATTTTCGATTCGATCCCTGACATCCCAAAAAGTGCATCAACCATAACGAATAAAACAATAGTCAATGTAAGAAAAATCTCATATAAAGATCATACCATAAGAATGATGTTTAGTTAGTTTAAAATTTGGGAGAAGAGGAAGCCAAACGATTGCAGATATTGTTTGCTTGAAAGCAATAAACGCAAATTTTGCCAGTTTTACGCTACGATTCAGTAATAAGTTTTTGCGCAAATCTTTATTCTTAGATTATATTACTAGGGAATCTCGATGTATATCTTGATAGTGCATAGGAAATGAAACAATATTGAAGAAAAAACTAATGCTTGGATACGGAATTGCTATTAATGAGACAATTCAAAATCTCTCGGATCAATGAAATCGCAAAACTGTTTCTCCAACGCCCATAAAAAGATAAATACCAAATAAGCATTTCGGCTGCAGAACAGCCGTCAAAATCGGCGATCGTGTACACTGTAAATGTTCTTTTTCTTGCATCTCGAAATCAAGCGACTTAAAAAGGGGGATGGATCTCTTTATCGCCACCACAAGCAGCCATGAATTTCTGCTAACTCCTGTCGAAGACGCGAGCAATAGACGTGTTCGACTTGCGGTTCGATATTATTAAGAAACCACGATAAATGCAGAGAGAGTCGATCTCTCCCTTCATCCCTCTCCAAATCCCCCACAGCTTCGATCTCCCCTCAGAAACACACAACCCACGCCCTCCTCACCCCCTTTTTATTTTTACTGGTCCTCTTTCCCCTTCCCCACGCCCCAGCTTCCTAACCGTCCTCTCACCCAATTCCGCCGACATCTTCCCCGCCGCTCTTCTTTTTTTTCCCCGCCCTCCCGACTCTCCCAAGCCTAGCCTCCCGCTTCCCACCCTCCCTCTCTTCGCCCACTCCTCCGTCCTCACCCTTTCCCATCCACAAACCGCCCCCGATCTCTTCTTCTCCCTCATCACATCCCTCAAAACCTTCCTTCTCCTCCTATCCCTCTCTCTCTCTCTCCACCCGTTGCCGTCGCGTAACGGTCTCTCCACCCCTTTTCCTCCCCGCTGCCTGCTCTCCCTCCATTTCCCTCTCCTCCCTTTTCACTCCCTTCGTCTCTTCGCTCCACTGCACAGGGTGGGCGAATGGAATCGCCCCAAAGGGACGTTGACTGCGTCTGGTTGTAACATTATATAGCATTTCGATCGCGCGGTCCGCGGAGACGGACGGTTGCCAGACGATTAATTGACTCCTTATCGAACCGAGGGCGTTGCGATCGCGAGGTTAGCCATAAGGGAAGGGAGAAGCAATCGAAGACGACATGCGCATCGAGAGAAATCCTAAATCCGAGCCGGTTGGTTGAAATGTCCGACTCGACGAAATTGAGCATCGATTTAACGATGAGAGGTATAAATTTCACGACTAATCCTCGTGAACATAAAATGACAACAGGAGTTTACTATGCATAGGATTGGTTCGATGAAGAACATCACCTGACTTCCTTAATTCGACATAGAATCGATTTACGAAGAGCGGCCCTTAAATGCAACAAATACAGTCGAATTAGGATAACCCTAAGGTCAAGTGTAGGTATAAAA
Organism: Tanypteryx hageni; assembly: GCA_028673005.1. Lineage (NCBI taxonomy): Eukaryota > Metazoa > Arthropoda > Insecta > Odonata > Petaluridae > Tanypteryx > Tanypteryx hageni. The sequence goes on along the minus strand of CM054114.1, from coordinate 93,507,395 downwards.
AGATATGCAAACAATACGAAACTTCGAGTTATATTATATCACTTAAAAGTATGACAATATCAACAAATGAATAAAAAAAACGTATCTTTCGACCCATCGGAAGTTCGATTTACCGATGGTCGAGATATTGAGACTCGACCGTGCATCCATGCGTTTATTCATGCGCGAACACATACAGTCGATAACTTTCGGATTTCGGACGCAAAGCAGCCATCCTCAGTGGCGATTCACACCATCGCCCACCCTAAAAAGCGAGCGGTTTCTTAAAACCGTTCGGGCGGCATCAAGAGCCACCTTGACCGTCTATCGGACCAATTTAAAAAAATAACTGAAAATAAGTCAGGGCCATCAACAGCGAGAGAGAGAAAAAACTTCAAATTGTTCCGAACCGAAGGGTTATTTACACTCGGATTGAGAGGAAGACCCATCCCTAACAAAAGAAAGTCCAGAAAACGACGACTCGGAAGAGCAACCAGTCAAAACTTCTGCCCTCACGCGCGCGACCAAAAAAAAAAGAAAACAACAAAACGTCGCTTAATTAAACTTTCACGCCCGGATGAGAAAAACAGGCTCGGTATTAGTGGCGGTTACCACATTGGCAGCAGAAGAGACGACATATACCTACTACTATAGACTCCGACGCAATACGCCGCGAGAAATCGTTCGTCCGTTCCCGCCGGAGGGGCGGGGGAGTTGGGTTGGAGGGGGGGGGGAGCAAGTTCCTCCTGTTCCGTCGGTGCGAGGGCGTAATTAAACGTGAATGAATGAATTTCATTTGGAGGATATATAGTACGCATAAAACGCGGGGAATAGCGCCAGCTAGCGGACGATTTGCGCAAATGGAAGTGCCGAGGATTGATCCGTGAAAAGAGGGGCGCCCAGTGCCTCCCTCTTCCTCCTCACCTCCACCCTCCCCCTCTCTCTAGAAGGCGGAGGAGGGCACCGTAATATGGCGTCGGCTCGCGCACGCGCAGCTGCCGCCTCTCCCTCGAGCGCCGCCGCTCCGTTCGGCAAATGAGCGAGGATGGAGGGAGGTGAAGGTGAAGAAGGAAGTGAGGAGGGGGAGAGAGGAGGAGGGGAGATAGGGGAGGGGAGAGAGGAGGAGGGGAGAGAGGAGGGGAGATAGGGGAGGGGAGGTAGGGGAGGGGAGGGAGAGAGAGGGGAGGGAGGAGAGGGGAGGGAGGAGATGGGAGGGAGGGAGATGGATAGGAAGCGAGAGGGGTGAGGAAAGAGCGAGGAAAAAAAGGTGAGGAAGGAGAGGTGTAGGGTAAAGAGGAGGGGGTGGGGTGAGAGTTAAAGGAGTGAGGGAAGTGGAAGGGGGGAGGAGGAATTAGGGGAAGGTACGAACGAGAGATACGCTCCGTCTCCATCCCCGAACGTACAGCCGCCATGGGACACGACTTTCGATACTCGAGATACGCACCAAAACGAATCCACCCTTGGAATATTACCGGAGGCGCTCAAAGATGAATCCCTCTACGCGGAATCCCGATTCGCATTCGCGTACAGTTTATTACCCCACAAAAGTGAATGCCACTGAAACATGGCACCTACGCTAACTATATTTTTCTATTAGCTTACATTACCGCATCTCAGGGAAAAGGTCCAGAAATAATATGCGTCTACATATTTTGCCGTGCAATTCGCCATACCGGTGTAAGGCGGCGGGTGCGATGAAACAAAACCTTCCGATGTTGGGCCGTTGGCAGCGATTATTACGACTACCTCTTTTCTTTCACGGCAAAAGTAATTTGCTCTAGACTTATCGAGCTCGTCTTATGGCTGAAAAAAACCTCATGATTAAGTACTCATCTAAAAATATGCTTATTCATAAAGTAGTAGTAGAAGTAGTAGTCGTCCACTACCTAGTAACGAAATATAACAACTTCGCCTAGCCAATTCTCGATGAAAATCTCATTGACTATAATTAAATGCGTAAATAGATAATATTCTTAAACTCGAATGCCGTCATTATGGCTAGAAAGCATAACAGATCGCAGCTTTTCGGAAAAGACATTGCCAAAAAACTGTAAACAAAAAAATATCTCCCGCCCAAATTTTCGGCCTTCCCAACTCCGTGAGAGGTATAAACGGGCTCGGGTTCGATGACCACGGTTCGAATCCCGGCACTTCTTTGATATACGATCTTCCGACCCAAAGATTATCCACGGCACTAAAAATTTGGCGTGTCAAACCTAGTCTGGATCTTTTTAAACCGGTCGGGTTCCAGTTTCAAACGAGAGGAAAATCGTCTCTGAATGGAGATATTCGACAATGAGAGACCATAGCAGGAGAATAACATGACAGGTCGGTGATATTCTACCCCCCTGCCATACACCGATTGCGATGGCTTGCAGGGTCACTTATTCAGAATTCTTGGTCCCGAGTGGTAATCGGAAATCTATATTTCACGAATAAACTCTCCTGACTCGGAAAAAATCTGCATGGATGAAGTTTCAAACAGAGGCACCCGGTTAAATAAGAGATGAATGCCTTCGTTTACTTAAGTTTCGCCTTCATCATCTTAAACTGACAAGCAATTATTTTCTCTTACCGGTCGTCGAAAATATTTAAATATCTGCATATGTCTTAATGCGTAATTGTATGTTTTTGTAAGTTTTTATGTATATCTGTGTTTATTTGTATTTCATTGCATGTATTTATCTTTCATGACCCTCTCAATCAGTATGGTTCGCAGGTTTTTCCCATTCCCCTTCTTGAGTGGGTGTTTTCCTGCACTGGAGCTTTCCTAGGGAAAAGTACTTCAATTATCCCTAGTTCTTCCCCACAGGCAAACAAATCTCCATCTCTTTTCATTTCCGAAAATGATAACTTGACATTGTATTTATGTAGTACTTTATTTTGTGATATTTTATTTTAATTCTTTGTTACATTCTGCTTAATCTCAATATCGCCCAAATAAAGACGGATATCTATTTAACATGATAATAATTTATTTATAGATTCTCTATCTCCTCTGTTGCTTCAACTTCCGTCTTACACTAATAGTAAGTTACTTGGAAAATCGTCAGGTTTTTGAGTCAATTTCTGTGAAAAAAGAGAAATTTTCCGCTTTCATTTGTAAGTTCAAAACAGAGCATGCTAAAGAAGAGTTGTTTGTCCCTTATAAAATCTTATATATCATTTGGTAAACTTAGCCTCATTAATTCATGTGCCGACCAGTAGTTGTTAGTCTTTTTTGTGAACGAGGTAAATATAATGGTAAACAATTGATTTCATCCTGAAAGACTATTATTGAAAATTTTCTATAAATAAAGTCATCTTTATTGCATATAAAATATCATTTGCAAACCTGATTGATATGTATGTATTTTCATTTAGCAGGTAAAACTGTGTGTATTTCGACTCTCAATGCTAGGATTTTAATTAAAACCACGATTCTAAAAATAAAGTCACCTGTTGCAACGCGTGGTATATAGTAATTCAAAGTATGTAATATTATGGAAAAGAAAAACACAACTTGTAAAAAAACCATTTCAACCTTTAGTCGAATATCCTATCTGTGAATCATCACTGATGACGGATGCTTTGTAGCTGAAAGGCGCGTTTTGCTCTCTCAACCTTTTATTCATATTGGAGAAACATATTGTGTGCATTAGATCTTAGTTAGACCTAAAGCGAGCTCAAATTTTAATATGATATATTACCAAAAATGTTAAAAGATAGCAAAAGCTTTACTTCATATCACTGATCGCCAAAATAATTTTAAATGTAGCAACCAACTTGTAAAATAATTAAAACGTCCAGAATATATTTTTTTACCTCGAGCCTTCCAAGGTAGATATGCAGAAGCAAAATAACCGCGCCATAATCAAAGACGCGACGAAGAATCCTTAAGAGGCACTGATAAGCTGTTGGATGAAAAGCATCCACTCAAAAACGGGAAGACTGCGAAAAAAAGGTCAGGATAAAGCTTTTTTGGACGACTTGACACCCGAATGCTTACGGGGCGAGAAAAAAAAGAAATAAAAAAATCCTCCCGGCTATTAAAAAGGGCATTAAGTCTTGTGTGACTTCATCGCAGGTCTTATCATCAAACATTAATGGCGGGAAGACGCACGGCGTGGGGAGGGGGAAGATAGGGGAGAGGAGGGGAGGGAGAGGGGGAAGATAGGGGAGAGGAGGAAAGGGAGAGGGGGGAGGGTAGAAAATGGCGTGCGTGTTAGTAGGAGAGGGTTCGAGGAGGAGAAGCTGTGACAATTGAGGGAGAGAGAGAGAGTGGAGAGAGAGAGGGGAGAGAGAGTGAGAGGGGAGAGAGAGGGGGGAGAGGGGAGAGAGAGGGAGGGGGGAGAGAGAGAGGGAGGGGAGAGAGAGAGGGAGGGAGGGGAGAGAGAGAGGGAGGGGAGAGAGAGAGGGAGGGAGAGAGGAGAGAGAGGGGAGAGAGAGAGGAGAGAGAGGGGAGAGAGAGAGGAGAGAGAGGGGAGAGGGAGGGAGGGGAGAGAGAGGGAGGGGAGAGAGAGAGAGGGAAGGGAGGGAGAGAGGAGAGGGAGAGAGGGGAGAGAGAGAGGGGAGAGAGAGGGGGGAGAGAGAGGGGGGAGAGAGAGAGGGGGAAGGGAGAGAAACGTCGCGAGTGATAACCCGCATTTTAACTTGTCATTCTATAATGACAGGATCATTATCCGGCCAATATATAATCGAGCAAAGTGGGAGTACTCTCCATACTCTTAGGAGCAATACAGCGACAGTTTTGAACGAATGGAATGAAATTTTTTTAACTAGGGGGCGATGGAGAGACAGATTTACTGAAACGGTCCAATATTTTTAGCTTGGGAAAAGACAACCATCAAGGCCGCCATCAGTCGAGCCGATTGATTTAAAAGTGAAAATATACGGCTGAAATAATTTCGGGATGATTACGCAGACTTCAATCCCTTGCTTTTCTAAAACAATACTGAGCCAGGAAGGCGCGATCGGTGTGGCAACGTAATAATACCAACACTCGAACGTGCTCTATGACACTAAATTTCTATTGATTTGCTAAGGAGTAAAACACCAGACATCCATGTCTTAGAATGGATAACACGCGCTGTAACTTAACACTGTTCATCTCCGCCGAAAGCGTCAGCCAGGATTCTTACTCTGAATCGGGGTCGGCAACCGAACTAAAAAGAATTTCAATTTTTTCCAATTTGATATAGTAAAAACCCAAGTTGAGAAGAGCCGCAGTACTGATCAATAAGACGGTTCTCATTAAAAAAAATAAAATCTATATTTCAGAACGTTCTTACAACTAAACGTGAACTGTCAGCGAGTTGAATCACGAGGGAATTGGACGTCCTGGGCGCTTTATATGAGAGAAGAATTGGTTTAGGGAGCCGCACCCAAGTCCTTAAAAAAAGAGCCGCATGCAGCTCACGAGACGCAGGTTGCCGACCCTTGCCTTGAATTCACTTAGCTCGCACCTTTATAAACTATATATTTTTTATAAAGAATAAAGGGTATCATATAAAGAATATTCTTAAACATTCTTTACAAAATTACCATGAATACAGATATTACCTTTATTATTAACCCCGTAATAAACTCGAGAAAAAATTATCGACCTCACGCCCAATGGTTAGACTGAAACATTAAGTTTCTCCAATGGCCATAAAAATATTGGGAAACCTTTTCTTTTTTTACTCTACGGCGGATTACCACTGAGAACGGCCGCTTCGAGGCAGAAACAGGCCTCTGCGCTCACCCCAAATTCTCGCGACTAATCGAGAAACATTTTCCAAATCCGTGACAAGCTTTTGGAAAACCATTAACGTGATACCTCTCAAGCTCGCTTTTGACAGACAACAAAGATTCGCACTAATCAATGATCTCGAAGGAGCAAAATATCATTAAATTTTTTTTAGGACGACCCGTTCCGTCGCATTCGTGGAATAAGAAGAAGAAAAAGACGTTTTGAAAGATTTAAAAAGTTTCCTTTAACGCCCAAAAGTGGAAGTATGGAAACAATAAGGGAGAGAGAGAAAGAGAGGGAGGCTGAGAAGAACTGTGAGCTAAGCGTGTAGTTTGAAGGGGGCTGAGTGATATCCAAAGGAGGAAAATGGGTGAGTCGGAGAGAGAAAGAGGGGGAGAGAGAATGAGAGAAATGCGGGCCGACTCGCTTCGATTGGTCTGCCGATGCAAATCGTTCGCCGTCGTTTGTTTCGGGATGGCTCGGGAGCAACCCAATCTTTCTCTCCCTCTCTCTGTCTCTCTCATTCGGTCATTCAAGACCATTATCCTCGGTTCGGGAGTGGGAAGGAAGGACGCAAAACTACAAAGCGACCTCACTGCGTCCAAAAACCTCTTCTTTTCTCCCGCCTTCGAATTGGCTACGAGAGGCAAACACGGGGTTATTCATTTATATACTCGCGATAATATGATGTTTTTCAGATGAATGCGTTTCATTGATATTTATACGGTGTGCCCTGGTCAATCGGACTCACCGGATGATCGAGGTGCCGATTTAAACGCGCCCTGGTGCACACAATTAAAAAAATCAAGAGAATACCAAAAAAGCAACGAAAACACTTAAAGAAAAATCTAATATAATGTTATTGTATGAGGTAAGTTAAAAATTATTTGCTACTACCTACATATTAACACCTTTACCAGGTACATACACAGCAAATAAGCACCATGCCTATTGCAGTATAGCAAAAGCTTTAAAAAGTTTTATAAGTTCGAAATTCTGGTAATTGGACAAGCGGTTAATTGGGAGTAAGCTGTGTCTACATTATGCTCTGCAATCCAATGAAATCAATTCTTGGGAGGAAATGGCAGACAATAAGGACATCCTTATGGTGTCATTCTTTATGCTAATGCTGAAATTATTATAGACTCAAATGACCTTTAAGAAAGGCCAATAAATTAGCTGTATTGACCTAACACAAACTAGTTTCGTCAAGTTATGCCGCGGATACGAAATTAATGCTTCAGATATATCAAAGGGATTAAAGTTCTCGAGTTGTCGGAGCCATTACTCATCAAGTAAGGAGATTAAAATGGCTAATCCAATATAGCAAACAGATTTCAATCATATATCATGTTTAGATCAAAACAAATCCTTATGAGATAGCTTTAAAGGCGTGAATTCAAAGTAGTTACAGCGGAAGAAAACACAGCTGGACCGGTCGTTGAAGGCAATATAAAAATAGGGTTCTACGAACACCTTCAGTTGTCATGGTCTTTCGAAATATAAACGATTTTCTTCCGAATGGATATTATTATGTGCGTTTCTATAATGTGTTTGGATTTGAAGACACGCACTTCACAGATAAAACCTGTAAGAGAGGAGATTCAGATACATTTTCGTTCATTTATTCCACTGCCACCCACCAACTTAATTAATTTCAGGATAATGTAGACGTGGACGAAGTTGTACAACAAAAATGTCAGGTTTTCGGGGCAACCCAATCCGGTCTGTCTTCGCTGGGAGCGACTGTGAACTTTGTCAGGCTTCCCCGAATCAGTAAGGAGAAAGAATATAACCGCGCCTAAACCTTTCTGACGGTTGAAAAAGTCGTGAAGACGTCCGCTCTGTCGGGCTGTCATGTCTTTTCGCTCTTCTCGGCCGCTGACGGCCACTCAAATGAAAATGTTCCGGATGGAATTTGTTGTTATATCTTCCAACCGTGAAATTGAAACAGATCTCAAAAATATGCGCTTCAGTAGCTATTATATTTACATCTGAAAGGATAGAACGGGAGCCAAAATTCCTAAAAAGATATGATTTATCCTCCGGCTTATCATAATTTTATTTACCTTATATATTCCATCATGATGAAGACACGAGCTATACAATTGGAAAATGAATTTGTCTCTTTGCATACCATCTTTATAAGTTTAACCTCTCATTAGATTCAGTGAAAGCATCGAGATTAAGATGGAGTCATTTAAAACTAATACTCAATGAATTTACCTGGAATCCAATTAATAAAATAATGCTCCAAGAAGTCAAGCATGGCGGAACTCGGTTTAAGTTGAAGTTACACCTCGCTGCAATATGAATGGTAGAGTAAATACGCATCATAACACTTTCCGCATATCAGATCGCGCCCGATACGTAAGACCGATTTTCTATATCACGAACTTCAGGAGAAGAAAAAATATATTATATAGCACGTGCTACTTTAAGGATAAAAGCCGAGATTACGTCAAAAGAGCATAAAATAAGTTAGCATAAAATTAAATTCATTGGCAATTAGCGTAAAAATTTAACCGATCAAGAATAATTCATGAATCATAATTTTAAACTTCAACCACTCGACATATTTGAATGAAAGAATTTCTGAAAGCATCACGCGACTTGACCTAAAGATTTTTCTAGTCAAACGTTTAAATCTCACAAATTTTTACGACGTGTTATCGACATAGTTGTGATGGTATGCAGTTAAAAATGACGAAAATTGGAAGATATCCAACATATTCGATAGGGAATATTCTACCAATATACCAACGCTCTTCAGACTGTAACGCTTAATTTTCATGTTTCAGATTACTGTCATTATAACCATTGCTCCATCTCACGATAGTAACGGAATTGACTGAAAAATTATTCAAACATAATCGCTGAACAGAAAAATCTGACGATAATATTACGCAATAAAACACATCGTACTCAAGTACATAAATGTACTTGAAAAGTTGTGATAATACTTTAAAACGAGGCTCACAATTAAGGAATGGTTGTGTTCGTGATCTTCCCTCATAAAATTGACAGCTAAGTACATGAAAAATAAGGACAACCGTCCCGAATCTTTTTAAACAAATTCTACGCTAGTTTGACAGGATAAGAAACGGCAGCCTTGATAAATAAATGAAAATTATGATAAGATGACGTTTGAATGATAAAAGCACAAGCGTTTGGGCACCATCATCACAATAAGTACCAGGTTGTTAAAAAAGTGACCATCATTAATCCCACTCATATTTTCCCCATCGAAATAGAATTTGCGCGGCACAGCGACCTTCGAAACCGTAAATTGTTTATCCGCACCCCCTGCCAACCACCATTCGAGTGAATCGAGGGCCAAGGCGTGGATTCATTTAGTTAGCATAATGAGGGGAAAATGTCGTAGCCATCGAGCGATTTGTATCCGCGATAACGTCGGTTATTTTCATTTCCTCGAAGCGAAGAGCAGTGCTAACAGAGTGATGTATTAACAAGCTTTTACTCCCTTAAGAGGAGGAAGAAAACAGGGGTGCATGTGTTTAGCAACGGGGGAAGTACGGGAACGAAGGGTAAGCGGTCTCGGACGGGGTTCGCATTTACATAATACTCAGCAAGTCGTTCAGATGTTTCCGTGGCGAAGGGGAAAACAGAGCAGCAAATCAGCATCCTCGCTCGAGAATTAAAGTGGAATAGATAGACTTTTACCAGAATATAGCGATCGCCAGCCATATGCAGGGGCCGCCCGAGGAATTTTGGTGCCCCGGGCGAGATTAGCACTCCAGCGCCCCTCTCCATTAATGTTTGTTGAGATATTCATTAAGTACATGGTAAGTTATTCATCACTCTGTAAAAATTATTAATAATGAAAAATTAAAAGAAATGCCATCCAGATTCTAGCCTGTTCCTTGATTTAAATTGATATCCAATATTTATTCACTTTCGAGTAATGCATAGATTAATGATCAGGATAGCGCCACCAAAACTTTGGCGCCCCGCGCAGCCACCCGGCTCGCCCGTAGCTCGGGCCGGCCCTGGCCATATGAAAACATTTACTGGGGTTAGTGAATACTTTGATATACAGGGTGATTCACGACTTTATGTCAATATCTCAGGAGCTTATTCCTGAGGCCATTCTCAGTCAGAAATGTCATAAGAACATGGGTCCGATTCTCAATGGTTACAGAACTAAGGGCATTTGAAATTCAAGATGATTTGAACTTAAATAGGCTGGTTATTGAAAAACGTTCTTACATTATAAAGTAGAGTTTATAATAAAGGTTCAGAATGGCCGCCTTCAGCTTGGATACACATCCTGATTAGTTTTTGACTACTGAGTGTGTAACCCTACCAAGAACTTCATGGTCATTTATGCATCTTGCAGCATCTGAAGTTTGATGAAGTTGTTTCCGCTTTGCGTTCATACACCATGGGTTTCATGAGACCCCACACATGGAATTCTAGCGGGTTGAGGTTTAGTGGCCTCGGTGGTCAACTCTGCGGACCTCCGCGACTAATACACCGATCAAGGAACCGATGTATGTGCACCTAAGCTGCATTTCAAATACCCATAGCTCCGTTGAGAATAGGACCAATGCGCATATGACATTTTTGACTAGGAATGGCTTCAGGAATAAGTTCATGAAGTAATGACATAAAGTCATGGAACATCCAGTAATGTGTGGAATTATATGGAAATGAAACGTGGACTATGAGCAATATAAACAATTCAGAGGCTTTCGAGACGTGGGCATGGCGTTGACTGAATAAAACTCGGTGAGGAAAATAAATAAGGAGTTTTAAATATAGCAGGAGGTGGTAGGAGCTTAATCCCAGTAACAAGGAAAAACAAATGAAACGGGTGGGTCAGATTTTGAGAGAAGATTTTCTTTTGAAGTCATACAAGGACGCCAGGGAAGGAACAATGAGTCATGAGTAGAAAAGGCTTATTAGATTTGCTTATTAAAAGAAAGGGATGACTTGGAGAAGATATAAAGACCTCGGATGGAGCAGATTGGGTTGCCCTCAAAACACAACGAGAAGTAGAAAACTTAAAATTGATGTAATGGACTTGATGACTTTCAGGGTATCGAGCGGATATATAGTCGAAAAAATTTCCTGGAACGCATTCCCAATTTAGATCTCTGGCACGCCCGATACATTCCTTAACAAAGCAAAAATAATGAATCGGGTCATCCATCGAGAGCACCTCAACATATTTAGCGCGCGGACAGATAAATCCCGAAGAGCGCTCTCGGTTCGAATTGATTCCATCCCAACGATTTCCGATCCTTTTCTTTTTTTAAAAACAACAATCCGACTTCAAGGACGGTTAGCTTTAAAAAGCCGCGAGAGGACACCGATACACGCTCTCGAGTCGATACGTATACGCCATTGAGTTTGTTTTGATTTTATTAGAACGCCAACGAAAATACCACAATTGCAGCACGCACAAACCAAACGAGGGCGGCCATTTTCCCCTCAAGTTTTAAAGGAAGTGTCGACCGAGCGACTCTTTTCGACGCTTGCGGCAGATGAAACCTTTTCCAGTTGGTTAGAGATTCTTTTTTACCGCGAGGGTCCCTCGCGTAGGCTTAAGAGAGGCAATCAATGCACATTACGAGGCGTCGGCTTGCGAGCAACATTTGAAGGCATAATGAACCCCGTCGATTCCATGTGGGTCAATCAATCAATCTCCGACTCTCACCAAAGAAAGATAGGATGTAACCTATTCGCCTGTTTGACGTCGATCCGCTTTCGCGCTCGTGATAGAATGGAGTTTTAATAATCGACCCTTCCTTCATATTCCATCCTCTCGAACTCTGTTATTAAGATGATTTTGTTTTTGAAAAAATACGCAGTCTGCGTCTCTCTCGGCATTTACGTCGACTAAAAAACCCTTCGGTAAAGACTACTCGAATAAGACGCGGAATTAATTGATGCCGCCTTTATTACGTGGCCGAGAAGGGTAAATAACACGATGGAGAGAACGCAAAAAATAACATTGAAGTTTTCTTAATCGATGGCGACATAATAAGAGCCACCACACACTCTCCCTTTAAAAATATTTCTTCCCCTTACTTACGAATAGCTTCTTCGATTAAAAAATAAATTTTCAGTATCCACTTAGGTGTTTAACGTATGTGGTTTAAAAACTCGAAGAAGAATATTCAGGGTTGGTAACCATGTTTTTGTCGCAGCCGAAACGTAACTATTCTACTGAACTGTTATTTTATTACCTATATTTATGCAACAAGACTGAAATATCACTTTTGAAAACTGCATTCCGAGTGTAAAAACATGAACAGCATTTGAGTACCGAAGTTGGAATTGGCTTATACCTTGTAATTGTTTACTACTCTCCCATTTTGTTACCAAATAAGAGATGCGGTATAAAATGAGCATCGCATCGATTTACCAAGTGAATCCAATTCTCTCCAGATAGCCTACAATTTAGGTTTAAATTGACTCTGGCTGCGCTGAATGTATATTTTTAGTTGCTTCTCGCATTGTTACGCAAGGGGAAAAAACAGAATGATATTCCGCTACTCGCTGTAAACCGCCTTTCAAGCATAAATGTCAGTGCAGCAGGAATATATTGCTTTAACCTCAAATCATTACAACGACTTTTGATGCTAATGAAACTCCACAGCCCTCAGAAACATGCGAAGAAGCAGCTCAAGACACCAGCAGCCGATATAATTAGATCCACCGCATTCATCATCACGCCAGGTGGTTTACCAGGTTATAGTTTTGCAAAAGTAACCACGCACCAATTCCATCGCGGGGAGAGCTTCAAATGTCAACACTAATCTCATCACCATAACGACTTCTATCCACTATATTTCAATCTTTCAAACCCAATAGGTTATTTATACGAATACACCGGCTGTTGAATTAGCGCGCGATCTGAGTTATGTGACGGCACCAAACGTCCTGATTTGCAGCTGTAAGCGTTTAACCATGGTCAGGGTGCGCTGCTACGCCGATTCCCCGCCGGAGCAACTACGCCGCGAATTTTATCGCCGGAGAGACGTGAAAGTCGCAGAGTTTTTGGACGCGTCACGCGATACATGCGTGTTATCGACCCTTCCCTATGCAAGCCTGCATTCGCCTAGCTTTAATGGACCGTATCCGATCAATTTTCTACGCTCGTGATGGGGTCCCGTGGAAATTTGGGTCTCGATCTTTGACCGGAAAGGGGGCAATGGCGCGATCTGAAAGAAGCGAGTTTTGAATGACAAAGCCGACGGTAATTTCGCGCACGGACCGATCGATTTCCGTACTCTCGTCTGTATATAAAGTATGAATTCCGCTGACAACGGATTTATGGGGCAACATCCCTCGCATCTAACTCTGTTGGGGCTTTAATTTTGAGGTATTACGCATCAATTAAAACGACTTATGCGACTGAGTTATTATGCCATTTGGATATCTTTCTGGTAGGTATAAGCACGCAAACCTAGGTGGAAATTCTTCAAAGTAAGCGGTGTAACATCGGGTGTCCCTCAAGGGATCGTTTTAAGTCCTAGACTGTCTATTAAAATGTATATTGGCAACTTAAGTTTGGCTTTCATATCCAAAATGTCGTCTCTCATACAGAAAACTTCTACGATAGCTCTCGTTTCACGCCCAAACAATTTGTACTATTGTAATTTCAAATGCAATAACTGTAGAAATGCATTTATCTATTTACACAATTCTAAAAGCGATAGAAGAAAAAAATCAATTGGTAAAGCGAAGTACAGTGAGAAAGATTTGCTATAATAACCCAAGAGATTGATTAGCCAGAAATACAAATAAACAATAAACAAAAAGTGAGGAAGATATCATGTTGTAATCCACAGTTTATGAATATATCGCCTTAAAGGGAGCAAAATATCGTTTTAATCATTCCTTTAGCAAGCTCATTAACAGCACTTTTATAATGAGAAAAATAAAGATAATCAATCACATAAGAACAGGCCCTCTCAGCAGGATTCGAAACCGCAAGCCCCTGGCAGTGGGAGCCAAACACGCCAACCGTCCTACATCAAGTTTAATACATTTCTAGTACTTACTGCGAAAAGTATCAATAATTCTGACAAAGAGAGAGGGAGGGAGGGAAAGAGTTTTGTTTCTGTTCTATAATATATCAGCTTTCACTAAATCGTTTCTAAATACAATAAAATCCACAATTGGCTCCTTTTACGATGGTCCGTGGAAATTTGCCTTAAATCGAGTCACTGTCGATGATGATTACACCAGGTTACAAAAAGGAATACCAACGGTGGGAGTCGCTTCTAATTGGAAGAGAGCCGTGACGGAAGAGAGAGAGAGAGTTTCTCTCCATCCTCTCTCACCTCCGCCTCGGTTTTTGACGTTTCGCAATTTCCGGGAGAGACAGAGAGAGAAAGGAAAAGAGAGAGAGAGTGCCACGCCCCGTCCCTCCAAACACACACACTCGAAAACTCCGCTAATTGGGATTGGAGGGATCCCATCGTCCCCGGCCAATAACAGAGCAGCTATGGTTCGTATATTAAAAGGTCACGTATCTTTTTCGGAATGTTTTCGGATGGATGCAGCCTCGCCTCGCGCCTCTCTTTGCGAGGAGACTTCATCTTCGGAGGAAAATGGACCCCTGAAAACATTTGAGGCGCAAGTGTCTTAAGGGAGCGCCCCGCTGGGGGACATTGAGAGCGATGAGTGATTTCGAGGATGCGCCGGGAGAGATACCTTTTCAAAGTAAGCCGAGAGGAGACAATTGACGCGCGTTAGGCACGTCGATAGGTTAAATTAAGAGCGGGATTTATTTGGCCGTCGAGGGAACGTGGGTACAGCGAAAACGCATGCGCAAAGCTATGATTTGATGTGATGCTTCAGAAGAGATAGGAAGGGGTAAAGAGACTTGCTGGGGCCAAAAAAGGGTTCTTGTTGAATTCGCTACGTTGCCCAGTCAATGTTTTTCATATATCGCTTCTACCCAGCTGCCGCAATCCAGTAACCACTCTGGAAAATTATAGAATGAATAATGGGTATCGCACACAAAAATAGGCACAGAAAATATAATTGTAGCCAAACCTCAATAACTCTGGCGTATAAAACTCGATTTTTTTATGAGTAAAAGTAGGCATTTTTCCTCATTCGTACTCATCTACCTTGAGATGACTGTCTACAAAAAGAAGATTCGATATATCGAACTTTTTCGTCTGCTCTTATGGTTTAAGTTATCGAGGTTAGACTATATTTTTGTAATCGGAGAAAGGGTAAACGCCGAGAGATTAAAGACACAAATCAAACTGAAAGCACACCGTACTAAGAAAAAACAAAGAATGAATTAGCCTCCTGGTTTTTTAAGTTCTAACGTAAATGAATCCACAAGCCTCGTCTGGGTGTCTAAAGCGTAGTAACCTATCAGGGGGATAGAATTATAATCTTGCCGATTTGCTTCGCAAGTCGATCGAAAAACAAGTTTCATTCACGTAATTTCGTATGTTATGCAAACAAGTGGAACGAATTTACAGCGCGAGAAATCGATGACTCTTTCCCAAGAAACAATGAGCAGCAAATATAACAATACAGCGAAGTTCCCAACAGACGAACAAAAACTCGAATACGGTGATAAATTACATAAAATCGCGCCAAAATGAGCTATACAAGGGATGGGAAGGATACCATCGTTTCCGATAACGTTCCCGTGACTCCGTTTAAACGGCAGTTAATCCACACACTCTCAATTTAAGGAGACAATCGTATTTAGTAAAGGGCAACGTCTTTGAACAGGGGTATCAAGAACGCATATTGCCAGTTTAAAAACTGCGGCCCTCTCATCACTCCAAATTAGGTAAGTGAGAGGGAAAGGTTGACCATGGGGTGACAGAGCGATGCGAAACAACACATAAATGCTCTAAGCCGAGGAATTGTACGATAGTTTGTTTATGGAAACATTCCATCATTAGTGGTCTTTTAAGCTACCGCATAATACTTAGGTTCGTTATTGTTATATTATGCCCACCATTTATGTGGAAATTATCTGTTTGGTTCCCATACAATTCGAGTTTGGGAATACAAAAAAAAACAATAAAAAACAAAACGTTGGCGGAGAGAGAGACACCACCTAATAAACAAAAGACGCCCTACCCGAAATTAATAGCGCTACGTGACGGAGCAAGCGTTCTGGGATTTAGCATCCTAACCCCGCCCAAAAAAAACGAAGACCTATCCTTTCGGGGAGGCTGTTGCATCTGAGGATCCTAATAAGGCAATAAATGCACGCGTCGCACTCAAGCAGAAAGAGAATAATCGACGCCGAGCGCCGCCGACCCCCCGTGACACTGCGGGACGCAAACGTTAACTCCCACGCGTTCCTCTCCCCCCTTCTTTCTCTCCTTCCCACTCATTCCGGTGAAGAGGTAAGCCATTAGGTTCGGTCCTTGCGCCGCCCTTTAGGCGATTAAAAAAATATACACCTCTCCCATTCTTTTTTAGATATAACTTTAGTACAAACTGCATCGCCGTCCCATTGTTCTACGCGAAGCGTGAACTTGTTATAAACGAGTGTGAGGTGAAGCTTTAAAAGAAAAGAACGCGCCCTTGTTACGTCCCGAGATGACGTTTATGACCTCGGTGGGATCGACTCAGGGGATCAACCAATCTAAATGAAAGTACGTTCCTTTAAAGGAAAAATAACGATGGGTTTGGTACAATCCGTCCAACTCTACCAACAGAATCCAATGCAAGGAAATACTATTTTCCCCGGGGGAGAAAATTGGCTTAGTAAACACCTTCCCGGGAATGAGAAGACTACACTTTTTGAGGGTCTCAATTAAATCAATAGCTACAGTCTAGGATACCTGCACGAAGACTGAGAAGAGTTCCAATATAAGTATGGAAATACAATAATAATTTCTCCGGGTAGAAAATTGGCTTACTAAAACCTTTCCGAAAACGACTGGACTACAGACTCTCTGATGGTCTCAATGAAACCAATAGCTTCAGTTTAGGTTACGCAAAGTCTGATTTCCAATATAAAAGTTCTAATCGAATTGTTTATCTTTATCAGGTAACAACGGCACACGCGATTATTTAAAATCTAGGAAAGCATCAGAAACAGAGCAACTATGCGAACACATCAGGCGAAAGGAAATAAAATACATAAAATGAATATCGAAAATGCGTTGTTAAAGCATATAATTTAGGTAAAGGAAGAAAAGGCAGAGTTAACGTAAGCCGTTCAATAACGCGGTACCTTTTCATATTTATGCGATGAAATCTTTCCGCTTGTCTAAAGAATATGGACCGATACCCTTTTGCTTTTCCAGTTCCTCTCAAAACCTCTGCTTGTGATAGAAAATTAAAATTTACCGATTCAATTCCTTATTTGATCAACTCTTTTGACCGGTATTTCTGTAATGTGAATTAGTACCACCTGCACATTTAAGATTACGTTGTTTCGCCGAATCACCTAGGTATGCGAAAACAGAAGGTGAACGAGCGACATGCTTGAAATCTTCCATGCTGCGACATTAGTTTCTGAATTTGGCAAACATTGATAATTGTCTCACATTACCTATACTCGCTTTATCAAATTCCTTCAGCATCAATATTTTCTTTTTACATCCAAGAGTAAGCGAGAACCAATTAACCATTATCGAGTTGGAAATACACATTCCATCCGTTTAAAAATGTATCAAGGCTTAAGAAGGGTTTTTAAAATTATACTAAAGAAAGTCTTTATTTTACGCAACAGTAGCTCGTTTTCCTAATTGAATTGCAATATTTCTGTATTATTTAGTATAACTAGAAAACTTGGTTAAAAAATGAAAAAAGCACTTTAAAGCTTGTGGAAAAATGAGGAATCCATTAAAAATCCGCGACTATCCGTCACTGTTTTCGATAAATAATAATTGCAGTAAAAGCTTCCGGAAATTGCGTTCGGATATCCTTTTGTCGAGTGTTTACGGTGTTACCTCATTTCCGTACAACAGGGCTGGCCTTAAACTGCCAACATCAATCGAGTCGCAACCTTATTTTCCAAAAGGCGCCCGAAATCACGTTCAACAAAAGAGTGCACTGCAGATTACGGTCCAATGCGCACTGCGCCACACCACAGTCGTTTCGAATATTTGTACTTGGTTCGATTTAAAACGTACGTCGATAATGGAACGAATGATTAACGTATTTCGAACTTAAAAAGAGAAACGAAGATACGAGCAATAGCTAGTGCAGGTCGTCCCGTTGTAAAGTAGTCTGCATGCCATTAAATTAATGTCACTGTACCAAACGCACGGTACTTTTCGCCAGTAATAATTCTCCAACGATAGATTAGGATATTCACTCATTCCGTGGCAATAATTGCCTAGACCCATCATATGATAGGAGCCATAAACCGAATTAGTTCCCTCAAATAACGAATGAAAAATTAGCTCCAAAGTTTTGCCCTTAAACGTTTTGAAGTGAACCTCGTGTTTAACAGAGAAAACAACCACGCAACCAAACCGCGCTACACCTTTTAACAAGCGAGCATGCAAGAGTCTCAAGGAGTCGAAACTTCGTCCAATTACCCCGGCGCAACTCACCCTCTTACGTGTACATATATAAGGTATCGATTCGAAATAACGGTGCACGACACATACGACCTCACCCTCCACTGCGATGTTTTTCGCAACCTTCCCGTTTCGTAGACAGCGAGATAGGTGCACCCACAGGGGCATCGGCCTCGATATCAAGGAACTCATCCCACTCGACGCCTATATTTTCTGAAAATTGCAACCGAAGCATTCGGCGGTTGCTAGGATTGGCGGTTTGCGCGGATGAAAACAACAGATTTGCAAGGGCAACCAACGCCAAAACGCCGCGCGAGAAGGTAACGAACGCGGAGGAGAAATTGTGGCAATTCGGTTTGAGTTTCTCTTAACGAGACGAACGCTGACGTCACTCCCGCGAGCCTCTCTTCCGTCCTTTCTTTCTTCTTTTTACGAGGAGTTGAGCGTGAGGAGACCTGAATCGGTTTCGAATTGATGGGCGACCATCCATTTTATGAAGAGGAGACCAACGACCATTTCCCGATGCGGACCTAGAGGTTATCTAAACAGTAATTCTACACTAACACATCTATTATCGTTTCAAAAGAGAAATGTCGAGTGACTCTTGTGTCTAAGATGAAATTGACAAACTATTGTTTCCGCCGGCCGTTAAAACGCTGAGAAAACCACGATTGGATTTCGGCTGCAAAACAGCCATTTTCTGTTTACGAAAGCAATAGAAATAGCGTCAGGCGTTCTTTTTTTTAGAATCTACAATCGGCGAATCGCCACTGATGATGGCTGCTTTGTGGCATATGGTTTTCGCGACCTTTTTACGGCAATCGGAAAGGCACGGTTAGTCGGCCTCATTTGTTTTATCTTACACTAGCTCCTAGTTTTTTATTGGAAGGATCCGAATATCCTGCCCGAAAATTCCGCAGATGCCCTTTCCATTCCAACGAGCAAAAATTATGGGTTCTGAGTAATTCAACCGCGTACTCCTTTCTCGGAAAAAAAATTAGAAACCATACAAAAAGTAATTAGCATTGCTCTTAACGAAGTTATTCAAATTAAAACGGAAAAAACTTGAAACGATTCCCGAAAGTAAACATTATGTAATTATCTATAACTAGTATTCGTGAGCGATAAACGAATGTATAATATGATAGTGTAGGCGTTAACTTCGACCTATCGCGTGACAGTCAGGGGACACGAGGAAAGGCCGGTATCATACCACCTTTGGAACCTCGAAGAAGGAGAAAAAACTGAAGGGTCAAATAATGACATATTTTGCTAACTGATTCCGCGACTTCGGAGCGATGCAAACTTTCCGTAATTGGAACGATCAGCAAGATGAAATGAAACGTAAACCTTAAACGCTAAGGCCGTGTAAATATACGGAATTTCAAAAGTACTATACGGCGCCATATTCCTTACCGCAAGCGAATCTCCAGAAAAAAACCTTTTCCTCCAATAATTTGATCGATATCATCCATGCCGTGGCACCACAAGATTCGTCCTCCTGAATTCGTCTGCCAAATCTACATCATCGGAAAAAAATTGCATCTCGTCATAAATAGATGTAGCTTTATATTAGCGATATGATCACGTGAGCAGCGGCTAGTCCGTCTGTTACATAGTGTGTTTTAAATAAATAACGTCAATTTAAGCTACAGAAATTGAACTATTCTCCGACACTCTCCCGCTGCGTCTTTCGACGTCTCTGTCGCTCTTTTGCCTAATGAAGATACACATAGAACGAACAGACGATGGCTAAGCAGAGCTGTTAACTAGCGGTCCAGCAGATGCGAGTGCGTGACGTAAAGCAGGTAGAATTAAGACGATAATATTCTCGCGAGAGGCGTTTAAAAATGCGGCAGGAAATGCAAAAATTGAATAAATGGAAGTTGCTATAGACGCGAAATCCGATTTCCAGAAGGAAAACGACGATCAATCTGTCCGCAAATAAGTGTAAATGAAAGAGACTTAGCCCAACCTCTTGAATATACTTACGGGGAGTCATATTAATCACTGAGGTGAAATTTAAAATATGTCACCGATAAATTCCCATACAGCAATTCAAGTCGTTGTATTAACTTGATTATAAATTCACCGAATCCCTCAAAACTCATTAATTAAGCTCTTGAGCCAAGCATATGGAATAGGGTTTCATCATGGATCATATTAAGAGAATATAATCTGCACAAAAAATTACAATCCGAAAACAGATCTGCAAACAGTTGAAAAACATTTGAGAGCAATAGTCAGGGATACTTAAGGTTTGATTACCGCTATGAGGTAGAACAATATATTTCAAGTTTAAGAAATGGGATTTGAATAAGTAAAACGAATAACTCTTCCATAACTTGCTAAATAACCCTCAGTAAAATTTCAACTAATCAAAAACTAGTATAATCCATAAATAATATTATAGGAGGTTGGTGAAAGATGCCGTATTTATAGACGTGGATTAAACAGCGATATGCCATTTCAATCCACTTGCCCACAGAACATTAAACTAAAAGACAACTAAAAGCCGTTATCTTGCCCCCTAAAAAAATCATCCATGCATATTCATATCATATGAACCAAACGAAGTGAGAGAAAGCAAAGCGGCGACTCGCGTTAACCCTTTTAAAACTCTGCATTGGCTTAATTGCTCATTTAGCCTCCCGAATGCAAATGCGGAGATTTTAACGAGTCGCTCAGAACGGACTCCCATGAAACCGAAAGAAATTAGAATTTAAATAAAACAGTCATTACCTGCGAAAAAACTCTGAATCGATCATGAATTAATTAGAAAGTGTTTTTTCGTTCAATCGGACTAATTTTACGCGATTATCAGACGATCGGAAGGAGAAATTAAAAGCCCGCCCCCGTTAAGACGATTGGACGACGGGATAATTTCCGAGTCCAACGCTGGAAATGGTGTTTTAGCGGGAACTTTCGGAGACACAGCGGCAGAACTTCCTCCGTTCTCCCTCACTTCCACCGGTAATTACGAATTAAGACAAATAAAAAACGAGGATTTAAACGTCGTCAGTCGTTTTCCTCCTGGGCCCTTAATTGCGAATAATCGTACTCATCAGGCAGGGATGAGTGGGAGGGCGCATTCGCGTCCTCAATCGCTTTTTTCCCTCTCCGCCTTGCGCCCACTCACAAATCTCAACGGAGAGAGAGAGAAGCGGCTGTAATGAAATCTGGTTATTCTTTCGTTCGCGAGATCGATATAATGAGCGCATTTTTATGCCTCACCTCGTGGGCAAAAATCTTTCCTGCCACGAGTCCAAAACCCGACCACCCACGCGACGGCACGATCGTTCCTACACACCCTGTCTCTGCAGAGACAATCGTCCCCGAGCGATCGAGCAATCCAAGAGAGCGAAGTGAATCCCCGCATCGATTGATTCCCACGCTTCTTCCGGAGAAACGTACTACAAGGAGAGAGAGGGAGAAACGCGAAGACCTCTTTTTTCTGCATTTACTGCGAAAACGATAGGGGCGGAGGAAGGGGGAGGGGAAAGGTGCGTATGAGGTTAAGGGCGCATTTCCCAAACTGCTGCTGCAACTCTCTCCGCACATCTCCAACCGAATTTTACCCGGCGTACGCCAAGGAGAAAGAAAAAAATCAGAGATTTACGGCAGGAAGCCCGTTTTTCCCTACACCCTTTGGGGGATTTCTTTAGCAGATTAAACTAAAAAAATCTTTCACGCATCCGTGGACGTTGAGTTGGGAGTGGTAGTAGGCTGGGTCCCTCCCATCCTTATCCCAGCCAACTAATAATATAAAGCTACACCCCCGGCTCAACCCTCCCTCTCTTCATCTTCGAAACAACCGCGGACCGGATAAATACAGCTCTTCCAACAACCCTCCCGAAGCATTTAATGTTTCCAAGCGGACGACTTGAGCAACCCTATGGTGTGTGAATTTCCATAAAATTGTTTGGCGCTAAGGGACCATGGAGACGAATTAATATCTCCCACGAAGATGACAACAAGCTGGTTTTAAAAGTTTTCTCGTCTGAATCGTTTTCGAGGGCGGGTGAGGAACTTATTTTTACGACGAACAGGAAAGCGAGAGGTCTCCAAAAACAACTAAAATGCTCTTGTACGAATAACTGTCCTTGTCATTTCGTCCGTTTCACGCGTACACCAACCACGAAGAACCCTCCCAAGATGTCGAAATTCGAGAAACATATTAACGAGAGCAGGAAAAGGATTAAGGACCTTAATGGCGATACCCAGTCGGCACTTCTTAAAATTATAATACAACCACTTAGCATCCTCATAAAATACGACCATTTCACACAAACACCATCCCCTTTAAGTTCAAAACAAAGTTATTGTTTAAAAGTTCACGAGAAAAAATTAAGACAATTGCCGTTCGAACAAAAATTCTCCGTCACTCATTCTACCGATAAAACTTCTCTATAAAATATCATCGCAGCATGTGAATTAAACAGTGATGTCTCCATAGTTTACCCAAGATAATCTATAATAAAAACATAAACTAATAAAGGCGCTAATAACAAAATGATGACAAAACGCAAGATGCATGAAATAGGAAATGCAGCCCGGATTACCTATCAACAATTAATCACCGATGTAAACATAAGTTCCGAGAATCTTGTCCATCACAAAATGCACTACGAATTCCTCGCCATACTCAATAACATATCGATTTAAAACCTTACGATCAAATTAACTATCGCTTCAATAAAAAGGCGTTTTCTACAGGCCGTGCGAAACATCGAATCACGAGAACGCATCGATTTGGACAGCGCAGAAACCAAAAGAACACAAATGCCACTCTCAGTTGACTTGAAGTAAGATTTTATCTTTGAATCTAGCCATCCTAAACGACACACAATGGCCAAAAAAACACCTAAAACTACGAAAGAAAGGGGATAAATAACTAGCTCGAATGAATCAACCAATTAAACAATCAACTCGCGAGTAGAATCGAACCTAATCCCCCATACCACAAAAACAAAGCACTTAGCAAACGAGGATCGGAATTAAAAAGGGAGAGAGAGAGAGGGGGAGAAAAAATTAAAAGCACATATTTACCGGCGCCAAAATCCGATGCGCACCGCAAAGGCGATTTATGAACGGCAGAGAGGAAGAAGGTTTTTAGCAGCTCTCTCCCTTGAAGGGCCGTTAGGCGCCCAAGTCCCCCGGGAACTGGGCTCGCTCCGACCGGCAAGGATCTCGGCGTGGCCGCGGCGTTTTCCCAAAAGAACTTCAGACTGCGGGGAATAAAAAAAGTTCCGTGAGACAAGGGAGTAGTACAAGATTAGAAAAAAAGAATAAACGGATTGAGGATTATTTTGAAAAGGATTGAGGAAGGACGCATGGTAAAATAAAATAAAACGTTTAAAAAATCGAATCACAAAGTCATACTTACACGTTGAATGAGGAGTAGAAAACTCGGAACGACGAAGAGATTTTTCAACAAATACGGCGACGTCTAAAAAGAGTGCATTTCCAAGGAGTCGTAAAAAAATACGCCATCACCACCGTAGGAATCGCCTTACGGTCGCTACGCAATAAAAGTGCCAACTTAAGTGAGCTTAAATCGAGAAAGAGATCCAGCGGCGAGTCGCGGTGTTTGGCACCGCTATGAGCCGAGGTTGCGAATCCCTGCTAAAGCCTCGTAAGAAAGAAAGAAAGGTAGATGGGGAGAAGGGGATTATAAGGTTTACCTAGGTTGATGTAAGTGATTATATCCTCTCTGTCGCCGTGATTACCCAACTGAGGCAACAGAGGAAGAGAACGACAAACAAATCTCCTTTCCCTATATTTCTTTCGGGAAAAGACGATTTTCTTAACATGGATTCGCCACCACAACGCCTTTAAAAAACACACTCGTCGCACACAAAACACTTTCTCTGACGCATCGAGAAGGAATCTCTTCTTATAAGAGACACCCACATGATTCGGAGGGATAGATGAGCTGCTCTTAAATGAACATACGTACACGCTACCCACGATATATAAAAAATATGTACATACATAGGTGTAGATACACTGGTATAAGCACCCAATTACCCACTCGCGAATACATATATAAAAACACACATGTGCATATATATACATATATTTAAACATTGAACATACATCCATCTGTCCCTCCTTAGATATTTTTATATTTTAAAAAGGCTCGTAATTTTTCAAATGGGATTTTTTCAACGAATCTCGCACGCGGCGAAAAAGAAAGAAGACAGGATGTTTTTTTTCTCAAAGTTGCCACTTTATTACCAGGCCCTTGGATCTTTCTCTCCGAACAGCAAGCTGACTCGGAGGGCATCGCCTAGGGAACATGTGCCTCGTGAATGAGTTTGCGAGAGAGAAAGAGAGTGAGAGAAAGAAAGAGGAATCAATTTCAGAGTAGGAGAGGAAATGGTTAGGATGTCTTCCTTTTCTCCTTTTTCAAAATTTCTTACCGAAAGAAAAAAATAATAATAATACGGCTCCGCTCTGTCACTCCCTCTCGCACTCTCCTGCGCACTCGACGAAAACACACAAAACCAATCGGCATGCCTTACGAAGCCAACAAGACGTAATCATTTTTTTGCAAGGTGCAATTATTTACAAATATATAATAGTAATAATAATAATTATCATCCGAGGTGTGGGGGAATGATGGTGGGGGGGAGTTTGGGAGGGAAAAGTGGAGAGATATTTCACAAAAATGTGGAATTCTGGGATATGTGAGAGAGACAGAGAGAGAGAGAGAGAGAGAGGTGAGGGAGGGGGAAAGGGAGACTGCCACGGCCGGGGAAAGGGAGGTCTCGTTCGACGGATGACTAGGGTCATGGGGGAGGGGATGGGGTGGGGGCGAAAAGGGTCGAGAGGGGAGGAGAGGGTGTTGAGTGTGTCCTCCCATGGGATGGTTTTTACGACACCCCCTCCTCCACGACCCCATAGGCGTACGGGCGGGGATATTTTGGGGTGGTCGGTAGGAAGAGGTCTTTCCTCCCTTCAGACCCCGCTGGGATCACCCGCCCTACCTATCCTCCCCCCCCAACCTTCACGAGAGGGAGGAGGGAAACAGGAGAAAACTTTTGCACGGCTCCACACACGCTGTCATAAAAAAATACGACAAGGAAACGAGCAAACAAGACACACACACACACACGAGGCTTTTCTACTCCTCAACACCTCCTCAGGGGGGAAATAGAAATATTTCCTCCGTGGAAACAACTATGCGTCAATCGATCGCGCGTCAAATCCACACCAATTAAACGCTCTTATTTTGTTCTATCTATGGTGGAGCCGTCAAAAAAAAAACTCCGTCGAGAGGTGGTAGAAATGAAGGAGATGAGATTAGGGCGGGGAACATATGGATCGGAATGGGGTTTTAAGGAGTCAGTTCGCATAGGGTGATGTTTGGCAAAGGGAGTAACTAGGGGAGGTTAAATGAATTTCAATGCGTGCGGGACGATGATGATGCTGGTGATGGTGTTGGCGGTTGGAGGCTTTTTATGGGGATCTGGGGGAGAGGGATTTGATCGGGAGCGGGGGATGATTGAAAGGAAAGAGGGAGAGGGAAGGTTGGACCGGAAGGGGAGAAGGTTACGAGGGAAATCTGAGCGCAAGCCGGGCAGCCTATAATATATATATATATATATTTCTCCTCGAAAAATTGGGGACTTCAAATTTTTTTAAAAGTGAAGATTATTTTTTCTTGAACGTTTAATTAAAATCAAAACACTTTGACACTCACAAACACACTCACTCTTTGATTTTGGCGGAAAAAATGGGGAGAAAAATAATAATAAAAAACAACATGTCCCGTGTCTATCTCGATCGAGTCCTTTTTTGGGAGGTTTTTGGGGGAGGGACACACAAAGATGATGAGAAAGATAGAGAGAGATAGAGAATGAATTTTTTTCGGAAGGTGGCATTAAGGAGTAGGAGCGTGGGTGGAGGGGGACGCTGAATGTGTATATATATATATATTTATATATAATTAACAAATCGTTTCTTCATCAGCGCCCTCTTTCCCCCACCTTTCCCCGACCCTTGCCCAAAAAAAGTCTTCTCGGCGTTCGTGTATTTTTCTTCTTTGTCCAAAAAACTCGCGGCGAGGCGAAGGAGACGCCGCTATCACACAATATACCACACACGCACACGTTAAAACACGCACCGAACACATATTGATGGCGTCCTTTTTCTTATGTTCACAACTTCTGCCGAACAAGGCCTTAAAAAAAGTTTATAATCGCCCCCGGGCTGAGGGAAAATATGAGAACGGGATTGCGGGGGAGTGAGAGAGAGAAAAGGGATGGGGTGAGGGGGAGGCTGGTGAGGGCGGTGGCCGGCTTCGAAGGCGCTCGTGGTGGTTCGGGGGGAAGGATGATGATATCGCGGTGTCGGTGGGTTTATATCTTCTCCTTCATAATACCGTCGTAAAATGTACCTTTGTCGTCGTCGCGTTCGGCGCTTCTTTTTTGTTTTTCTTTTTTAAAAAGTGTCGGCCACTCCGACGCCGTCGGAGAACGCAGCACACGCACACTCGCTATGTAACAGAATTATTTACACTCCTCGAAACACTGCACCGACGTGTAGAAAGCGTCCCCGCCGCGCCCCGCTCACATGTGCGTGAGGGGAGCCATCGACGGCACCCCGCCCCCCATGTGGTCCGGAGAGCCGGGACCCTGCACCCCCGGCGCCACGCCTCCGCCCGAGTGGAGGTGGTGGTACTGCAGCCTCCCGCTCTGGTCCACGGCGTCCGTAGGGAGATACATGGAGATCATCTGCCGGAGATCGCCCGCCGAAGGGTTTCCGCCGCCGTACTCCCTCTTGACCGCCACGCCGCTGCTGGTGCTCCCGCCGCTGCTGCTGCCCCCTCCGCCCCCGGAACCGACCGACGTGGGCGTGTGGAGGCCGGAGGGCGAGACGGGTTCCGACTTTATGCTGCTGCTTCCTCCCGGACTGTGCGACATCTGGGAACCCGCTTGCTGGAGGTACGGAGATCCGGCGCCGCTTCCGCCGCTACCCCCGCCAGCGGAACCCGGCGAGGAATACATGTAAGCTCCCGAAGACCCGTTCATCCCGTACATGCCCATTTGGGACATGTCGTACCGCGGGTAACCGAGGGAGGAGGGGGCGGAGGCGGGGGCGGAGGGAGTCGTGGCCGGAGGTGGAGGCGCTGCCCCTCCGCCTCCGCCGTAGGCTGCAGCAGCCGCGGCCGCCGCCAACGAATGCTGCTGATACGCGGCGACGGCGGCGTCGTGGTGGTGCTGGTGGGGGTGGTGGGGAGGTTGGTGGTGCTGGTGGTGCACGGGCGCTCCGGCGCCGCCGCCGGATCCCAGCCCGCCCGCCGCCGATCCTGCATGGTGCCCCATCATCTGATGGTGGTGGTAACCGTTGGGCATGTAGCCATTGGCAGCGGCTGCCACAGCTGCCGCCATTTGGTGATGGTGGTGGTGGTGATAGAGGTCCCTCTGCTGCACTCCGCCACCCATTCCGCCCCCGCCTCCTCCTCCGGCACCTTGCAGGGCTTGCTGGTGCTGCGTCTGCTGCTGGTGGGTGGCGTGGTGGTGGTGCTGCTGGTGATGGGAAGGAGGGAGCAGACCGCCGCCCGCGGAACCAACGGATCCTCCCGCACCCAGGGGATATTTATCCTTCTTCAGAAGGGTCTTCGTCTTCCTCCGCGGCCTGTACTTGTAATCGGGGTGTTCCTTCATGTGCACCGCCCTAAGGCGCTTAGCCTCGTCGATGAAGGGCCTCTTCTCCGCCTCGCTCAGCAGCTTCCACTCCGCACCCAGCCTCTTGGATATCTCCGAGTTGTGCATCTTGGGGTTTTCCTGCGCCATCTTGCGACGCTGCCCGCGGGACCACACCATGAAGGCGTTCATGGGCCTCTTCACCCTGTCAACGTTCTGGTTCTTGGCGCTCCCGACCGGCGCGCCGCCCGAAGACCCGTTGTTGTTTCCGCCATTGTTGTTATTCGGGGTGGGGGTGGGGTGCTGGGGGTGGTGGTGTTGGTGGTGCTGCTGTTGATTCCCGGGAACCACGTGTTGGCCGTGCCCTATCTGGGCGCCCACCGTTTGCGCCATCGGCCCGTGGGGGTGGTGGTGCTGGTGGTAGTGGTGCGTGGACACCACGGGAGGCGAGGCCGAGGAGCCGAGCACCAGAGGACCGTAAGCGTTGCCGTGGTGCGGTGCCGTCGGGGGCGGAGCGGGAGCGGAGGTAGGAGGGGGCGGAGGCATGTTGGCGTGCAACCCCCCGCCCTTCAGATCCGTCTCCATGGTGAGCATGGTATCCGCCGGCGAGAACAGCTTGCAGACGGCGGAGGGGGCGCTCGTGAGGCCCCGCGTCACTCGCTCGCGTTATCGAAGGCCCCGGGATCGAGACCCGGGCGTCATGCGCACCCTCCCACTCTTAGCCCCTCGCACCCGTAACCAAGCACTCCTTCCTTCCTCGCTCTCTCTCCTTCGGCGGAGTATTAATTCCGCGCTTGAAACGCACTACACAACACACTCGGCCATGTCTGCTCCGGCGCCGGGAGTAAGCAGCGGTAGAAGAGATACACGTAAAAGGACGCAGGAGCGAAGAAAGGTGAACTTTTTGAGAAGCTCTCTCCCCACTAAAAAGCACACGGCAAAGCAATGGAGTTCTGTATCTCCTGGAAAATTTCACGGACAAGAAGAGCCAAGAGAACACTTCCTCACCCAACAAGCAGTCTCACTCGTCTGTGAGGCCCAGGGAACGGGTTCCCTTCTCCCCCTCCCGCCCCTCCCAGGCCCCTTCGCCCCCGCCCCCTCTCCATCCCTCCCCTCCCTCCCCCTCCCTACGGCTAACCTCTGCCCAGGAGCGGAGAGGGAGTCTCGGCGGCCGCTGCCATGGCTACCCCCGGCCAATGGGGATGTTTCCCTCCCAACCACGCCCCCACTCCTCCCGGAGACCGCTTCGCCCCGGGGGCACATGGTGAGAGGCCGGCCAATGGGGAGAGGGCAAGGCTATGACGTGACGGCGCAGAGAGGGAAGACTGCGGCCTCGGCTAGGAGGCGCACGCATCGCTCCCTCCTACCATCGATCGGAGGAGGCCTCCCTCCGCCCCCGGCCCCTCCGTCAGTCCGCCCCTTGCCCCCCTTTTGCCCCTCGTCCGCCTTTGCCCCGCAACACTGCAAACAGCGCCACCGCAGATGGAGGCGGTGCGAGGGAGGAGAGATGGATGGAGTTGGTCCGTGTTGCGGGGTGAGGGGCGAGGAGGGAGTGAACGGGGGTAGGGAAAGTGGGAGGGAAGGGGAGAGGGCAAGGGCGGGGGGAGGAGGGGTGGTAGAAAGAGGGGGAGGGAGAAAAGAGAAGGTGCTCCTCTCTCTCTGGCAGAGAGAGAGAGAGCTCGGGAGACGGGATTAAGTAAAGACACCGATCGAAGTGTTGTCGGGAGACTGGAGGGCACGGAGTGAGATAGATCCACCACCTCTCTCTCGATAAAACAAATCATCCGTGTGTGAGTAACGAGAGATAATTTCACGGAAAGGTTCCCTTCTCCCTCCGTCTTCTCATCCCCAACGATGCGGTGTTTCTTAGTGACACTACGAGAGATATTCCCTCACGTAAGAAGAGTCCGAAATGGAACCGCTAAATGCTCCTTGCTAAGAGTTATCCGGACTCAAAATTGTTTACATAGTAGTTAAAAGGTAGAGGAAGGAGAGGCGTTGTGTGTGTGTGTGTGTGTGAAGTATGTATCTATTACTGTTTGGAACACAATGTCGCCGCTCTATGTAACTTCTAAGTTGGGAGTCTGGGATGAGGGAAAGACTTGCGGGAATTTCGAGTTGGAACGTAGATGTAGATGGAGCTGCGTATCGGTAAAAAAATAACCTGTAATTATATTAATTTGCCAAAATGAGCGCGGAGCAATACCCGGTCCAGCTTCATTTATAAACCAGAGGTGGCCAGACATTTTCGGTTCGAGGGCCGTATGGTCACCTTCTGTACTCATCGTGGGCCAAGGATAGTTTACGCAGATTATAGGGTTAATTTTTGAGTCGATATTATCTAGAAAGCTTTTAATGAATTTATCTATTACGGTAAGAGAAGAGGCGATATATATTGTTTTCATTGTTAGCTTTTTTCATTTCACGTTACGTTGTGTACTTATTTTAACAATTAAAATTTAAGTCATTGAGGACCGGATTAAAACACTTAGGGGGCCGTAATCTGGAGAGCACCTTTCCAAAACATAAATTTGAACAATAATTCCAGGTTTGGCACATTAAATTACACTGCAGAAAGTTATTTAGAAAATGTTTCCTTAAAGACTTAACTTGGTTTGAGACTAATTTCGCAATCGATTGATCTTGATTATTTTTTTGACAAAATATGTCTAATGGAGAGACAGCCGCTTGCCAATTAAGCTAAGCTGAAATAACAACGCAATTTATTTAATGGCGAAGGGTTTATTTGAAAATGAAAGTTAATGACTAATTTTTATATAGAGTCAAACGCCCATAATCTAAAAATATAAAGAATCAAGGGTAGAAACCTTTAAGACCGAACAAAACTTTTCTAGCCATTTCCTACGACTTCAAAACTTTGATTATCTATGATATGAATACGGCGTTCCATATTTTGTAAAAGAAAAATTTTCGTACCTATATTAGCCACGTTCTCTATGCAATCGGCAAAATTACTTTCAAGATGTACCCTTGCGATGCTGCTTCGATAGTCATCATTCGCGCTTATCCGCTGCCAGGAGTAAGAATAAGCATTGAAGGAATGGATTAAATCAATCGAGCATTAAATATTTATTTGATGATTGATAATATGTTGGATTTTACCGAGCCAGGTTTTCAACGCAATGAATGTCTGCGATGCATTTAACTATCCCTCGAATAACTGCAACCACATGAATGAAAAACGTACCTAAGACGAAATTTATTTTAATTTTGATTGACTTTCACGAAAGATTAAATGAGAAATTTCAGGTCTCAGAAATTAATGCGAACATCGATTGCATTTGGATATGATATGCGAGAAATTATAATTTTCTATTGTTTATGTTTTATATTATTTAATTACACACTAATTTTTCACGGACGATTGAAATATTTAACGAAATCTCCACATTTACTATGAACCACACGCATGAAAATCTAACTAATAAAGAAGTTTTTTTTAATTATTAAAGTTGCAATCGTAACGTGAGTATAGCTTTTATAAACATTTATTTCTACATTTCTAGAGTCCCATCGTGTGACGGAAATTAAAGTTGGTTATTGATAATATTAGCTTAACACATCATTGGCACCAGAGGTTGCTTGGCGTTACATCACGTTTCGATATCGCAGTAATTGGTCTAACGGGAACCAACCGACACCCAATTGGTGGTCGACCAAGTGGCGTCCCACCCTCTCGACATTGCTGTCCCAATCAATAGGGAGATGGGGTGTGCGATGGAGTAAGGAAAGGTCTCTTCTCTAGTCAATTGACTCCATGAACAATAGGGAGTGAAGGGTGGAGTAGGAAGGCTTCCTCACTTCACCTTCCGCTGCCTTTTGCTCTTTCCCTCGGGACTACTTATACGATACCTTCACAAGTAGCTAGAGAAATAAAGAAAACTTGTTATTACGACTGACAATAGCAGTAAAAAATGTTAAAATGGCACATAGGGTCTACGAAGCAGCCGACATCAGTGATGAAGTGGTCCTGAGTATATTCTAGTAAGTTATCTACTATCTAACATTCTAATAAAGAACATACTATCGCTGAATCACACTGATGACGGCTGCTTTGCGGCCGAAATGCGCATCTAGTTTTCCCAACCTTTTTGTGTATTGGATAATTAATTGGCAACATGACTTTTAGTCATAAGGTGAGCTCGATAATTTATTGCCTATCGAATTATGATTACGATGCAGTAAATCACATAATGACGATTCTTTTGGAGATGCATTAATAATTTCAACATATTAAAGTTTCTTTCGAAAGTTCTCGGCTCAAAAGCATAAAAAAAACAATACTGCTAATAAATTTAGCTGCATATATACATAGTGTTTTTTCCACTTCAATGATGCTAGGTAGGTATAATCTAAAATTAATTCACCTAAAACGTAAAAATATAAACCTGTAAAAGATATTTTCTTTGCGAGTATTACTGATACAGGAATCCGAGTGAAGCTTGAACAAATTTTTTAAAATGAAAGTTTTGCCATGATGGTATTCTTTAGGCTCTCGCAAGTTTCATGATAATTATCCAATGTCCTAAGTGGTAACTATAACAAAAATTTTCATGCATTCTTCACGTTTATGAAATATGCATACCACGCAGCAAGGATGAGGAACCTTTTTTCTACACGGCATTGGTGGTTGCGAACCCTTCGGCGGGCCGCATTGGAAGTTACAAATGCTTTGGTGGGCCGGATTACAGTTTAAATCGAAGGTTACCTCGAGAGTCTGAGGTATCATAGAAGTGAAAAATAGCATGAATGAGGCATTTAAGGTTAACATTTCAATATTAAATGTCTTATTATAATAATTTCAATTTGAAAATATGAATTTGTATGTTGAATTTTACTGATCTCGTTTTTCATTACAGCTTCCACGGCCAAATAAAACACCCTCGGGAGCCGCATGCGGCCCGAGGGCGGTAGGTTGCTCATCCCTGCCATATAACATCTTCAATGAACATATCAATGGAGGTCGTAATGATAAGATTTTTGCTGGCGAGACGTTATATTGAACAATGTTCAATTATGATCCGACACAAAATTATAAAATATAATTCCTACAAACGAGCATCTCGCGCCAAATGATATCGCATCGTATCGAGGTTTATTTTATTGCATATCGAAACGTAGATCATCCTTCTTCGTTTTGCCGCTGAGTTCGTATATAGTATCCCCATCGAGTCGGACGCAAGGCGCGCCGCTATGTCCACAGTTGTCTCAGGAAATCTGCCGCCTCTCTCACAAAAGAACTCGATTTTCCCCGCACATTAGGCCACGACGCACACTCCACTGCATCCACTGTGCCCTCGCAATGGTCAGCTCATTTGGCGGTCGCATGTGGTTCCCCCGAACACACCCAAAACACACGCGCGCCATTCTGAGGGATCCGAGAGAGGGAGAGAGAGGTTTGGAGGAGGGGAAGGTGAAGGGAGGGGAGGGGGACGAGAGGATGGGAAGGGGAGAGAGGGAGGAGAAGGGGGAGGAGAGGGAGGGGAAGCAGGGACTAGGAGAATTTGGAGAAAAATCGCTTATGTTCGAGCAGGCAAGGGTCCCCAACCTTCTCATTGTGGCAAGCATCAAGTTATTTTCTAGGATATCAAGCGAGCGCTACAAAAGTACCTACCTACTTTTGCACAAACGGGTACGATCATAAATAACGCCAAACCAATGCCATATTTATTAATAATGTTCTTTAATACGTTTACAAGCGAATAAATTAAATCACTGGTGCCAGAATATGCGACTTTAACTTTTAACTACTGAAGGGTGGTCTATGACAGTGTTTCTCATCCGGGAGTCCGTGCATTATTTCTCTGGGGTCCGCGAGTTGAGTAGGACCTGTTTTTTTATCTATGACTTGTTTGATCCAGCACAGAGCTCCGACTAATATTGCAATGTGAAAATACGAGACAATGAATGTAAAATGAATGAAATTTTCACAGGGATGGAGTCTGCGGAAATTGTGGGGCTTCGTTAGGGGGTCTGTGGCTTAAAAAAGATTGAGAAACACTGGTCTACAAGAGACCACCTAGGTTATAGTGCCAAATCATCCCGCTACTCTACTCTCCGATAGCTTGCATTTCCAAAAAGTATCTATCAAAGCGAATATTAAGTTTTTCTTCACTAAAAAGAAATATCCAAATATAGATGTAGATAGTGAACAAATTCAAGAAGAATCACTTAAAAATACTGGTCTCCGGTATCTCCAATAGCCACAGCAAGGTTATAAAAAACCAGAGGCGCATTTCGGATACAAAGCAGCAGTCTTCAGTAGTAATTCATCGAATATAGATACTAAAAGAGTTACCGTATTTATCCAAGTACCACCCGCACCCAAAGAAGACCCGCACCCCAATTTTTGGGAAAGCAAATTAGAAAAGAAAAATCAAATATCATTAATTTTTCAATATGAGCCCAAATATAAGAGAGTTGCCCATATTGTTTAGATGTACAGGGAGACCCCGATTTATGAAAGGGTTACGTTCTTGAAAAACGTTTCATTAATCGAAATTTCGTATATCGAGCCATAATATATCCGAGGTTTGGCGGCGGCGAATAATATCCTATTAGCTTCCATTATATAACACAAGATATGTTCTCACGGTGAAAAATCCTCCCTTATAAGGCACAGAACTTGTTTTTAAGACATATAATATGGAGAGTAATTATTCCACGCACATATAGGTACATTACGAACCATATGTTCTATTTCGCGTAACTTGATGCCGTAGTAACTTGACTGACTTTTCGATCACAACTGAAATTATAAATGATTACATCGTAAATTATCACAATTATTCTCAATGCATCTGTTTTAAAGTACACGACGATAACGAATACTCAACGACATAAGTTTTATCGAAACTAGCGAGGCTTAATGCAAAGTGCCGAGGTGTCTGCAGCGGGCCGGAAGGCGTGGTTCACGTGCGTATAGTCAAGGTTTATCCTAACTAAAATAAAAAAATACATAATAAAAAATAGATAAAATAGTGCAATGCGTTCAGTAATAATTTATTTTAATGAAAAGTACATCTTCATCCGCGTCGTCGTAATTAGTACCGTATCATAGTACAGCAAGACTTTCTCTGATATGAAATCCTCGAATAAGACGCGCACCCTGATTTTCTAAAGAAAAGTTTTGAAAAAAAAGATGCGGGTTGTACTTGGATAAATACGGTATTTTATAACCTTGTTGTGGGCATTGGAGATGCTACCTGAGACAAGTATTATTTTAAGCGCTTGTTCTTGAATTTTTTTCAGCCATTCAGACGATCTCGATAATTCCCTGTTGAATTAGTGAACAAATAATATTTTAAAAAACAAGTTACAATGTAATTGATAGTAGCTCAATAACTTTGGCCAAAACTAACAAAGGTGAAATACTCCTTTAGCCAAAACAACTAGAGGGCTACAGTTGGCTTTCAGTCACTGTTGGAACAGGTTTTACCCCTGACGATGCCCACCTTGTGGGCGAAATGCATTGGGTTTTGTAGCCCTCTAGTTGTTTTGGCTAAAGGAGTATTTCACCTTTGTAAGTTACAATGTGCTCAAAATTTCACCCCTAGTGTTGAGCATAGCGGGCCGGAATGCTCAAAGAGCACGGTGGTGCTCGCGAGCACCAGTTTGGAAGCCTCGGGTTTGGAGGCAAAAGGGAACTGGGGGAGGGTGTTCATGGAGGTGTGGTGTGGAAATGGGAAGAAAAGACTTGGAAGAGGGGCAGAGTGGAAGCCAGAGGACTGGAGTATAAGAGATGGGTTGCAGGGGAGGCAAGAGTAAGAGACTGATTTTAATTTAGGCGGGGAAAGAAGACGAGGGTGGCGGAGACGCGGGTTCCAAAGACGAAGGTTTAAGATTAGACACGCAAACCTTTCCCTCTGAGTTATGGTAAATATGGAAATTATTTTTTGCAACTCAACAGACAACAGATTATCTTACTTATATAATAATTCGCAAGTCACGCATTTTCTTTAGAGAAATTCCAGATGGAATCAATTGCTGGAATTCTGTGCACACATAATACGTGATTTAGGTATATAGGTAGAAATGATCGAGACGACAAAATACGTGAGATCGATTGTAGGACGGAGCGTTATCTAGGCTCGTTCTTTCCGAGGACAATACGAGATCACAATAGGAAATTTCGAATTGCGTTAGACAATTTAGGTAGGATTTGGTGCATTGCACCCCCTGCCACCCACCAACCTGGTGAATTGCAGGGTAACTTGTAAATGTAGGGTATGGGCGAGAAAAACTGAAAATCTCAGAAAAGGGTTCAGGGTTCGACTCCAGGAACCTTTCTTTTCTCAATCTGATTTTCATTGGAGCGACAGTAGGATATTTTTTTATTCGCACTTAAAAATAAGCCAGAATCGAGATACGGACTCGAGACTTAAACGCTTGTAAGGAAAATAAAAAGAAACCATTGTAAAGGGGATTAGAATCCGTTACGTATTAGCTAAAAAAATTAGTTTGGAATCAGAAAAACACGGTAATTTCTCCCTTTTTTAACGGCAAGAAAGTAAACTACTAACACAACTCACATTGTCACCAAATTTCCGAGTCCTTTGCCTTTATTATACGACAAATATTCACCGCAATAAGTTTTTAAAATTGCTATAAAGAATTTCGTATTTGTTTTGTTTTGATAAAAAAATAATTGATTTTATTTGCAATCGTACTTTTGTGCCTCGTTGTCTACTTTTAACTGTCTGGAGAATTATAAAAGTAACTTTAATTGACATTAAAAATCATCAAAGTTTAATAATAACGATATTTGTGGATTAATTTTGTAAGATTCATTAAATGCCAACAATGACAAATTAAAAAAATAACTTTAATTGACATTAAAAATCATCAAAGTTTTATAATAACGATATAATTAACAGATTTGCGGATTAATTTTGTAAGATTCATTAAATGTCATTAAATGCCAACAATGCCCCATGGATTTGTTTGTTTATGTTGCTGTTTTTCAACAATGTTCAGCTGAGGTCATGAGACTTTTAATTTTAAAATGAATGATTCATTCACGCCCAGTCGTCATTTTTTGTGGGAAATTGCATTAGTACCTTGGAAAACACCTTGCATTCATAAAAACGTTATCCTTTCAAAATTATTGCGTAATCCTTAAATTATCTGCATCGCCCTAGACATGTATTCAATTAACGAAATTCTTCGATATAGTTTCAGCGGATATTGCGATATATTCCACGGTTCGACAACGCATTCTACACCAAGGGTCGCATTGAAAACTGCGAATGCTTCGGCGGACAGGATTAAGAGTTTACATCTGAAGTTATCGCAAACTGCGGTCCGCAAAATTATTTTGGATGCCAGGTGAAATGTCGAAAAATAAATTTTTCACGAATAATACATTTTTATCAGGGCATTTTTGGTAAAACGATGTTATAAAAATTATTAATAGTTACGTAAAATGAAGAAATTTGCAATAAAGTTTCTTATTTTTACTATTTTCAATTCAATGGGAGCCGCATGATATTCAAGGGGGCCGCGACAATTGAAAGTTTGATAACCACTGATCTAGAGGTTCTGTGGTTTCATAAGAACGAAAATCAATTCTAAACGTCTTTTTCAGGGTTCACATTTAAGCATTCAAGGCTTCATGCCCAGGATCTTAATTGACAAATATGGAATGAGCTGCGTTAAATTTTACGAATCGCTTTTTCATCACAGCTTCGCGGGCCACATAAACGCTCTCGGGAGCCGCATGCGGGCTTCGGAACATAGGTTGCCGATACTTTGAGATAGGTGGTTCGAGGCGAGCCCATGGGGAAAAGAGAAAATTTTGCAGCGATGGGGACGTTGGAATCGAAATCCGATGGATTATTTAAGGTCTAGCACGTGTTAGTTGGTTATTGGTGGGATTCCCAAGCGTCGAGTCTTATGTTAGCGCGTGAATGGGAATTCAAGAGTAGTTTAGGAAGGAAGAGGACAGAGTTGCGAGAGTTGGTCTGTTGTCGAGGAAAGTGCGGAGCT
Source organism: Tanypteryx hageni (assembly GCA_028673005.1). Lineage (NCBI taxonomy): Eukaryota > Metazoa > Arthropoda > Insecta > Odonata > Petaluridae > Tanypteryx > Tanypteryx hageni. The sequence goes on along the minus strand of CM054114.1, from coordinate 93,469,542 downwards.
GATATTATTGGACACAACGGTAAGAACCGTCTGATCGACAAATGCTACGTGGATTCGTCCTTTTGGCCCAGTTTTACTGAAAAATAAATTCAAACCACGTCGCTCCATTGCTTCATTCGAACCATTTCAATGGATTTAGCGTATCAATATTTTGAGGTAATTTACTTTAGTGAAAAATCAATCGAGTCCATATTACTATTGACCTTAACCATAAATTATTTCATTGATTTCCTATAAAAGCAGAGATATAATCAACGGAATTATTTTCATAAATTTAAATAAACGCGCAAATTTTCAAGTCGATAATATGAATTTCATTCCGATCATTTGCGAAGTCGGAAGAGAAATTAATGACATGCTATGGCTGGAAATTCTTGCGTGAGCCACCGAGACTACATATACTTGAAGTAAACTAAAGCATGCGCATAGCAGACAGTGAGTGAGTAGTACCCAACCTAGCTCTATGCCTTTCAAATGTGATTTGGAGGGGGGGGGGAAGCTTTTTTGGGAACTCTGATTTCATGGAAAAAGCTGCATTAATAAATGTAGCATGTATATAAATATTTATGACGAAATATCTAATCCGAAAGATCGTATAATATTCAGATAACACCGGCAAAAAGAAATTTAAAAAAATAACGAAAGGACGCACGATTGTGATCGACGTAGCTTTCGGAAAGAGTTGCGATGGATTATAGCATTTTTTCCTTATAAAAACCACACTTTAAAAAAATATACGATTAAAATTCAGTGTGGATGAACATACGTCCCGCAGTAAAGAGCTTATGCGAATAAATTGCTATATATAGCCAAATAAAAACGGCTACACACTACACACATATTTATCGTCAAAGCGCCACAGTAGGTATTTCTGCGTTTGGAAAGAAAATCATTTAAGTCTTGTTTTAGCATCCTGTCACGCCATGTTTGCATTTGGGTAACGACGCGTTAGACATGTCGATGCTTCGCTGAATCAGGCAGGACTAGGGCAACTATATGTACAGAGAGATTAGTGCGGAGAGTGAGGGAAGGAGGGGAGGGGTCAAAGGGGGACATATTTAGAGAGGAGAGGGATGGAGGAAGGGGCAGAGAGAGGTAATGGGGTAGTGTATGGCGTTTCGCCGAGCGTTTTTCGCATGAGCGACCGCCATGGCCCTCGTCCATTCCTGCAATTAGATTCGAAAATGTCAAACGATTTCTCTCGATGGATGGACGAATCCCTTCGTCCCTCCATCCCCCCGCCTACGGGGATCGAATGGACGACCCTTGCGCTCCGGTGCCTCACCACAAAGACGAAACCCTCTCTGGCCATCCTCATCCTATAAACATCACCACCTCCCCCTCTCTACAACCCTTTGCTCCTCCTCCCCCCACCCCCCTCCTTCCAACGCCGCTTGCTTTGTTGTTTGACCGTCGGCCAGAGAGTGAGGGTGTGTGCATTGCGCGCCGTTGTTTGTAACACCGCCCCCCAAACTCCCCGCCCCATTCTCTTTCCCCCTGGAGGTTCATTTCGAAGAAGACGGGGGCAGCGGAAGGAGAACTTGAGGGGCACTCCCCAACTAATCAACGGCTAATGGAATGTACCTATTCTTAACGCTCCTGTGGAAGTCGCCAAACAAGATTTTCGACCTGGCATAGTAACTCAAAGAGTGGTTTTAAAAAAATATATATGTATGACAGTGATTCTCCGACATCGCTCCTGCTCTTCCGATGCGAACGGTAGCGGAATTCTATCTTAGTGAATCGACGGACCTATGTATGTACCTCGAGCTATTACGCCATTGAAGTTCTCATCACTTTAATGTCCCAACTACGCACACGTTTTCCCCTCGTCCCTCTGTGCAAACCGGGAAACAGTGTCTGCAATCTCTTCACCTCCCTCCCCAACCCCTTCCAATCTTCTGCTTCCTCAATCTCTCTCCCGACACTTCCTCCTCCCCATCACTCTCTTCTCTCTCTCTCTCCATTTGGTACCCGCAACAGCAGATTCTATCCGCTCTCTCTCTCTCTCTCTCATGCTCTCTGCACACAAATGGGCAGCGAGCCCCCCTCCGTTTTACGGAAATAGCTTTCGTAATAATGATAACGCGCGCTCAAAGACGCTTCAGTTGTTATCTTTAAATGAAAATAACTGATTAACTCTGTTGCATATGATAAGTAATTATCTTTCGAGCTTCTTCTGTTTAGCGTCTATCTCGCATTAACGACGAAAAAAGTAGTTATAACCGAACGTTGGTTTTGATCGATCCGATTGTGCATACTTAGATGGAAATACTTTTTGTTTTTCAAAAATATAGATATCTCATGAAAATACAATTAAGATCCCTTTACGAAAATCATAAAAAACTTAAAAGTAATGATCTCATACAGCAATGTCCCCGGCAGGATTCGAACCCGCTACGCTTAGATCGATTCTTAGTTGGGTCCGGGCTAGCCACGCATTCAGAAACGAGAGAATTAATCTGCTACTATAGTTCAGTGGTAGAATACCCACCCGGCAAGTGGAAGACCCGGGTTCGATTTCCGGTCTTAGCAGAATTTTTTCTCGTTTCAAAATTATTCTCAACTTTATAGCTAATGCCTGTCTGCTTACTATCTTATGATCATTTCATTCCATCAATACTCCCCTTTAACTCACTTGAGAACCAAAACACCATTTAGATAATCCTATTTATTTTTTGGGTGTTTCTTTAAGTTTCCTCTGCCTCCCTCCCCTTCCTTTTTCCCAACCGTAATTTTATTTAAATTATCATTCTCAACTGACATCCGTCCATAAATCGTCACTTCCTTTAAATAGATGTTCCTTTTACATTTGTCACCATTGCGCGCTTATAATCGTAATCCTTTTACGTATGTGCGTCCTAAAACTAAAAATAAAAGAATAAAACGGAATAAAGTGCAATTACATGACAAACATAATAATTAATGAAAAAAAAACGTATACATAGAGCTGTGCCAGGAATATTGTACTAAGTAGCTTCGGAAATTACAACCAGCATAGCTCCCGAATTTCAACACAATTGGTGTCAGGTCACAGGATGCTACATAATATACTTAGTATCGTCAGTGACGTAACGATAAGGAGACGTGGGTGACCGAAGGGGGAGGCTCTGATGGCCCTCGAATTTATCCAAATACAGAAAAACAAAGATTTTTCGGCTATTTTTCTTTTTTTGTCATGATTTCTGAATGATTTTTCGGCTAATCATTATTTTAAATTAATTTAAAAAGCCTAACCTTTTCAGTATATTCCTGATGATAGATTAATAAGTGCAACTAAGTGGGTTTTACAACGGGTTTCAGTTTTAATTGAAGTTATGTATTTTTCATGCGTTCTTTGCACGAAGTGAACGCATACAGGGGAGGTCGTTTTCGTCCGTCCGTCCGCTTGTTAAAACTCGGGAACCACTGGACGAATTTTGATAAAATTTGTTATTGGAAAGTTTTGATAAAATTGGTCGATCGATTCCAATTTTGATTAAAATCGGACAACAATTACGACCACTTTACAAGAAGACACAATTAGATGTAGTTTACAAAGTTCCTTTGTTTCAACTCGGGAACCGCTTGATGTATTTTGATGAAATTTGGCATTGGAGAGTTTTAGTAAAATTAATCAACCTACCCCAATTTTGGTTATAATCGGACAAAAATTACAACCTCTTTACATGAAAACCTACATGTAATTTACAATGTTAGTTTCAACTCGGGAACCGCTAGACGTATTTCGATGAAATTTGGCATTGGGGAGTTTTACAAAAATTAGTCGACCGATTGCAATTTTGTTAAAATCGGACAACAATTACAACTACGTTACATGAAGATCTACATGTATTTTACAACGTACCTCGCTAGTTTCTCGTTAAATACTCATCTGAGCGAAAAATATTGAGAACATTGTGAAATCTCAAAGAACGCATTTGAAAACTCTGTGTAATACGACATGGAGTACACCTTTCCAATATTGTTGGTCTAGTCCAGCGGTTCCCAACCTTTTTCACTTCGCGAATTCCTTGAACCAATATATTTCTCGTCGCAAACCCATTGGATTAACTTTTTATCTTCGCAAACCCCTCGAGTTGCAACAGTTTTGGCGGCGAACCCCTTTTAATGGAGAGTAAATTTTGCAAAAACAAATCTTTTTGAACGCGTTTAATTCATGAAAAATAAAGTTTATATAGCACATAGTATGTAAACGTTCACAATAAAATCAGAATCTTTGATGTTGTCATCAGTTTCTGGTTGATACCCTGTAAAATTCTAACATTATTCTTGAAGCATAAGAAAAAATTAAAAATATAACCATGCAAATAACTTGAAAGAAACTAAAATATTGGTAAGAATTGTAGAACCAAGAAAGTGAAAAAACGGCATTGCCAGATTTTTCTCGCGAACCCATATGGGTACGAGAACCACCGATTGGGAAACGGGGGAGAGGGTTCAACGATAATATTTTGCCGCGAGCCCTTCCGCCCGGGGCACCCTAGTCTTGGGGGCTCTATCCCGAAAATCTATGTATGCATTACTTGCAAGTGAATTAATATTGGATGCCAATTTTTAACGGGGAACAGGTTGGAATCTTGATAGCATCTCTTTTATTTTTTCATTATCAATAATTTTAAAGAGCGATGAATAAATTAAAATGTATTTTGAAAATATCTCAATAAACATTTAAGGAGGGGGCACAATCTCACCTGGGGCGTCTAAATTCTTCCGGCCGCCTCTGCCCTTCCTCCCCTAGTTGCGCCATCGACTGACGTTGTTGCTAAGGAAATCGTGTTAAGGCTTGTCTGCCTTACTGATTGACATTTGTCACCCGATGAACCTACGGGAGTAGTGAACCCGGTTCTGACGATTAAAATTATTATAGAAGGATGATAAATTTTTACTCTCATTCCCACCAGCATCGTCATCGATAATTCACACCGCAACATTGAGTACGTGATTTATCGCCATCAATGGACTATTAATCCAAGGCTGGTTGAAGGCGCGTCGTAAATTCTATCAAGCAAACCACCAATGCATTTACCTGTCTTCCGAAACTAATGAATTTCTTCAAATCCCTCACGCGCTAGACATGTTATCGTTTTTACTGTCTCTTGATACATTCTGTCGCACGCTAGATTACACTGGGCGTCCATTTATAATCGCTCATCATTTTAATGTAGCCTGTATACCGTTATCTTGACTCCTTGAGTTATGCCGCACACACACATATATATATATATATATATATATATATATATATATATATATATATATATAAAATATATACACACACACAAGTAGTTGGTGCTTGCATTCTGCAAGCATTTCATCTCATCTTGAAAAACAAAAATTTTAATGTTGCAGCATATCTAGAAGGGCAATAATATTTATGTAATTGTTTAAACTTTAAGAAATGTTAACGGCCACAATAACAATTTCATGGAGACTTTCACTGTTTATGTGGTATTTTTCACCAAGCTCTAAATAACTGAAACATTTCAGCTCCCTAGCTCGTCTACTAGTACCTAAATATATGTTTGTTTAAACTTAAAGAAATATTAACAGCCAAATCAATTAACATATTAGAATTTCTATAATCCCTATTCGGCTATTTCATGAATTCTACCTTTACAAAAAATTTCAGTATTTATGGCACTTGGGACAGAGCGTTCTTAAAATGCAGAAATCGGATTAGAGTGCGTCCTATTGGGAAGGTGCTGTGTTAATGCAAACCACCTGTTTATCATTTCTCGCTTCAAAATTGATGGAATGATATGATCCGAAGATCCTATGCAGACAGGCATAAGCTGTGAAAGTTGGAACAATTTTTGAAACGAGAAAAAAGTCTGCTATGACCGGGAATTAAACCCGGGTCTTCCACTTGCCGGGCGGATATTCTACCTCTGAACTATCGTAGCAGAACATTTTCTCTCGTTTCTGAACACGGATGTTTTCCTTGGTGGGACGGGAACTAGCCAAGCTAGTATCAAACTGCCCTAACAGATGTCCTCTAATAGCAGACTTTTTTCTCGTTTCAAAAATTGTTCCAACTTTCACAGCTTATGCCTGTCTGCATAGGATCTTCGGATCATATCATTCCATCAATTTCATGTTTGGTAATCTCACCATTTGAGAGGGAGGAGTTTCTTTCGATGATTCTCTTAGAGGACATCTGTTGGGGCAGTTTGATACTAGCTTGGCTAGTTCCCGTCCCACCAAGGAAAACAACCGTGTTCAGAAACGAGAGAAAATGTTCTGCTACGATAGTTCAGAGGTACAATATCCGCCCGGCAAGTGGAAGACCCGGGTTCAATTCCCGGTCATAGCAGACTTTTTTCTTGTTTCAAAAATTGTTCCAAATTTCTCGCTTCGTTGGTTCGCTATAATGATTATGGTATGCGGAGTGCTTCACTCGCAAAATCCTACTTTTGAAGGTAAATAGTCTAATACTTAAATAAGGAAATAAACTTGGTAAAATTCCACTTTATAAATTGGCACTTATTTTAATTGTGTTTTGGGGAAAAAATTAGAAAAAAACTCCTTTCTCTAAGAAATCATCGAAGGCGGATATTGAGACTCAATAATAGTCAATTATAAATAATCACGTTTCCACAGAAAATACATATTTCGCAGGACAATGAAACCTCTTACACGTTTGATTGTAACAGAATAGTTCATAAACATAGAGTAAATATGGTATTTTTAGTAGGAATCGCAATGAAATAAAAAATGCCAATATGACAAACCACAAATATAATAATTTATTCATCCCGAAGAGAAAGGACTGACGCAATTCTTTAAGAAACTGTCGAAACTCCCTAACTTGAACCTCGAGGAAAGACGAAGACGTTCGACTAGAGCAAAATTCGAGTTAAAGACGTTCGAGCTATCGAGGTTCCCGGGAAATCCGAATTGTACATCTCCTCCCTAATAAATGGCGACGTAGCGGACAATAGAGCCTTCCAACGCGATAGCTAAAAAGAGTGAATTAGGCAGCGATGCGGATTAGCACTTCTGCCGATTCGTACCCTAATTCTGATAGAAAAAATCATAGGGGAGAAAGAGAGAGAGAGAGAGAGAGAGAAAACCATATAGAGATACGGTGAAAGCGAATAGAGCGAGATCGTATAGTATTGATGCTGAAAGGTCACGCAATAAGGAGCGATAAGGAAGTTGGCGGGATATGAATCCGAATGGATTTGTATTTTATGAAGAGGATATGGCAAAGGGAGAGAGAGATAGGATAGAGTGAGGAGGAAGCGAGCGGGGAAGGATGGAGACAGGAGGGAGAGGAAGGAGTGTGAGAGAGAGAGACTGGGGAGTATGGGTTGACGACTGTTTTCATTAGAGGCGAAATGGGAAGCCGGAGAACGAAGAAGGAAGGGAGAGAGGGAGAGAGAGGGAGTGAGTGTAGGGAACAATGGAAATGGGGCGAGATGAAAGGGTAAGGATGGGGGAGCAGAGGGGAGGGGATTGATAGGAGAGAGGGGAGGTGAATAGAGTTGGCATGGAAACGAGATGGGCGTAACGCAGAAACAGAGAAATCGGGCGAGGGAATGGAGGGGTATAATACGTACATCAATAAGAAGACGAAGGTTAAGACGCTCGGATAGATTATGCGTCAATCTAGTTTCGGCGCGTGGAATGATCTACGCATCTTTGCGATGTGGCGGGCCGCATTCGTGGTTGAGAATGCTTCGAGCTGTGAGTGCATTGGCGGACCATTTAAGACATAACATCCAAGCTATCTAGAGATTCCGGGTGTCACACAAGTGAAAACGAAGCCTTAGCAGTACTGACGGCTTAAATTTCAGCATACACGACACTCCATTGTGCAACGTGGGAGCTTCATTCATGGAAAAGCCGCGCTGAGGAAAACCGCACTGCGCTTTGAGCTACATCACGTCATATACATACGTGATTGAAATGCGGTGCGCGCCCAATTTTAGATCGCGTATAATTAAATTCAACACGTGCTGGCTGAAGAAACTTCACTGGATACCGCGGTTGGCAAAACAATGCATAATTTTTCAACCGCGGATGGCGAGGGATTACTGTACTTAACCGCGTAGGGGTAGTTGTTCAAGAGTTTTCCCAAATCCCTTGGATAATTTTCGATGTATTCTTTTATCCGGCCCTCCGATGGACTCACAACTTGTAATACGGCCCTCCAGAGCGTTCACCGCCACGAATGCGGCCCCGATAAATAAAAGGTTCCATTACTTTTCACTTTCTCGCTCTCTTCGAAACTCTCCTCCGACTCTCTCGACCAACCAACCTCACCCTCTTCTTCCTTCCTAAGCCCTCCCACACGCGCGCGCACCTCCGTAACAATTTGAAGAAACAAAAAAAGCGGAAGGGGCGCAAGACGAGTAATCTCTCTCTCTCTTCATGCATCTGCCGCTCGGATAAACCCGAACGGATTAGCACGCAGCGAGAGGAAGTCGAGCGGACGAGGAAGAGGAGGAGAGGGGAGGAGACCCTCCAACCAACCCCCTCTCACATCTCTTAATCCCCTCACCCCTACCCCACCCAAAAGACTCACCCTTTCTCTACGACCCACTCGCGAATACATTACCATGGCGACGAACTCTCTCAATGGGAGAAAAGACGCTTTGCGTTGCCAAAGTACTCCCCGGTTTGGCTGAAGTCCCGGTATGCCGAGTGGAGAGAGAGGAAGGGTGGAAGAGGAAGAGGATATAGGACTCAATTATTCATACACGCACGCACGCGCACACACACACACACACATATATATAAAAGTATACGCTTAATACACACATAGGCGCAACTTGCGTATGCGAGCATTTACATAATTTTTTTAAATCATCATATATATGAGCTCACTGGAGCTTTAAATTTGCCTCCTGTTGCTCAACCGCTCACTTCCTCCTTCCCCTCTCTCCCTCACGCCTCCTTTCCTTCACCTCTCTCACTCTCTCGCGCAGCTTCCAAATATTCATTCCCAAGACGCTCGCCCTTCCGTGAAGACATTTTGAGCGCTGTTTTGTCCGTGAGCCCGGTGCGTCATTTGTGCGGTTAACCTGCTAAATGGTATATGTCACGCCACATGTGTTTCAATCGGCAGAAATTGAAAGGGGAGTCGGGTGTTTTAAATTTTCGGAGAGTAGATGACTTAAGTATGGCAGGGGGTGTCATTGATTCATATCTGTACCCAGTGACATATTCGGGTTAAAGTCGGAGCTACCAATTCACTGGAAACAAAAAATGAACTTGTCCCCTCGACACTTAAAATACTCAGCCAATGAAAGTATTTATTTTCTAAAATCGTAGCAGAAAATAAAATAAACATTTCTTACAGAATAAATTTTTGATGTGTGGTTATGTGAAAATCGCGAAAAATAATTTTTTATTGGATATCTTCATGATATGGAGGTATTTTATTAATTTTGGACGTGTGAGGCCTACTGTTGAGATACATTACAAAAATAGCTTATCTGGTTCGATCAGGACCGTCAATTTTCAAATACCTATGTCAAAAAGGCGCGCTTAAAACCGCATAGTCTAGGCAAATAATAACAGTGCATATTACCGAAAACAGAATTTGAAAAATAAATTCCCGGAATCAGTGACTAAAATTCGTTGATTTCAGCATGAAGAATGATTACCTTGAATCAGAAACGCCAAAAATGTTTAACTGAAATCCAATTAACCTATGCAACTTTGGTTCTGAATCTAAGATAACGTAGATTTTATTTTTGTAGACACTGTCATGCATTTGGAATTTCATTCTCTACTATTTTACATTCCTCAGAATAAATTGAGTATCCATGGTACGAAAAAAGACGAGTTTAATTACGGGCAGAACTCGTTCCGTCTCTCGAATTATGCGAACATCTAAGGACATGCTTCAAGGAAAAAAAAAGATTGTTAGTTAGGAAAACTAAAACGGTGATTATTGTGGAATTGGGTAATAGGGTTAAAATAAAGCCTTGCTTATACATATTTCAACGACTGCCGAGTTTTCGAAAGAATATTTAGAAAAATCCTGATGTGGCCACCACATCACTTCCTCCATATCTGTAATATTTCTAAAAATTCCAAATAGGTTGAATGATAATCAATATTTTAAGGAACTGCGAGAATTTAAAGACTTTACAGAGAACAGAAATAAACTAAAACCGTAACCTTCTGATATTGGATATAGCCAGGAAGCTCCAACAATTAAGAAAATAAAAAGAAGCGTTACTAATTGTAAGACCTAACTAAGCGTAAAGAGTTTACAATAGTCGCTAGTGGGTGGTGTGGTGGCGGCATCTAAAAAAATAGTTTTTAAAATACCTCTTAAACAATGGGAAAATTTTTCTAAGAAACGTCGTAGAAAATTAAATTTCCTACAACATTTATTCCAATACATTTTTACATCCATCAAGTATTAAAAAAACTGGTGACAAGAGTCTACACCCACTTCCGTTTTACCCATTTTTAATAAAAACTAATCATTTCATGTCTCTTTAACAAAATTGCCAAATATAAAATTTCACGTTGACCTGATTAATAGTTTTTGAGTTAGAGTACCCACAAAACTCCGGTCACAGTCACACAGACACACGCACAGTCATCGTCGAGAAAATAGTCAAAACGTGTTCTGGGGACATTAAAACCTGTATTTCCGTTGAAATTTTGAATTGGATTTTGTTTTCATGAAAACAATACTTTATATAGAGAAATTAAAACACGTCAGTGAATAACCACTGAGGACGGAAACTCTATAGCTGGAACCCGCACGAGGTATATTCAGCTGTTTTGTGGCTGCGTGAGCGATTTCTATCACCCACTGCAGGATGTGTCGTTTCCACAAGCATAAATGAAATTTAATAAAATAATAAAATTACCTGATTTAAATCGCGGTCCAGATGTCATCTGTGTGCCGTGGAGACTGCAAGCTCCTGAAACAGAAGATAAATTCAAATCCACTTTGATGAAATGATCAATTGACGGATTTCGGTGCTTGGCAGCACGCGATAATTACAACCTTAATTCGATACCTTCCTACGGCGGAAGCGAGTCATTAAGGAGATGGGCAAAACTTCAAATCGATATTTTCCCGGCGCAACTCCCATGATTCTATCCTCACCCACATGAAAATACTTGCAACCTGTAATTTTATTTTATTTATTCTTAAATAAGAAATTCCATTATGGAATTCTACAAATAAAATATTTTTAAACATAAAGTTAAAACTGTTGCTCTATTCTATTTACCTCTTTCCCCCGATTCACGACTTAGCTAGTGTATTTAGTCTTAAGACGGAAAGAAAGTGAAAAATGTAAGAGGAATGGGGAGACAGAGAGACGACTTTATTAAGGACGAAACTTAAACTTCATAAGCCTTCTTATATTAAAAGATTGAGTGGAAGTGAAAGAGAAAGAAATAGGGAAGGAAGGAAAGGTGTATAGAATGAGAGGGAGAGAAAGGGCGAGGAGAAAGAAAGAGAGAGGAAGAGAGAGGGTCGGAGAGTAAGGGGGTGGGAGGGAGAACAAGAGAGGATGAAAACGATAGATAAAGAGGAAGAAACAGGGCGAGAGAGAGAGGAAGAAAGAATGAGAGAGGAAGAAAGAATGAGAGAGGAAGAAAGAATGAGAGAGGAAGAAAGAATGAGAGAGGGAGAAAAGGTGAGGGAGAGAGTGAGAAAGAGGGAGAGGGAGAGTGAAAGTGAGACGGAGAGTGAGAGAGAAAGAATGACAGAGAAAAAGAATGGCAGAGAGAAAGAATGACAGTGAGAAAGAATGACAGAGAGAAAAAATGAGAGGGAGAAAGAATGAAGGAGAGTGAGAGGGAAAGAGTGAGAGAGAAAGAATAAGAGTGATAGGGAGATAAATAATGAGAGTGAGAGAAGGAAAGAGAAAGAGAGAAAGAATGAGAGAGAATCAGAGAGAGAGAGAAAAGGTGAGGAAGAAAAGGTGAGAGAGAGAAAGAATGTGAAAGAGAAAGAATGTGAGTGAGAAAGAATGAGAGAGAGAGAGAGAGAAAGAATTAGGGAGAAAGAATGAGGGAGAGAGAGCGAGCGAGTGAGAGAGAGCGAGCGAGTGAGAGAGAAAGAGAGGGATAAAGAGAGGGGGGAAAGAGAGAGAGAAAGAGTGAGGGAGACAGTGAAAGGGACAAAGAGAGGGAGACAAAGAGAGGGAGAAAGAGTGAGAGAACGAGTGAGAGAGGGAGAAATAGGAAGGAAAAAAGGAGGGAGGGAGAGGGAAGAAAAGAGAAGAGATAGGGTAAGAGAGAAATAGAAATGAAAATAGGAGGGTCAGGAAGAGAGGAGAGAAATAGGGAGACTGATAGAGCGAGAGAGAGAGAGAAAGGGAGAGAATCACGAATATGGGACAAGAGAGTGAAGTTGGTAGAGTTGGTAAATGAGCGGAGGAAGGGATAAATTTTGGTATCGGAGAAAGAAAGCGAGGGGCGATGATGCTTGGATACCGCAGCCGAAGGGACGTGTTTGCTCTCTCCCTCTTCCACAGAGCAAACAATGGGAGAAGATTCGCTTGCCAATTGTTTGCCATTCCCTTTGGTTGCGGCGGCGGCTATGATGGCGGCGTCGAGAGCGGCACCTCTTAAAAAAAAACACGACGCTAATAATAATCTCACACTCTCTCTCTCTCTCTCTCCCCTCCCTACTTAGCTACGAGTGATAGATCGCATCGAACCCCTCTCTCTCTCTCTCTCTCTCTCTCTCACGGCGAGGGCTCATTGGGTGCCGCTCACTTCGCAGGAACACGCGAGGGTGCGATCTCTTTCCCTTCCTCGAGAGAACACCCGGTGGAATGTCGAATGACGACTATAGCCGAAATCTCTAAAGACTAAATTTTTACTCACTTTATTGGTGTGTTCGTGTAAGTCATTTATTTTTTAAGTGCTTCGGCGGCTATAGTCATTTTGCATTGTCATCAACTGAACATATGTACACACAGAAGAAAGGATGGAAGCCCGGTGCCGGTATTAGCCTACTCTTTACGAATAGCACCAAGAGGGACAACTCCGTAACGTTCCTTCCGAAGGACGGAACGCTGAATTTGCGCGGTCTCCTCAAACCGCACAAAGAGTGGCCCGGGCGACCTCGGAAAAAATCCTACTTGCGCAGGATTCGTGCCCACTGCCTTTGTAGCAGACGAGTATCAGCCAGCGTCCTAACCACTACACCACCGGCACCCCCACGGTGTGGTCATATAAACGGTTACCGATTACGAAATAATAATTCATTTCGGGTCGTTTGGCGCGATTAGATTATTCCGCAATAGCGAAATCGGACTCGTTCAAAGTGGTTTAGGTTTTTTTCGTTACATCCCAGCAGTTCCCAAATTGTGGTATAAGTACCACTGGCGGTACGTGAAGTTTTTTATATGATACGCGAAAAATATTGAAACTGCTGAGGATAACCGTATTTTTCATGCCATTTTGAGCAAATAAATCCACTTGACGTCTTGGTATATATCATGGGTGGCCAAAATTACTTACCAGCGGAGCCGCATAGTATAATCTTCAGAGGTTCAAGAGCCGCATGACACATTCAGTATACACTCATAAATTTACGAACAGTAAAACATCACCTCTGTCTGAAAAATTCAGATATTATGCTTGTCTCTTAGGCATCCCCAACACGTCTCAAGTCACACTACTTCATTGTGTTCTCTAGTAAAAACGTAGACACGCCTCTGAATGGAAATTTAAAATAGCCGCGGTTTGACCACCCTTGCTATATATTTTAATAGTGTCACGACTTTTACTCCACAATAAAATGCCATTTAATAAATTTCCACAGCATATTTTCGATATACTCGACGGCACAGAAATTCGTGCAAATTTTTGCGAAAGTTACATGAAAAAAATGCTTGGGAACCACTGTTTTATCCTGTATCTATGACTACCTGTTATTTCTCAGTGACTTATGGTTCAAATGAGACGTCCTCCATGCAGTAGTCAGGACGTGCGACGCATGGAAACATTATTATTTTTAACTATGATCTAGTCATCATCAACTATGAATAGATCATATATGAAGCCGGTCGTTTTTAGTTTTTTCTGAATAAAGTGAAATTTTTACATAGTTATTCTCTCCTTCTCATTTATTAGCATTTTTACTCTGAAAGCCATCAAAGGCGTTTGGCAGGAGGCGTCAATGCGGTACAACCACAGAGGTAAGGAGTTATTGTGGCCCACATTTTAATTGGATTCGCACAGCGGAGAAGCAGAGCCCACTAAAAATGACATCATTATGGTGATTAATAATTTCAATACCAAAACATTAGAAAATGTTGAAAATGTCGAATTATTTGCCAAAAATTTTCGTTTTACAAAAATATGCATTTCTTTTGCTGTTAAAGGGGGCCAAAGTATCGCTATGTTGCACACAATTATAAAACATTGTAGAAAGAAGAAACTAATGAAGAAAATAACCTGATATCGAAATAAAACCTGTTTTAATGAAGAAAGAATGCATTTTAATTTTTAAAAACTTTGGAAATTAGTGTGTGAAGATTGAAAATTAAACAGAAATGGCATAATATAGCTCCAGAGTGATTGATTGGAATGTAAATAAATTAATAGAAATTTCAAATTAATTATGGCATGTACATTTGCAATGGTAAAATAAACACAGGAATCTTCCGACCTTTGGCACTCTCTATATATAGAGAAAAAATATTCATTTCAAACAGTTTTACAGCACACATCGAAATCGGTATTTGTGTATTCCCTTCTTTCCACGTTTATCTTCCTCAGATTCCTTTCTTCCATGAAATTTCTCCTTCAGTAATTGTTGGTGAAACTATTGCAAGATGAAAATGGAATACAAGAAGTCCAAACCAGGACCAAAACAGGCTGGTTTCCCAAAGTTGATGTCCCGAATTGATTACTTATATTGACAGGAAATGTTTCAGTATGTGTTAGCTATTCCAAGAAATTCTCATACCATAAATATCATTTGTAATTCATAGTTTATCAATGATTGAGAAAAATTGATAAATAAATTAACAGGTTTAAAATACTAAAAAATGTCAAAATCTCTTTCTGATAATATATTTTACATAAATAATAAACGAATTTAATAAATGTTACTATTTAGACGGTAATATAACCGGATCAATTGTCCATTGCTGAAGAGTAGTCGAGCGGAAAAGAAAACAAGATGGAAAAGTATACATTCCATAAATTGAATACACACAGATTTCAAAGGCGTTCTTTATGGGAAATACGTATGAAACGGTATCGAAAGATTGGGCGATTCTCGAATTTTTATCTCCGAATCTATAAGTCTTATTTATAATTATGGTCACGGGGACTATCTTGCAGTAAATGTTGTTCTCTTTCCAAATAATATTTTTAATCTATACATCACAGATCATATAAGACCATGGGGGAGAAATATATGGATTTTTAATTGTTTTTTGCCGAGAGAACCGTCTTAGAGATCGATGTAAACAAAATATGCGATATTTTTCACGGTTTTTTTTTAGAATTTCTACCTCGGAAACTATAACTCGTAAGTGATCTCCTGGACTTTCTTGTAGTAAATTTTGTTCTCTATCCGAATAAATTTTGTAATCTATACCTTACAGGTTATATAAGAGCTAGGGAGAGAAATGTTTGGTATTTCATTGTTGCTTGACGGATGCCATTTAACGAGATACGAGTTTAAGTTTATCAAAATAATTATGTAAAGTGGAAGTTATAATTGGCAGATTCTGTTCAAAATCAGAATTGGGCGATACATTTTAATAAGGATCACTCATACTTAATTAAAATCCGTCAAGCGGTTTAGGAGATGAAAGTTACGACGGACGGACGGACCAGACTTACCCATAAGGCGTTCCGCTATTACCGCTTCGCTGGTAAAGAACGCCTAATAACCCATTTGTTCACTTGCCTATGTTCAAGCCGAGTTCGGTAATAATCGTCTCAATGGCAACGATTCGATAAAATGCGATATAAAACGTAAAAACGCTATGCTTTAGTCGAAATTCCAAAAAATACGATCAATTATCAAAATTCGGTGATAAGAATTAGAATCTATGTTCTTTTCCCTTAAAACAGTAAAACCTCACTCCGATATCACAATTTAAGGATATTTTAAAGTATTAAAGAAAACATCTCTGCCCGACGGATTTGAGATTTCCTATGTAAAACGAATAGAGAAAAAAGTTCCTGGAATCGAACCCGGGGCTTCAATCTTCGCGAAATAAAATATAGCTCGGAGATGGGCTCTAGCAACACGAGACTCATACCAAGTTTCATGAAAATCGTATTGGCGCAAAAGTTGTTAGTGGGACACACACACAGACAGGACCATTTCATAAGGCTATGTTTCTTTTGGAAACCAGCCTAAAAATGGAATACGAGGATTAGGCCAGGCTTTTATATTACTAATCCAGAGTTAGAGGTTCATATCCCTGAAAATTTCAGTTGACACGAGCAAGAATTTTTCAGTATTTTCGAGCAACCAATATTGCCGTCGTCAACTTATATTTATGTACCAGTTATTATTTGAATAAATAAGAATCGACTGAAAAAATTGGCGGTGTTGTTTCACAATTGAAGAAGAATCACATTAGATACATTTATATTAACGTTTATAATATATTCCGTAAATAGAATGGAATTAGGATTTATCAATTGAAGTTACTTACCATTGATATCTGTTGAAATTTTAACAACGCTTTAGCAAGCTTTTGGACAACTTAAAATTACGAAACCTCCAACTACCCATCTAAATACCACTGCGTAAAAATAATAGTAGATTACAATTCACGGCGGTGGGCGTAACCTTGTGGAACTATTCCACAATGAACAAATAAAATGAAAACTTTGTATTTTCTACAGCTTTTAAGGAACCTGAAGTTGAGGTATCACATCGAAACCCGGGTCGTATTGGAATATTAATAGTGTGGAAAATAGAATGTTTTTATTTTATTTGTTCATAATAGTAGATTTTTATAACTTTATACCGCTAGAAGTTTTACAGCAAGTGTTTTGGAGAACGTTCAACAAGAACAATAACGTTCTACAAGAACCACGGCGTACCTCAAGTTTTCCAGCACCATCAAGTTTTTTTTCTTGAAGCAGTATAGAAATAAACGGCGCAATATACATTGCACAAACTTTCCCCTATACGTATATACGTTTGGTCCACTGTGTAGGCTTGTAAAAGAAAAACGCCTAAAGTTAACCGTAGTTTAGCGTATATTTTAATGCCACTGATCGATATTTAGTAATTTTTTGAGATATATGGCTTACAATTAGTTAGTACTATTTGTGACATCAGGCTGTACCATTGGATGGATTTTAACCAAAATCCTTAGAGCCATTTTTGAGTAAATCGAATTTTTTTTCAAAATATCCTAGAATAAAGTACCCTTAATTGTTGCGCAATGTCGTTCATCTCTTCAGAATGTCTTTTATGAATGATATTATCTACAAATATGAGATATTATTCGGTGTAGTTTAACCGTAAGGCTGTTGTAAGGTTTTGAGTGGGTCGCGGAGGAGTCGTGACGTCATAGGGCTTAGATGAGGTAGCTTAGCGCAAATTGTAATGTGGTGTAATGGTGACTTTTTGAGAAATATGGCTTACGCAGTATTATTTGTAACATCAGGCTCTACAACTGGACTGATTTTAATCAAATTCTATGGAGCCATTTTTGATTAAATATTTCTAAAAATCGCCAAGAATAAAATAAACTACCCTTTATTTTTATGCAATATCATTTTTATGAAAAAATGGTTTGCAAAAGATTATATATTGCATAAATACGAGATGTAATTCGATTTAATTGACGCGTTTGGGCCCTAGGACGGCGAACAGACAGACAGACGGCATGGCGAAAACCACTTTTATGTACTCGGGGACACCCAAAGCGTGTATTTCAATCAAAATCTCCAAGTGGAATTTTTTCACTACGCACGATACATGAAAAAGTAAAATACGTGGTACGCGACACATAATTTGATGGACATCCGAGCTAGGAACCCGGTCCGCCTCTCGTAAAAACAAAAACGCTCTTGATCAAAGCCTACGCCTCTCTCTTTCCCACCTTCGCCGCCAAACGTGACTCAGTGCAGTGATAAATTTCGTCACGTCGCGACACAATCTGAGGGCGGCCTGGGTGCTAAGTCCGTGACATTGATGGAAGTGTTCCCGTGACGCCGTCAAACGGGACCTTGGCGCGTTGAATAATAGGAGCGGGTTGAACTTTTTTGACGGGGAGGAGTGCGAGAAGGAAAACAGGCGATGAGTGGTGGGTGCAGATGTCAGGAAGAAGGCAGAAAGAAAAGCAGAACGGCGGCGGGGAGAAGGAAAAACAAATGTCCGTAACCCTTATGAAAACCTGCAAAGACAGCTACAAGCATTGAAAGTAGAGGCAATCACCGCAGGGTAGGGAATCATAGTGAATGTACGGCGAACTCTCTCCAATAATAGAATTTTCTTAACTTTTAGTTTTGAAGTTCCTTATACTGCATTACGTACGAACAAATGCATGGTAATAACATACCCTGTACTTAATAAAGGAGTTTATATGTAAATTTACATAGTATTACTTGACTATGTATTTTACTTTATGCAATAATATCAAGTTACACTTCTGTACGTGTTTTCGCTATTTCCTTCATATTTATTTAATTTGTTTGTACATAGGACAGTGGCTCTCAACCGGGGTGACATCACACTCCAGGCTGACGTGAGAGTTATTGAGGGGTGTCGCGAATATTTGATAAATTCACAGTGTCATATTCTGGCTTATGAAAATAAATAAGATCAGGAGAATACGGACCCCTGCTTCTTTAAATACGTAAATTTTTATCTCTAGGTGATAGGGGAAGCACAATGTATCTTTAAATGCGATTCCAAGGAGATTCAACTGTAGACGGGGTGACGCACAAAAAGAAAGGTTGAGAATCACTGTCATAGGAGTAGGTATCCATCAACTCGGTCCCAAAGCGTCCGGTAAATCGAGACTTCATTATACTAATATTAATATAGAGAGAAAAGGATGGGAATACTTGAAACAGTATTATATGGGGGGCGTAATGAGGAAAATGGTTGCAGTAAGAATATATGCAGATGAAACGTATGAGAAATTATAAAAACCGCCGCAGAAACAAGGAGTGGTAGCACGCCTTCCATGAGCTGTCTGGATACTTCTGATGCGTAAACACCAACAATTTCGCAAGTCAAATGAATGGCATTAAAGATTAATAGAACTGCTAAGTAATAATAAAAGTTTAATTCCACCCTCGCATCAATCTGTAAGGCCCCTAATAAGCTTTACCGTCGTCAACAAAATATTATCTCCTTGGAGTTCAATGTTGCAAACATGTCTCCTTAAGTGTCTTTCAACGATCACCGCTCCCAGCAAAAAACATGAAAAATCCGTAAAAACAGTAAAATATAAATTTATAACTTTTAATTGGATTTCCATAAAAAGGATCTACTAAAAAACTTTAAATGCAATCGAACAAATGGAAAAAAGGTCAAATCATGCCTTTTAGCATAAAATGAGTATACTAAAATGTCTACCTTATTCTTTGAAAGGGAATAGGATTTGCTTGCGAGAAAAAAGAAACGAACGCACTCGCTAGGAATAAAGAATAAGAAAACGGTTTCCTGAGTCAAAACGAGATAAAATACCGCTCCAACAATGATATTATAAAGCAAGTTCCATTAAGATAATGGTCTGAATCTTCGGTGGCGAGACCACCTCATGCGTGTTTTCCATGGATTAGTTTTTCGTCATTGGCGGCAAAGTAACTTTTCCCTCTGGAATCACGCATTCCTGAGAAATCTTTCGCGATAAACTCCGATAAATCCAGAGCAGTCCTCATACGGATCCGTGGAAACGTTATATTTTCGCATGCGTTTATTTACCAAAATTTCCAGTATGGGCTAGTCAGAGACAACAGCGAAAAAAGACCGGCCGGAATGCTCACGCCGGGATTCGAACAGTTACGACCTCAAGATACTCTGTCTCCACACCTTTAAAAAAAACACCACCGGGTTATACAAAAAAAAACATAAATCATCACCAACACCGACACGAGGTTTTCACAAGCGAATAAGCTCTACCGCATAAGGTAAGGTCCATTAAATCCCTTGAAGAGGGATAAGTACCGCGTTCGCAAAGACTCCATCGGTTTCTTTTACACGCGGATCTCTCCATTTTCTGTTCTTTTCTCCTATATCCTTTTCCCCTCCTCTCTTTATGCTATCTTCCTCTCTCCCTCCAAATTTATCTTGCGTTATTTCCTCTTCTCCACATTGCACCCAACTACGATAGAATGTGTGTCTGTGTGTGTATGTATATATGTATATATATATATATATATATATATATATATATATATATATATATATATATATATATAGAGAGAGAGAGAGAGAGAGAGAGAGAGAGAGAGCACGCCTTTGAGCTCTGCGCGCACTAACATATAGAGCCGCCCACTTCCCGTAGGAACGCCGGTAACTGGGAGAGGTAAAGGGGGTTTGGGAAGGGGAGGATGGAACCTGGAAGGTGGCCAAGGAAGAAGATGCGTGGGAGAGTAGGGGAAAAGTGGGGGGAAGGAAGGTGGGAGGGGGAGGGAGGGAGGTAAATTCTCCCGGAGGTAGAAGGGGGAGGGGACGGGATTGCGTTGAAAAGGAAGGGAGCTCTGCTCCGGGAAGGAGCGTAGGAAGGAAGGAAAACCATTAATTCAACTCCCGCCTTCCCAAATTACTACCGGCAGCCGAATGTTTTTGCCCCCCCGCCTGGCCTCCCTCCCATTCCCGGCCTCCCTCCCATTCCCGGCCTCCCTCCCATTCCCGGCCTCCGCTGCGGCTGGAACCTTAGAGGTAGGGGGAGGAGGGGTGGGAGAAAAGACGCTGCCTGAAGGGGGCGGGATCTTGGACGTGGGAGAGGCTGGAGGCGGGGGAGGTGGGAAGGGTAGGGATTGTTTATAAGCGAGGTGGCAAATGGCGGCGGGGATAGATGGGGCGGGTTAAAGCAGGGAACGGGAGGGAGGAATATAAGGAAGCTTGGGAGGAGGAAGGATAATTGGAGGGATGAGAGGAGGGAGGGGGGGGGAAGACAAATGGAGTCGGAGAGGTGGTTATATACGTGTTTAAGGGGAACGGTAGTAAGGAAGGGAGAGAGAGAGAGGGGGGGGGGCAAGGAAAGAAGGATAAAGAGCCTATCTCATGTCTCCTTCCCTTCTTTCTCTGTCTCTCTCGAGTATTTGCCAGCTATGGCGCCCCTTACTTCCTTTTCTCCCCCCCTTCTCCCTTGTATTTCCTCCATTTCCCACCCTCTTTTACTTTTAAGGGGACGTTTAGTCTAATGAGACGCACTTTTCCTACAAATCGCCCTCGAGCGGGAGGAGACGAAGAAGAAGCGGGGAAGCGATTACTACGGTCCCTCTTAATTTAGTGCGGCCACAGAAGTCACGCGAATTCACGGGGAAATATAAGTAAACAAATGCATATATATATATATATATATATATATATATATATATATATATATATAGAGAGAGAGAGAGAGATATGCACTTTTCGGACGAATCACACCAATATATATATATATATATATATATATATATATATATATATATATATATATATATATATATATATATATGTATATATCACAGTAAATGTGCGTAAATGTGCACATTTACCACCAAGTTCGGTAAATGTAAGTATAACATACTTTTACCGATTGGATTGGGGAAATGTACACATTTCCCGATTACGTACCTTTACCGTAACATATACACACGTACGTAAAAAGTGACGTCTCTAATAAACTTCCCTATATTTATCCGTTTGCCAGATAAATTGTGCGTGAGGTTTTGATTCGATTCTCTCCATCGAGAAATGCGTTAAACATTTAAAGAAAACATTACGATTTATGATGAATGAAACGCAAAACCTTGGGCCGTTAGGATCTATGAAGTGTTGTTTGATTAAAAATATCTCAACATGGTCTTCCACAAAATTTCAGATCATTCTGTGAACTCTAACAGAGCGCCGTAATAATTATAAAGGTTATAATAAACGAAGAGAGCTGACTCGTAATTAATTTCATATTTAAGCGCAAGAAATTTTGGAAATTCTCTCAAGAAGAATAACTGAAGAAGTCGCGGGGCAATAGTTTTTTTATCACCGTACGCAATATTAGATACCATCACGAAGGTTTACAAACACACACGCAGTACAAATATCACAGCTGTCAACCTTGGGACGTTGTTGTTCTTTTATTTTTACGTTTTCTGGAGTAAATACGAGCATATAACCTAATTACGAATTATCAAATAAAATTCACATGGAATAAGAAAAACAAAACATGTTGTAGAACAGTAGTGTTTCAATTGATCACTAAAACGTATTCTTCTCCTCCGCGCTTACAAATAAGATGTACAGCGCAACCTCTATAATCCGAACTAATTAATGCAAGGGCGTTTTCGGATTATCAAGGTGTTCGGATTACTGGATTCGTGTAAAATAACGAGGAAAAAATCTATTAAATGTATATTATTATATATATATATATATATATTATTATTATCTATATATTCTATGTATTAAATTTCTGTAAATAGAACATCAATTAATGTAATTACAGTTCACTAAAATGACTGAGAGATGTGCATTAATGGACGGGAAAATTGTACTCCACACTGGGCCACTGCAGTAGGAATGAGCGATATCGACACGGCCGGCTGTGCCGATATCGCTCATTCCTTTTAAAACAATGTTTCCAAGAATCACCTATTCAGCCGTAAGAGGCGCTAGTAGTGGACACCTGTGCCAGACTTTGTTACAAAATAAAAGCTTCAAATTTAACTTTCCGACGCTCGCTTCCCTTGAACCGACACTTTACACCTGATGTTGAGAAACAGTTCGGATTACTGGGAGTTCGGATTACCGTGGGTTCGGATTATAGAGGTTGCACTGTACTATATAGGCAAGGACTGTGTGACAATAATTTACTTCTCGTGGTTGTAGTTTTTGCTCTCAGCGATTAGATTTGCGGCAGGGGAATATTTTTTCTTCGCTGCTTTACATCATATAATTTCAGTTGTTTTGCGTGTTTGGGCAGTTCTGAAATAGTTTTTATTTGATAAATAGACATAACGCCCCGTTTCTGACATTTCCGGTTTTCGGACAACACGTTTTTTGGACTTTTCACAGTTTATATATAAACCTTCGCACTAAATTTAATTTTAGATAAAAATTAAAGTTTTTGACAATATAGCGTGAGGTGATATACAATATGCCCCATGAACTCTTTAGTAAAACTCCTTAAGAGGATGCGGTGCGGTCATAAAATCCAAATCGGATGAAGCAAAATATCTTCATCCGTTACCAGATCATTAATAAACCTTCCTTTCGGGGGAATATTAAATAACTCTCCCCCAGAATCGTAATCCTCGTGACGGAGAAAAAACCGCGGCCCTCTCAATTATCCGTGGCAAAACGTCGCAGATAATGAGAGCGGGGGAGAGAGAGAGAGAGAATCCCGTCTCCGTTTCGCGTATGTTTTCCTTTTTTATAACAACTCAATTAAGCGCGTGACCAAGGGAACGTATCGAAAGGGTTCAACAGACTGGGAGACATAAATTGTTCCTTCCTTCCATTCGGAAATATGCGGGACAAATAAAAGTTCTTTTATTTTTTGACGTTTTTTTATCCCCGGTGTCAAGGTAGTAGGGACGATTTAATGAGAGGCAGAGATTGAATGGCGAAGAGTTTCCAAAATCCTCGGAAAAAAAGATTATCTTAAGAAACGCCACGACGGCAAATGAACTCCTTCCCTCCCTCCCTTTTCTCCTCCTCCTCCCATTTCTCCCCCCCCCCACACCCCCTCCTCCTTCCGCTCCTCCTCCTCCCACTCCTCTTCCTCCCACTCCTCCTCCTCCCACTCCTCCTCCTCCCACTCCTTCCCCCCACCAACTCCTCCTCTTCCCCCCACCTCGTTGTTTCAACCACTCTCCCGCACACTCCTAAAAAAATAAACCTCACCGAGCGGACTCTATCGGTAGGAATGCAAACTAAGGGGTATTGCGTGGGAGGAACACAGAGACAGAGAGAGAAAGACACTTTATGCCAAATTGTAGTATTTGAGAGAGAAGCTGTTCCTTACTCTACGCCACAAAAAATAGTTTTCCTTTAAAAGCTTGCGGCAGAAGCCGGAAGAATGCAGCGGGATGACATTTTTTACGAGGAACGGAAACTGGGTGCATGATGATTTTTACGGCATTACGAAATGGAACCGTAATCCTTCCAAAATAATCTCGCCACTTAATACGTTCCAAAACTAGCATTGCCAACCGCGCTACAGTTAACCCAAAAACATAAAGTTTTAATCCCAGAGAATTGGAGAAAATATTTTTTGCATTGTCATTCGCTTGATACAAACAATATGGATTCAATGTAGACAAGTCCGTGCAGGGGCAAATGAGTGAAAGAGCCTCAAAACGATGAGGTTATTCGAATCAGGGCCTCAATAACATGGGATAATTTGAATCGGGGCTTACTGAATTAAGAAAAATGTAAGTTGTTTTACATCTGAAAGTCACATACGGTCTGATCTATGGCTTTAAGACAACAGGTGAAAGTTTTATCACTTAATTGGCACGCGTAATGAGCTACGAGGGTTCTAATAGAAAAAATCTCTCTCCAAATGTCGTAAATTGGCTGGGAAAATCTTCATCAATGGTGATTCACCGATAGTAAATTAACCGCTGATAACGGCTGGTTTGTATTCAAAGTGGTTTTTAAAAACATTTATGACTTTTGGAGAATCAGACTATATCTACTTTATATCAGCTACAGGCGAGTTCTGCAATGTTTTCTTTTATGTTTGAGTGATCGGCAGTCTTCCAATGTTACACCGGCGAATTCGAATACTGCACCTGGATTTTTGTACACGTCTATGTTATTGTCAATAAGCTGCAGGAAGATGATGTGGAAAATAAATTTAAAATAAAATAAAATAAACGGCGCAATATACATTGCACAAACTTTCTCATATACTTTTGGTCGAATGTGTACGTTTATAAAAGAAAAACGCTTACAAATCAAAATTAAGCGTAGTTTAGTGTATATTTTAATGTAACTGGTCGATATTTAGTATTTTTTGGGACATATGGCTTAGTAAGTATTATTTGTGACATCAGGCTGTACGATTGGATGGATTTAAATCAAAATCCTTACAGCCATTTTTGAGTTTGTTTTGTTTGTTTTGTTTGTTTGTTTGTTTCAATATATCCTAGAATAAAGTGCCCTTAATTGTTGCGCAATATCGTTCATCTCTTCCGAGTGTCTATTATGAATGATATTATCCATAAATATGAGATATCATTCGATTCAGTTTAACTGTAAAGCTGTAATAAGATTTTTAGTGGATCGCGGCGGAGGCGTGACGTCATAGGCCTTGGGTAAGGTAGCTTAGCATACATTGTAATGCCACTGGACGCCATATAATGATGCCAAGAGATATATGGCTTACGTAGTATTATTTTTTAGATAAGGCTCTACAATTTGAATGATTTTAATCAAGTTCTCTATAGACATTTTTCAGTAAATAAATTTTTTCTAAAAATTTCCAAGAATAAACTAGCCTTTATTTTTTGCGCAATATCATTTTTATGAAAAAAGGCTCTGCAGAAGATGATATATTGCACAAATACGAAATATCATTCGATTTCATGTACGCGTTGGGGCTCCAGAACAGCGAACACACAGACGGCATGGCGAAAACCACTTTTATGGACTCATGGACACCTAAATCGTGTATTTTCATCAAAATCTCTGTGGAATTTTTTCACGATAACAATACATTCTCAATATACTACGTATATGAGGAAGTAAAATTCAATTATAGGTCGTGATTTAAATACCATACTAATGGACGGAAACGAACTGCTGATAGCCAAGATAGAAGAAAGAAAACCATTACAGGAATCCTCCGTTTTGAGAAGAAAATGGGTTCCCGAAAAACAGAAACGTCTTAATGGTAAAATCAACTTCCCGAAGGGAAACGTCCAATGAAGACTTTTTGGCAAAATATTTCGAAGAGTGCTTTATTGTTCCGCGTACTCAAAAACAAAAGAAATCCTTCTGAAACATTAAGCAAATCAAAATAGAAAGCTCATAGATGTAATAAAGAAATGATGAATACGTAATGGAAAAGTATGATTAAATAGCCTTCTCCCACACAGAGTTTCAAAAGGCGGTAGCTTAGCAAACTCGATTGAGATTAATTAAATTAACTTTTACATTTTTCTCACAATATTTTTTAGAATGTTTCATAAAAAAAGTGTTTGCGCAGATTGAAGCCATCGCGCGGTGGCTAATAATAACATTCAAGTGGCACATCCCATTTCCGCAGGAAATCGAAAAAAATAAAACCACTAGCGTGACGGACCTGGCCGAACGAAAAATTTTCTCCAATGTGAAAACCTCGACATAAAAGCGCATTTTGGAAGCGCGCTGAACGAGGGACGCATAGAATCAGTTTTTCAGATATCGAGGGACGAGCTTAACTTAAAGTTACGAAACACGCAAAGTCGCTGGAAGAGATTTAAGGTTAGAGAAAATATTTGGAAACGCTACACGGTGAGTGACGACGATGCAGCGAGTGCAAGTGGAAGACAGAAAGGAATTAGTCGTAGAAGCGATAACAGTCGAATTTTCGACGCTTACGTAACTGTTGATTTCTTGATTTAGCTGATTTTTATATCTACAGAAAGCATGGCTCACTAACATTTGAGATATATGCATGCAAAAATTCCAAGATACTTTCGATTTTCTTTTGTTATTGTTTGCAGGTTATAGGTAGATTTACAGATGAGATTAAGTAAATGTACAGGGAAATCAGCCAGGCGAATGCTAGACATAGATAGAGAACAGGACTAGGTAGAACGGGGGACTGTCAAATATCGAGAATTACCGAAAATTTTATGAAGTTGTATTGTATGGCTATTGTTATAGGCAAATATAAAGTTTTTTCGTTAAATTTTCAACAAATATTTATAAAAAAGCAATTTAAAACGGACGAGTTAATGACGCACCCGAACACATCCAATTGGTAGCCGAAGTTTTCCGAGTGTTTAATGACGTCAGTGCATGCCACAAGCATGTTAGCCGATGCTAGCCTTGCTAGAAGCCATTGTGCCGATATAGAAGTAGAAGCTTGAAAGACATCATTCTGTTGTTTTCCTCTATACGCCGTCTTAGAAGAAATATTGGTAAAAGTACTGCACCTTCCTGCATTTATCTCGCTTTGTGTTTTGCAAAATGGCATATAAAGGGTTTTGTGTAACCAGATCTGATAATTTGCCCAACGTTGATTCGTACATGTTTTTGCGGCACATTAAATGTCGTAGGGAACAATATTCAGATGTTGAAATGCGTGGAATGAATGCGAATAGGATTAGTATTAAATTCAATTGATAAAACAAGTTCGATTTAGCGCTTTTATTTTCAGTTATTGTAATAGTACTTAGCTTTTCCATATTAAATGAATAAAACAACTCTAGTTTTAACTAATATTATAGAATATTTATTTATGTATTGTTTCCCATGCTGTCCTAGTATCTAGTAAGTAAAATATAGTTAAATAAGTACACAAAAGGTAATGGACGAGGCCGAGACTTCGTGGAATTCCACAATAAAAAAACATGAACAATGCTAGATTGTATTTTTTATTTATATTAAACTTTTGCTAATTTCCACAAAATATATGAAGCAAAACGACCGTTTTCGGTGAATAATCACCATCATTTGCCTTTACAGAATCATCTGGTCAACTATTGACAAATATACAAAATTAATGTGAATAAACTTAGTTTCCGTGTGTCTTGTCTATATGAAACGTGGTGAAGTGTGTTGTTTTAAGTGTCTATCAGCCTTAGTTATTATCTATACATGTGAAAAGAAAAACTGTACAAGTATTTGTCATAACTTTATGTCTCTTTTGTAAATGTCGAGAATTTTATCGTTGCTTTTATGGCTTTTTTCTCCCTTAGAGGCCAATGAGGAAAGACTGTTAGTATAGCTGTTGGATTTGTCAAACTGAAGCGAGAAGGAAAAATTTGTATTGTTAAAGGCACGATTTGCCCTGAAAACAGAATAAGATACAGAGTTTATGAAGTGAGTGTAGTTGTAGCTGAAGAAGAAGATTTAGTCACGTCTGTGGAGTGTCATGACTGCCCTTAGAAAAACATGGTCCTTCAAAATACAATGCTGTCGTGGATATTACGGGAATAAATTTATTAAAATATTTAAATTACAGAACTAACTTAACATGTAACATTTGTAAAAGCATTTGCTTAAAAACTTGGCACTTAAATATATGCACTGCAACAGTAATTATTTGCTTAATAAACCCATAGCCCAACGTAAGTTTGGTCTTACGTATTTAGAATAGATATATTACATTATGGAGGTTTTGTTAAAATATATATGCTAATCTTTGAAATATAAAAATATAATTTACTCTTTCAACGTTCTCCAGAAATGCATGCATCATGTCAATGTGATGCCGACATAAGTCATAAACTAAAATACGAAACAATAAAATTACGTACATACATATAACTAGTACTTAGATTAAAATGATCTTCGCAGACAAATGCAGTTGTACGTTCCGATATATCAAATGCGTATATCCTCATGGCTTTCAACCACAATATTCTCCGCTTCTTAATTCTTCCCAAGGAGCTCGGTAGCGTAAAGAACAATTTTCTCAGGGTTTTAATAGTTGTATTTAAGCACTGAGGTACCAGAAAATACTTATAACCCTTCTTAAGTTCCATATTCTCCATTTTAGCTACGATATCAGGAAAAGCAACAGGACCAAGTATCAAAACCGTGCGCTTTCAGTACGGTCGTAAGGTCGTACGTTTAAACGAGTGGCATGCGATGACGTCACGTACCCCTTACTAATCTCTCTCCAAACAGGATGCCGTTTTCGCGGGATATTTAAAAGAGTTATTTTAAATATTTCTTAGCATAATGAAGACGATTTAACAAAAAATGTTCACAGGGAGTAATTAAGTAAATGACAAAGTATTTAAAAAAAACATAATTAAATATTTTGACAGTCCCCCATTGAAAAAAATCCAATACATAGTAGCTAGATCCATGAAGATAATACATGACCAAACGAAAAGCTTTGCATAGTTTTTATATACTTTTAATAGGATGTAGCTAGAAGATCGTCGCCTGAATGCTAGGTTGTGGCTTCTGGAGTAGTATTGGCTGAAGAGGTTGTAGGAATAGTGGAAAGACGATCTCTACAATAATATACATGAGATCAATTGTAGACAGAGCGTTATCGAGGCCTTTTTTTCCTAGGACAATCAGGAATAGGAGAGACAAACTTGCGAGATAAAATTGCTAGATACACTTTGGTGCATATCACTCCCTGCCACCCACCACTCTTATGAACTGCAGAGTAAAATTCAGATGTAGATTTAGGTGGCTCCGTAGTCTCAGAGAAAGAGAGAGTTTTTCTCTAAAAAAACCGAGTTTTTTTATCAATGGTTTGGATAGCTTTGCGAGGAAACCAAAGTTTAGCGATGAAGATCGGTCGGAAAATACCACATGTAGATGTAGATGAATAAGAAGTAGGAGATGGAAAGGCTGATGAGGAAAAAGGGGAGATAGAGCGGAAGTGGGCGTGTCGCTCGCTGGAGCAAAAGGAAAGAAGAGATAGAGGGGGAGAGAGAGACAGAGAGTAAGAAGGAGACTAAGATGAGGAGAGGTTCGTTTGCGGGAGTGTGTGTTTTGTCTTTTCCAGTCGGAGGAGAAGGGGTTGAGTAAGGTCTCTCTCTCACTCTATATTTCCTACAAGGGAGACATGTCTCCGCGGCGAACAAGAAGTGATTGAGGTCACTTCGGGTCAGCGGGTCTCCTCCACTCTCCGATGAACACACACAGATCCACTGCATAGAACGAGAGAAAGACACCCTCTTATTTTTTTCTTTCTCTCTCTCGCGATAACAAACCCGTCGCGCTCTACTCTTCAATAATTGTATACAAGACGGCGAAAGGTTGATGGAACTCGACATATCTCGATCGATATCGATAATCTGAAGCGATGCGATATAAGAGGAAAAGCATACAAAATATTATAACAACGTATCTTTTCATTTGGACGTGTTAGCGAACAGGGTAATTCGAAGAATGGGAACTTTTACAAGATCTTTACGTCTAATTTTGTGAGTTTTCAAAACCATATGGACAAGAAAACGCGTTCGAGCTTCGATAACTCGAAAGCCTAAATCTTCGATTAATCGAAATAGATATTTTTTCACCTTCGTATTCAGGTGCAGTCAGATCTCGATAACTCGAGGGAAGAAGGAAAAAGTCCGAATTATCGAAACTTCGAGTTAAGGTGCTTGACTTTAACGCATATAGATGCAAAAGGGAGAAACATCCACTCCAACACTTGGCAAACTTAAAGTAATTTAAGTTCGAGGGATTCGAATGGATTTTCCTTTGGACATTATTTTTAAAGGGAAAACGAATGAACGAGAGTTTAAAAAAAATGTATTGCATTATTGCATGAATTTTGACAGCATCGAAAGAAAAATAACTTCATTTCCACAATTAGAAAATCACGACGGGTGTTAGTTCCAAGATCTACGAGGAATTGGGCGTATGCTAGTGCCGTATCTTCACTGTCAAGCGGATGATGGGAGGATTTGCAGACCAGTAGCTGACACATTAGCAGTTGCAAGTGCTTACGCTGCATTTAATTTCACATATTAATTTCTTTGAGAGAGTTTAGTACAAACTATTAATACATCATTCTTTTAGCGTCATTATTTCAATCGAAAATGTTATCCGACCATAATTATAAGAAACAGTTCTTAAACTATTCATATTAAATTTAACGGTTCTCATTCTTAATGAACTAACGGCTGCATACAATCTTCTACCGAGTCACATGCGGCCTGAGGTCCGTAATTTGTCCACAAAGGCCATAAAAATTATTTTATTCGATTTTGAGCAACATCGATATTAAAGTTTGAATCGATTGACATCCTTAGAACGTAATAAACTGACGTCCGAAATATATTCAATTTTCAGCAGGATGAAGTTTTCGTCCACCTTTCAATGAGTGTCAATGCCAATTTATTCTCTTTCCCAGTCATTTTTATGACGCAATTTTAACGGGTATTTGACGGAATATTCAAACCAGACATGACGCCCAATCCGAAGGAGATAAATTGATTGGTTTTGTCCTTGGACCGGTGAATCACAGGAAGAATATTAATTCACTCCAGGCGATTTCATATTACGGATGACGCTTGAACGAACGCTCCGAGCTAAAGAAAGCAGAGGGTGGATTGAATTAAAAAAGATTTTTTTTTATTTTTCCCTCTTTTGATTCGAGCGCTCTTTAAGTTACATATTACCATTATCAGTCTTATTTTCCATTTATGACAATAATATAGGGTACCTATATCAAATTTTACTTTGGACAAAAAGTTATGCTTGGTTTTATCATGGCAGCCATTTCTCAGCATCCAGGCTTGGAAGGGTATGGGGAAGGGAGATAGTCAAAGATGGAAAAGTAAACTATCTGCAAGTATCTTCCAAAAGGATACAAAATTTAGTATGTTAAAAGTTTATAAAAACATATAATACAACAAAATAATTACAGTAAAAAGGTATCGTTTCTTCTATGTTATTTTTTATTATTTTATTGATTTTTTCAGTGTTCTAAAATATTGGGTGGGGGAGATAAATTACCCTCTTTACCTCCTGAATCTGCCTTCGATTCTCGATTCGTTAAGCACGTAAGACTTAATAATATCAGTGTATACAAAATAATGTCACAAAATTACATTTGAGAGAATGTGATTTCGTGACATTTCTTTGTATACATCCTATATCGGCCTATTCAACCGTTATGATGCGAAAGACCAGTTCTTTATATTATGTGCTTATGTTTATTATCACAATAATTAAGACAAAGATAGATACATCAATTCAATAGAGAATTATCGAGCTCACATCATGACTAAAATCAAATATTTCTCCAACGTGGGGTTTTCTAGGATATCTTCAAGTTTTCAGTGCTATGCCCTGGTACCCAAGAAAACTCTTTCGTATTCACTTATATGAATCATTCGAAGGTTCTATTTGAATTGAAATCATTGGTGACAATATCACCTCGGTGATTTGAATTTAATTTGGTTATCAATTATTTATTACCATTAATTTCATGATAGATTCTGTAATAATAATGCGCATATATTGTTTAAATTTGCAAAATTATCTGCCACCTTCTGAACAAAATCATAACAAAGCTACGCAAGATTTTTTTGTGTAGCATATGAACGACGAAGAGACTAAAATTATGCATTGTCCCGGTTGCTCTGCACAAAATCTGGTCACTATACTCCAAAAGCAATAAAAAAATTTAAAAACACTAGAAGAGTATTTCAGTTGAAAAGCAGCCTTTATCATTAGGTTATCATCACTGATGACGGATGCCTTGTAGCCGAAACTTGTATCTAGTTTTCCTAACCTTTTCATGGCTATTAAAAAGATATTTTGTGCCAATTCAAGTCATGAAAATTTAATAATGCCTGATTTTTCTCAGAAGTTTACAATCCGCAAGAAGATAAGTATTTATTACGATCCACTCTTTCCTTTCGCTCCCGACGAGATTTGTGTTTTTTTTTATATCACGTATAAACCTACTTATACGATATACGGCAGAACCTCGATATCTCGAACTTCTGTAACTCTTATTTTAGACGAGTCGAAGAGGATTTTATTTTTTCATTCGTACTCATATCCATTCATTAAAACAAAGTTCTAAAAACTCGAATTTTCGACGTGACGTACTTTTCAGTCTTCCGTTGAAGTTGGAGTAATCGAGATTCGACCGGGTTTGGCATTATCGAAGTCCGGTATTCAATGAATTAATGGCTTGCCCTTGCGATGTGCTCCAGTACATAAGTAACATGGCAATCTGGACGCAGTAAAGGGGAAGAGTGCGATAATACTTCGAGCATTTATACGACGAGGAACACGTGGGCATCTGTACAAGAGATAGCGAATGTTCCCAGCAGAAAAGGAAAGAGAAGTAAAGGGAAGGGTGATAACTGGAGAGAGAAACAAGAGGGAGCGGAAATGGGAAAAGAAAAGGGCGTGGGAGGCGATATTGAAGGAAGGAAAGAGATGGGGAAGAGGAGAGAGAGAGAGAGAGAGAGAGAAAGGGAAGGGAACCGTCATTAGCCTAATTGAGATGCCGATGAACAAAAGGAAGAATCTCTTTTGGTGCGGAGAAAGAGAGGGGAAGTGGCAGGGAGTGAGTGGGCGGAGAGTGAAATGGAAGTATATGTGTATGTGTGAAAGCGCGTGGAGGAATGGAGAGAGAGGGGAGGAAGCTCTCGGAGTGGATGGTAGAGAGAGGGGAAGAGAGAGAGAGAGAAGTGAAGATGGGAAAGGAGTAAAAAGGCAGGGAGAGGAAAATGAAAGGGAGGGAGGGGAGAGAGAGGGGGGGAGGTGGATAGATATGGAGAGGGCTGGAGAAGGGGATGGAGTGATGAGATTAGAAATAGAGGGAGAGATAATGAAAAGAGAGGAAAACGAGAGAAAGGAGGAAAAAGGGAGGGAGAGAGTGAAAGAGGTAGAAAAAGAGATGGAGAGAGGGAGGGAGAGAGAGATGGAAAGAGGGAAAAAGAGAGAAAGATAGAGGGGGCGAGCTGGATAGAGGAATGGAGGGAGGGAATGAGAAAGGAGTGAGGGAGAAAGAGAGATAGTGAAGTAGAGACAGAAAGGGGGAGAAAGACAGAAAGGGAGAGAGAGAGACAGAAAGGGAGGGAGAGACAGAAAGAGAGGGAGAGACAGGGAGGGAGAGAGATAGGGAGGGAGAGATAGATAGAGAGGGAGCGAGAGAGAAATGGAGGGAGAGAGAGAAACGAACGCGTGGGATTCGGAGCAGCGGTGATGAGAGGAGGCAATTTTTTCGAAACACACACACACACATCCTGCAGTGAATATTTTAGAGAAATAAGGGGAAAATAATTACACTGCATGGCATTAAGCTTTATTTTTGCATATATAATATAACCCTCGGAAAAATTCCCCCGTTAAAAAAGTGGTTCACACTTCGCGACAAACACACTCGGTCGGTACACGAGGGTGTCCGGTTAGGGTTTGGGGGTCGAGGGGAAAATGGGAATTGAGGAAGAGGAAGGCTCGTACGTCGAGGGCCGCAGTGGCTCCCTTTTGCCCTTCCCGGCGGACAGTTGCCATGGGGATACTACTTCTTCGGGGGGAGGGGAGTGGGGGAGGGTTTGCAGTGCCTCTCGGAAGGGTAAGGGAGTTGAACCGTGGAGGATCACGTGGCCCCTTGCGCGCAAAAGTAGTGGGTGAGGGAGGGAGGTAGTGAGAGAGAGAGAGAGGAGGGTGCTATGGAGAGAGAGAGACCACCATCACATCGATAGTGTGGACGCAGGCGCGTTTCGGAGGTGAAGGGGCGGGGCGAGGAGGGGGAGGGGAAGGGGAGGGTGGGAGAAGAGTGGGGGAGGGTGGGAGAAGAGTGGGGAAGGGAAAGGGAGGGGAGGGGGAGGAGAGGTAGACTCGGAAGAGGGAGAGAGAAAAAGGTGGTGATCCGAGAGGAAGGGTAGGAGAGGTGAGTCTACCGACACGGTTGAAGAGGAAGGGGAGGAGGAAAGGGGAGTGGGGAGGAAAGGGGATGGAGGGAGGAAAGGGAAGAGAGGGAGGAAAGGGGAGGGAGGGAGGAAAAGGGAGGGAGGGAGGAAAAGAGAGGGAGGGAGGAAAAGGGAGGGAGGGAGGGGCAAATAAAAGGGGGAGGAGGAAAAGGGTGCGGGTCAATATATTACGGAGGTGGTGTAGGGGGGGGGGAGGGGGAGGAGGAGGGGGGATAGGTCCTGGAGAGTAGGGAGATAGGGAGGACGGAAGAAGAGACGGAGGGAGGGTTTTATTGCGTTGGAGTGTTGAATCGAAGGGGGAGGAGGTGAGGGGAGGGGGGTGGATGGATTAGGGCGACTGGGCGATAGAGCGGAGGATAGAGGGAGAGAGAGGAAGAGAGTGGAGGATTTTTGAGTGGTTGTTGGGTTGCCAGGAAGCGGGGAAGTGGACGAGGGCACGCCATGCTTAATGTGTCTATATATGAAATATGGGGGTGGATTTAAGGGGGGGGTGAGGGTTAAGAACCGTGACAGAGGTGGACCTTCGCACCGAGGATGGGAATACTTAACGCTGATGGTTAGTTTGGGATGATTCTGTGTTCATGTTTTCTTACTTAGGAAACTTAGGAAAGTTCTGGACCGTGTTTAAATTTCGAAGGTTGATTCGTTGTCGGTCGGAGCCAAATCACGCATAAATATACGAGTACAGTAAGACCCCGATTTAGCACCACCGTTTGTCCATCACTGAAATTGGCGTTAAAGCGGGGATGGCGGTAAATCGAGGTATGTGCTTGCACTATGTAATCATAAGATGGAAGTTCTGTCCGCAAAGACTCATGGGTGGTAAGCAGGGGATGACACTATACAGGGGGAGGTACGCTAAATCCTGGTATGAGTGTATAATGATTTATGAATATGCGTTTAAGAAAAATTCTATTTCTAGATTTTAGTACAACATATTCTTGTTGAGTTGATGCCTAACAGTGCATACGTGCACGAGTACGGCGTGGGATTTGGTGGTATATGATTAAGTCCTTATTCTGTTTTGAGATTTTAGTTTGACGCAACCTCTCCCGTCAGCGATGGTCTACAGCAGCGGTGCCAAAACTACGGTCCGCGAGCCACATCTGGCCAGCTATGAGTTAACAGATAAAAAGCACCATGTGACATAAAATGAAAATTGGAAATTATAAACGCAATACATATATCTCTTCTTTCCTTCTGTATTCCAAAGAGAGATAGATATTTTTAAAAACATATGATGTGACGTAACTCATTAGTTCCCTTAAATTCCCTTAACTTCAACTCTATTTTCAACTGCTTGTGGACCGCGATGAGTGCAAAGGCAGACTGCCTGGCCTTTGAGCCGGAAACTTTTTGCACCACCGTCCTCAAGTGATGAATTAAAATTCTTGGAGATAACGAAAACGTTTGTAAATAAAATATAGTCCTGTGTGTCTCTAATTTTTTAACTTTACGGTTAAGGAGTTAAGATTTCTCATTTAACATTAATTTCGCCGTAGTCTCCACCTTTACCTATTTATATTGCAGAGGTTAAAAAGGATTAGAACATTTCTACGGCGGTGTAAAAAATATGAGTAGAATGAAAATTCGTAAATCCACTGCTGTTGGCCAGTGAACTGGACTTTCTTTAGCAACCTTTTGCGTAGCCGAGTCTCATACGATTACGAAGCATCAGTTATGAAATGATAATGAGTAGATATTTTCAATACGTTCTGAACAGTAATAAGGTCCAAAAATTAAAACATCGACCGTATCTCATGGTTGGAACACAACTTATGACCAGGACGACTACAATAGCTATAAAAATTGCAGAAACCAGGTGTGTATTTCAACAACAAAGTACCGTCCCCAATCACTGATTCTATAAAATAATTCATTAGAGTACGATACATGAGTCACCATTGCAGGTTTAGTATTTGTAGCCAACATGAACATTTGGTTTTCCAAACTGCTTTGCTACTATTGGGTCGATCATCGACCGTAAAACACGTGATAATAAAATAATCGCATCGGTAAGCGAATTAGCTATCATGTGTCTTATTGTAAGATCCGTTACCAGAAATTCGGATACAGGTCCGTTAGGCTATGAAGCCATATAAATGTACATCTAAGAACTAAAGCTACCATTTGGTAAGGGGAAATATTAGATTCCAATTTCTTAGCCTCATTGAGGTACAGTGATTTTTCATTGTCAATGAGATGTAGAGTCATTTTCATGAGTCTTTCCTCAAATGGAGCGGCGCCACATTCGCCGCTAGTGGACATCAAACTTCTTTTACTGACTATGCATTCCATGACTGAGCTTCGTGCTACTATGAGAAATTTTACGGTCATCATTCTAAGTAAAGATGAGCAAATAGAAACACAAGAATCGGGTTTCGCCTCGCGCCCTGAATACACTGTAGCCGCTCTATTTAGGCGAATTTAACTAGACAGCTTTTCGAGGAAAATCCTCGCATTACTGTGATGCCGTGGCCACCGAACTCCCCCGACCTTCATCCCCTAGAAAATGTGTGGGGCCTCATGGTGAAGGAGTGGGATTTCGCAGGCGAGAAGAAGGAGGAGGCATTGGAAGTCCACGTAAGAGATATTTGGGCTACTCTAAGCAACCGTCCGATGCTTATTCAGAATTTAATGGCGTCAATGCCTTCAAGGCTATTATCTGTTATTGATAATAATGGAGAAATAACTAAGTATTAAAAACAATTTTTAAGCCTAAGTTTTTTCTTTCGCATGACATGAACTTCGTAGAAAATCTGGAAATGATTTCCAGTAAAAGAAGATTGATGTCCACTAGAGGCGAATGTAGCGCCGCTCCATTTGAGGAAAGACTTATGAAAATGACTGTACGTTCCTTCCGAATGCGGGCAGGCTACTATATGGCGTTGCTACGGGAGCACAGCTTAGTTAGTCGTAAGCATTCAAATGTTTTAAGTCCCCTCCCAAATAGATCATGACATTTCTTTTGCTCTAGTAAACAACCTTAAAGATGTGAAATTATTATTTTTCGTAAGAAATTAAATCTATTCCTGCAAAATAGCGGGAAATTGAATTTCTCCTATCTCTTGTGGGGGTTGTTGCATATTTACCAGTTTTTCAAAGCGGAAAAGACGATGCGGCGAGTTTCCCTTATCATCTGCCAATTGTCATACCTCATCACCCATTATAAGGTGTTGCGATATAAAGTCTACTTTTCCTTCGTTTGATTTTTAATTCGTAAGACGAGACCACCTTAAAACCTCACCGTAAGTGAACGCCCTTATTCCAGGCAGTATTGGATTCTCAATGGGGCATCACGACTTAAAATCACCACATCAAAAATAAATACTAGGAAGTAAAGGATCCACCCGATGATTCCACGTTTTCACGCCCTTTTCCCGTAATTCGTATTGATTGATTCATAATGTGTAATGGGAAAACGTATCGATTTACGTTTCGTTTTTGAAAAATGCGACAAAACCAGTGTAGAGGAGAAGATTCTTGCCTTTCGCTTTGGTCAAGAAATACATTTTCAGGCGCCGAATCAAGTTCAAGGCACTTGTAAAAATGTTACGTTTGTTTTGGCGCGCTTCGAAAAATGTTCGCAGTGTTTCAATCGAAATAGACTTATTCCACTCGATGTTTACGGCGAAAAACTACCACAGTTATGTAACAAATTTACGCATATGCCTGCATAGTTTCCTTGGTTTTTTCAGAGCAAATTGTTAATGTCCTGATTTTTCCCGCTTTTAATTTAATTCTTCGACAATATGAAGGAAGCTAAAAATATAAGTAATTTACGTAATCCATAAGTGAACACAACTTATCATAAAACAATAAAACGATTAGTCTCACACCAGTGAGAAAATTCAAATAGAGTCAAATAATGTTTTTCAAATAGAAGATGTATATTTTTAAGACGGGTATAATTCTAAATTATTCTATTATTTAGAGTAAAGAGGTATTTATCTTCATTTAAATACAATACAAAATTTTGCCTACGCTTCGTTCGGTATATTGAGGAATTCCAGCAAGGCTTTAAAATATATATTTAAGTGGTTATATAAAAATGAATCGACTGCCATAATTTGGACGCATTTTCTTAAAAGGTATAAAGGTATCTCTAAATTATTAAATGGATTACCTTTCATTGACGTAAGAATATAATTAGATTGGCGATACAAAAAGTAATCCAACAAATGGAACGCTGAAGGTAATCTATAAAATTATAATTA
Organism: Tanypteryx hageni; assembly: GCA_028673005.1. NCBI lineage: Eukaryota > Metazoa > Arthropoda > Insecta > Odonata > Petaluridae > Tanypteryx > Tanypteryx hageni. The sequence goes on along the minus strand of CM054114.1, from coordinate 93,430,645 downwards.
CTTACCTATATCAAGGTAATTTCAACTCCACGCTTACCAAAAAAGAGAAAAACAATTTTTTAAGCAAGCAGGATATTCTATTAGAAGGAAAAGATCAAAATCTTTCGATTAACATCTTCGATACAAAAATAAACTTTAGAATCATTCGAAGAGAAAAATCAGAGCGAGAGGATGGTCGGAACGAATTGCCTCCACTCATCCAGCATCTCTCTCTCCCTCCCTCTAAAGGATTCCCTCCTCCATTCCCCCCACCTCCTATCGAACAACCTCCCGCCACCCACCCTTCTCCTTCCTTCCTCCCTCCCCCAAACTCCCCGAGACCTTTTGGCGGAATACACGATTTCCCCATTTGACTGCTGAGTGGCCAATTTGATAGTCGCTGCCAAAAAGACATTTTAACATCGAAATGTGTTCGCTGCCAAACTCCGTGGAAAAGAAAATGAGGGGGGTCGAAGGAGAGAAGAAAAGGGGGAGGAGTACGAGAGAGTTTAGAGGAGGGAAGTGGGAAAGGAGGGAGAAGGTAGGGGGAGAGAGAGGCGGAAAGAGGAAAAGGGGAAGCAAAGGGTGTTCGGGCGCGCAACAAGGAAATAAGGGAGCGGAAGCGAACGAGCGCATTAAAGAACTCTCCGATACAGAGGGAGAAGTGCTCCTGGCCGTAAAAATATTTCATTCGACATAAAAAAACTGCTCTTCCAGAATTTAACCGCGATTTAAGATAATTAAATGCCTTCGAAGGGAAGGATACACTATGTCGATGGAAATGAGATGGGATTGGGGTGTCAGAACGAATGCTTCGAGAGAGAGAGATAGAACGACAAAAAGAAAATTGGGTTATATGAGGTCATAAAGCGTAATGAGGAAGCGATGACGATGGGGCAATAGAGAGATAAGAGAGCGTGATGGGACAGGTTGAGGAATGCAGATAAGGAGACGGAGCAGAAGGAAGGGCAAGGGAGAAGGAGCGAGTTTGGGAAGAAGGGTGAGGAAACGAGAGGAAATTAATGTGAGATAAGGCCGAAAAGAGAAAAGACGAGGATGCAGATAATCCCAGATATACGTCGCCCCGTTTATACCTCGTTTCACTCGTACGTCGTCTGTAAATTGAGGAATTAGGTTTTCGTAATGCGTCGCGTGGTTTCGCGCATAGGTCGTGTATAAACAGGCACGGATGAGAAATGGAGAGGGTTATTGGAAAGGAGGAAGAGGAGAGGGAGAGAGAGAGAGAGAAAGAGGAGAGAGAGAGAGAGAAAGAGGAAGGAAAAAGGAAATGTAAACATATAAGTATGGGAGACGGAAAGAGATTTGTAAGGAGAGAAGAGAGAGAGAGAAAGAGAGCGGGGAGAACAAAAATTAGGTGTAATGTTAGTAAAATAAAGAAAAACATAGATAGAAGACCGAGATCGATGGAAGTACTGATGAACCTCGATAACTCGAACGTCTCTGACTCGATTTACGATCGATCGAAGTGGATACTAGAACGGGCGACAAGGAACAGTACATCCACATCATACCCTGCAAGAAACCTTATTTGTGGATGGCAGGGGTTGCAGGGTACCAAAAGTGTCCAGTTTTCCTGCGTTGCTTTCTCTTATTATATTCTCTTATCGTCCTGTGGAAAAAACGATCCTCTATGTCGCTCCGTGCTACAATCGATCTCGCGAATCATATCCTCGCCGCCCTGCTCTCCTAGATATGACGGGCTTTTGACAAGATCTCTCTCACTCGCTAGTCCCTCCGGAGAAGAGAGAGAACAAAAGATGAGGAAAGAAGGATATGTTAGAATAAATATTTATTTATTCGTATAATTCCACACATCTGCAGCGCGCGCTATTTGACATTGAAATATCACAACGAAATAAATGAACAAATTAAGGGATATTGAGAGGGGGAGAAAGGGGGACAGCGATAGAGTGTGAGCGAGAGAGAAAAGAGGATGGAAAGAAGCGAGGTGAAATAGTCAAATAGAGAAAAATGCGGAAAAGAGATGGAGATCGATAAAAAGTGGATGGGAGGACAGATGAAAGTTAGGCAAGCGAGGAAAAGAGTAACGGGTAACAAAGATGTGGGGAGAAAGATACGGTTCCACTTCAAAAGCGAACTATATTACAAAGGTAGGAAAAGAGCGATACGAGAGAGAGAGAGCGAGGGAGAAGAGTATTTCGGAGGAAAGTGTTGATTGCGGAGAGAGAGAGTGGGAGGGGATTGAGAGGAGGTGTAATGGCGTTGAGTCGCCAAAACAACCCCTCTTCCTCCCTCACCCCATTTCCTTACCTCCGCCTCAATTGGGTTTAAACATTCCAAATGGGGAAAAAAAGGTTGGAGGAGGGAGGGGGCGAAAGGTTGGAGGGGAAAGGGAATTTATACTGCTTTTATCGAGAGAGAGAGAGAGAGAAGGGAGAATGGGATAGAGGAGGAAGAAGTGCGTTGGATTGTGATTCGGGAGACGCGTTGAGGGCGCCGGGTCAAAAGAGTCGAGGAAAGAGGGAGTGAGGGGTAGAGGAAAAAGGGAAGACACCGTGATAGGAATAGGAGAGGCACGTATTAAGGGTAGAAGTAGAGAAGGGGGGGATATCGGAATAATATCCCGTCCCTATCAAGAGTTAGCATTTTCCTCGCAAATTATACAGCGCAGTACGTGTAGGAATTCTCGTATCTACGCGAACAAGTAGATAAATTATCGAGCTAAATCCTATTGCCATTACCAGGGTACTGTGAACCAGGTGCGAACTTCACGTACCCAAACAGTCCGCTGTGCAACGCATTTCAGGAAAGGACCGCGTTGGGCAAAGCCGCGTCGCGCAAATACAATACATTTTTAGAAAAATATCGAGTATTCGTGTAGGCTGCGGGTTTTCTCACGTCGCGTGCATATGTAAAGATTTGTGCATGACCAACTGATGACCGCGTATAATTACATTTATCAATTGTTGGGCGAATTAACCGTTAAATTCATTTAACCGCGTATAATCAAATCCGTGTTTGGGAAACCAGCGTTCGGCAAGATTTAACTGTACAAATTGACCGATCCTTGATTATTTAAAGGTTATTTTTTTTACAAATATAAGATCGATGACGGCGATTTCGAATCTGAAATGTGCACCTGGTTTTCTTAGCTTCAAGATTTATTTCGATCAACTATTCGATATTTACGTACTTTTCCTCAATTCCACATGAAAAATCCATACCTAAAAACACCTTTAAAACAATCCAGTATAACGTATTTCATCGCGTAAAGGTGTGCACTGTCGCGAAGTCGTATTTATAACGTTTCCATAAACTTACATTATACTCTGAATAATTGGTGAGTGACGATCGCCGAGACGCGCTGAACGAAAATGCGAGGCTAGGGGAAAAACTAAACTCAATCCTTAGGCTTTAAAGGGTCATTTTCTTAAAAATTAAAATAAAAAATAATGAACAGTTTTTTAAGATTACAATGCTGTGGTGCAGCAGAATGATGTTCTTCACTACCGCTTTATAACTCGGAAAAAAATTCCAACATAGAGTACGGAAGGCCCTCAACAATTGCGTGAGTGAGTTCTTGCAAATCACCTTGAATGTTACAAGTATATAAGTGTTTTTATATATCGACGGTAACAACATACGGATCACAACGTGGGTTAAAGCTGCAAATAATCGAGTTCATGTCAAATACGATTTACCTACGCAGTAAATGATGAAAACTGCAAATGCAGAGGATTTGCTGTACTTTCGATATAAAGTAGGAAAAATCATGTCAAGCATACATACGTTATAGCGAGATTTCTCCATAGACAAGGGTCTCAAACGGGGCCCGCGGGCCACATGCAGCAAGCCAATTAAAAAAAAACTGCGGCCTTATATCTGTACTCTGACTCTACGGTAAATAGGTGAAAGAGAGATTACCTACGAGCAGGCCCTCCGAGAGACTCAGAGAGACTCGGGCCACTCCATATTTTGAGGCCCCTCACCGTAATAAAAATAAAATAAACGGCGCGACATAAATTGCACAAACTTTCTCATATACGTATATACGTTTGGTCTCACTACACTCTTTGCCGCGAAATTAACTCTGTGCGCTTGGCAATTCACTGCCAATTTTGTTAATAATGCGTAGCAACAGAACCAAAGAAACTGAAACAATCAACCTCTCACATCTATCACCTCTCACCAATAAGCGTACGGCATTACAGAGAAGTACGGAATTTTAGACTAGGGAATCCCCGGGTTCCCCCTCCTCTCGGACGCATGCGCTGAGCGTCTTGTACAGAAATAATGCCAATGGATGATATATCGTAACTTCTTTGGGGCATATGGCTTAGAATTATTCGTGATATCAGGCTGTACAAATAGATAGATTTTAATCAAAATCTTTATAGCCATTTTTGAGTCAATTGAATTTTGTTTCAAAATATACAAGAATAAAGTACCCTTAATTCTTGCGCAATATCGTTCATCTCTTCAAAATGCCTTTTATGAATGATATTATCCAAAAATATGAGATATCATTCGATTTAGTTTAACCATATAGGCTGTAGTAAGATTTCGAGTGGATCGCGGCGGAGGCATGACGTCATAGGGATTAGGTAAGGTAGTTTAGCGTACATTGTAAAGTCACTGGACGTCATGTAGTGATTTCTAGAGACATATGGCTTACGCAGTATTATTCGTGACACCAGGCTCTACAATTGGATTGATTTTACTCAAATTCTCCAAGGCCATTTTTGAATAAATAAAATTTTTCTAAAAATCGCCAAGAATAAACTACCCTTTATTTTTGTTCAATATCATTTTTATGAAAAAGGATCTGCAAAATATGATATGTTGCATATCATTCGATTTTATGTACGCGTTTGGGACCTAGAACCGCGAACAGACGGACAGACAGACGGCATGGCGAAAACCACTTTTATGGACTCAGGGACGCCTAAAACGTGTATTTACATCAAATCTCAAAGTCGAATTTTTTCGCGATTACAATCCTTGCTCATTATACTAAGTATATGAGAAAACAAAACTTCCCATATGAAAGTGTTTAAGCATTACATAGCCCAATTTGGTGGTCGGGGTTTGCTGAATGGTTATAGCGGGTTACATTGGGGGTAGGGGGTTCAAGCTTGCACTGCATATATAGCACTCTTTCATTAAGTCTTCTGACCCCATAAAGAAAAGATATAATCCGAAAAAATGTTTTCCTCATGTGATTTTTAACCCAGCCGATAATGCATTCAAATGTCCCTCTAGAGAAAAGCTTTTAAAAAGTGAGTTCAAAATGAAAAATTCTGTGCGTTACATAAGAGGAGAGAGGAGGGTCTAATTGAGGGTTACGTAGGATTATATCGATTATGAAAAACTGGGAAAGTTGGGCTATGTAATACTTGAACGCCCTGCAGGAACAAAGTACGAAAATCGTATTTTATATTTCTTTTTGGCATTTCCTATTCAACATTCATTGTTGGTATATCGATGGATAAAAATTTAAATAAATATATAAGATAATAAATTATTTGAATAATTTTTTATTTAAGAAATGCTTTTCTAGCTTTTGTTTCTCCAAATTTATTAATTATTGATGAAAAATCTGTTACGTGCAATGTCATTTCAGCTTTTCGGAAAAGAATGGAAACGGTTTAAAATCGAGATTTGGTGAGGCCTTCTTTTCGACTAGGCGCCCAGCTTGCGCCTCATACGCCTGTGCATAAATCCGTCTCAGAACAAGTGCCAAAATTTGAGGCCCCCTTGAGCTTGAGGCTCGGGCCAAATGGCCCCTCTCGTAGGGCCTGCCTACGAGACAATCACGGACTGACACAGAGAAACGGAATAATAGTAAATCGTTTATTGGCAAGCAATGCGTGACTGTTTAAGACTCCGATGGAGACATTATCCATTGTTACAGGTATATATAAGTTATTATCTAATTCTTAGGCCCATTAATGTTACATGCCTTATTTTTCGAAACATCTACTTGGCACACCATGAAATTAGATTTCGAGACCATTGTTAATCGGAAAGTATTGGCGGTCCAATTCGTCGATATTATCAACGGAGGAAATGCGTTGGTTTCTCAGAGGAGGAGATAGGTGAGAAGAAGTCGAGAGAGAGATTAAGGACCAGAAGTATGCGGTAAATACAACAAGTGTGAGGAGGAAGATATGAAAATGGAGAGGTGGAGGAGTGGAAAGGGAAGAATGAGAATGTAAAAGGGAGAAAGAAAGAGAGAAAATAAGATAGGGAAGACATATTGATGGAGGGATAGATGAGGATATGGGGAGATAGCGATAGAAGGGTGGAAGGGGACGCGAGGGTGAAAGAATAGGGGGAGGGGTACTTTGAGCTTCTTTGTCGAGATAGTTAAGGCAGTGTTATTCAGATGAGAAGGGTGGATACCGGATGGAAGCGAAATGGAGGGGGGGAGGAAGAACGAAGACACGCTGTGGATGATTTCTCGGGAGGGAATTCTCTGGAAAAACAAAAACTTGAAGGGGGAAATCTTGATACGGAGTAATTGAATGCTCCCAGAGGAGGAGGGAGGGATAGAGAGAGAGAGAAATGGGGAAGAGGAGAAGGTATGAAAAAAGGGAGAGAGGCGAAAAGCACTCCATTCTGCCGAATTTTTCAAATTGCTTCCATTTTGGAATGTCGCCCTCTGGGTGGGGGGAAGACGGTGGCGGTTCAGGGGGTTGCTGGAAGGATAACCTTGCGAGGGGGTGGAGAGAGAAGAGAGAGAGAGTGGAATGGTGTGTTGGGAAGAGATGGAGGCAGGAAGGCACGGAAGGGGATTTCACCCCAACCCCTAATTGGTCCATCCATTTCCACGAAAAGACAAATGGCGCAGAGAGGAGAGAGAGAGAGAGAGGGATTGGGGGAAGGAGATGGAGGGGGAGAACAAAGCAGAGAGGGAGGATTTCCTCGTCTCCCTCCTCTCTTTCCTTCCTCCTCGCACATTATACTGCGGGCGAAAATAATTAGTTGCTTAAATTTTACGGAACTCTCTGATTTACTTACAAAATAAATCCACGATCCCGATAAATAGCATTGGCTCAAGAATCTGAGGAATTGATACCACGAATTCGTAAACGCGCGCTAAATTAAGTAATTAATAGGTGGAAGAAATTTCTTTAAAATTTCCGTCCAATAATAACCTTGAACATGATGATACGTAAGAATATCAATAATGTGGTGGGATGTGGACGAGTGACTGGTGAAGATTCACGAATGAAATAAAAACGGGATAGCAAATTTTTAAAAATCCCTACTTATCAAAATTATATTATTCAGAACGGGGTCGTGCCATCTACGACCCGCGGACCGCATCAGGTACCTAAGAGTATTTTTATGCGGCCCAGGAAGCTTTTAATAATAAAGCGATGTGATAGGATTAGATTCGCGAGGTCTATTTTAAAACAGCTGTTCGCCTTCCCCCGGGACGATTAGGAATTATAATAGGAAAACGATCAATTAGAAAGGCTAGGAACAAGTTTGGTGCATTTCTGCACTCCATGCCATCCACCATTAAGGTGACTTGTAGGGTATAGCATAGTTGTTGATGATATTTTACCATTTTTGAGTAAGATTATTTTAAATAGCACACCCTTGCCTGTGTTAGGGAACATTGCACTAAAATTTTTCACCATGTATAGTTAGTGTGTACATACGCGAATTTCGAGAAAGCTACTTTTAGTACAGACAGTCCTAAGTCTGTGAAAAATGGGAAGGAAAATTTTGTTTCCTGGTGGAACTGAGTTAGTATGTCCTAAAAACCCTGGGACTGAGTTGGTATGTTTTTTTGACCGCCGGACTGAATTTCAAGCGCAAAAATCAAGCGGGACGAAACTAAAACTCGTGGTAGTTGGATGAGGACATAATGGTGTCATGTCACCTCTTTTATATCTATCTGAGTCACGCCGATTCGCCTCTTTCCTACTCAAGATGGGTATCTTAGAGGTAGTGCAATGAATAGCCAGGAATGGAGGAGAGAAACCCGGTGCCGGCATTTGCCTGCTCTTACGAATAACACCAGGGGGGCCAACTGCTTAACAACCCTTCCGAAGGACGCAGTGTTGAATTTAGCGCGCTCCTCATTTTTCTCGTGTTCTCTTTTCTCACTGGCTCGTCCTCGTCACCGTTGTTCCAACACGCACAAATAGGCGGCCGGAGCGTTCTCGGAAAAAGTCCCCATAAGTATTCGAGCCGGGTGTCGCTTTTTTAGCTGATCGTACGATGGGGCCAACACTCTAACCACTACACCACCGGCTCCCCATCATACCACCTCGTGATATACAAGAGCGTTTACATGCGGAAGAAACCGCGGGAAACAAACCCACTGGGTTGGTACCATTGAGCGAAAAATATCAACTTTCTTAATATTTGCCGTAGAAAGCCGTTTAAAAGACGTGAATAGTCCAGAAACTACGTACAGTATTAAACAGAAATATAGTATTAAAAAGTTGTTCTTAATTAGTGCTTAATCATCCCTGCGGTCAGAGGGTACACCGCTGGAAAGGGTGAGCTTGGGCGTAGAGGAAGGGTTCGCACAACCGAGGACTTGAGGTATCTCGCGGGCTAATGACGGTCCAAGGGATTGACCGCCACGAGGTCACTATCTACTTTTAACTTTGGAAAATGTGTAATTCTTGAAGATGTTGACTTACCAACTAACTTACGAGCCTAAAGTTATGATTTGCTTAATCTATTGCTAAAAATACTCTTCTTAATGCCCATTTTTAGCGCTATTATTAACCATGAAGGTTTTTAATGTGAAAAAACATTGTTTTTAGTAATTATGAAAAAAATATTTAATAATAAAAAACGATCCTTTATTAATATTTTATTTAAGTAATACCGGTGCTTATAGACGTCTTTGTGTAACTACTATTAAAAATAATTTTCATCTATTACATCTACATTGTACCCTGCAAGTCACCTTTTTGGTGGATGGCAGGGGGTGCAGTGCACCAAGGGTCCATAGTTTTCTTCCGTTATCTTTTCCTATTATGATCTCTTATCGTTCTAGAGAAAAACGATCCTCTATATCGCTCCGTTTTACAGTCGATCTCGCGAATCTTATCCTCACTGTCCTGCCTTCCGAGATACGTCGGGCTTCTGATAAGTCCTACTACCTCATTCGCTAGTCCCTCCGACATAAATTTTTCCAGTAGTTTAAATCTATCCTGCAGCCTACGTTCCTCTAACGATGTCCATTTCAGATTTTCTATTAATGATGTTACGCTTTGTTTACTATCGTAATTCCTCTTTACAAATCTAGCTGCCCTGCGCTGAACCTTTTCTATCTCGTTAGTGAGTCCCTTTTCGTAGGGATCCCACACAGCTGAAGCATATTCGACCTGCGGTCGAACCAAGGATAAATAATTGTTTGTATCATTTAGATTGGAGTAGGGCGCCAAACAATAAGTTTGCCTAGGGCGTCAAACTACCTTGCGACAGCCCTGATAGTGGGCCACTATAGGTATAGGACATTTCGGCGCGACCGATTCGGCGACGGGAAATTTCGGCGTCGGACAATTCGGCGACGGGACAATTCGGCGCCGGGAAGATTCGGCGCCTGAAGGAAAAAGCAACAACTTTTAGTTGGGATGAGTGGTTGGGGGTTGGATTCGTTCTACTCCCTCCCCCCGCGTTTGGCTGAGTGGTAGGGGGTTGGATTCGTTCTATTTCCTTCTCCCGTGGTGGTGGTGGTGAGCGTGGAGGTGGTGGTGAGCGTGGAGGTGGTGGTGAGCGTGGAGGTGGTGGTGAGCGTGGAGGTGGTGGTGAGCGTGAAGGTGGTGGTGAGCGTGGTGTTGATGAACGTTGTGGTGGTGGTGGTGAGCGTGGTGGTGAGCGTGGTGATGGTGGGTGTGGAGGTGGGCGTGGTGCTGGTGAGCGTGGTGGTGGTGAGCGTGGTGGTAGTGAACGTGGTGGTGAGCGTGATGATGAGCTCACGCTCACTACTACCACTATCTTGGAAATCGAGTGCTTGCCACTTGAAAGGATGACTATTCGGAGGCCCGATCGTAATACGATGCTTACACAGCGGCGCCTCTCGATTCCGTATGCCTTTCGACTCGGTGTCTCACACATCTTTATCCGAAGATTTTCATTTTATTGTGACATGGTATTAGGATGTTTCTTGAGCGTGTTCCCCAAAAAATGATTGAACCAGTCGTGGCAGTGAGTTAAGCTTCTAAAAACAAGCCCTTTAACAGGTTAAGAGATTTCGACGTTATGCTATTAAAACACGGCATTTCGAGCTATATTTACTTACCGAATTCCATTCACCGGTATGATTGTTTTTATTGCTGATAATTAAAAACGGTTCATAAAAATATTTTTTTAGACTTAAACATTCTAAATTGTATTTCATCGGGCTCAAAAGTGAAAAAATGCTGTCCCTGGGAGAATTAGGGTCCATATCCGTATTAAATTTGCACGGAATTATTTTAAGCGAGCAACCGTAATGTTTTTGACGATGTTATGTACAGATTAAATTTACATGCATTTTTTAGAACGATTCCTTATTTCATAAAATTTGCTTTAATGTGGTCGCTTAGTATATATTTTGAGACTTCAATTTTTGTCTCTCTCATATCAAACAGTAATCTTACCGATTTAATTGGCAATTTATATCTTTCTATTGAATTTCAATTCTATTCCTTCATATGCTAACTTGTGTAGTTGATGCAGTAAATTTTAACCACGAAGTTTTCATCGATAGTCTCATTTATCAAAATGAAAACCCCGAATTTATTGCTAACAATGAGCAGAACACTATGCTACTTCTATTTAATTTCAATCTTATACCCAGTCGGAAAGTTTGATATAGAACTTTAAAAATTACCCGACAGAATTAACAGATACCGCACACCTTTATATTGCGATATCCGCCGAATTTCAGATTCTCACCTATTCCGGATCTACCATTTCCACACCGATGTAATGCACGCGGCAACACTACAAAATTAATATAACTAGGACGTCGAATTTTCGATGAGTAGAAGTGGATATCTTTTTGCGCTCGCACACACAATGCGATAAAATGAATGTCTCCAACTCGATTTTTTTCTGTCCCCACCTTCGCTTCGAGTAATCGAGGTCCGACCGTTTTCCTCGAAAAAGATTTTTTACTCGCAGATGGAATCGATAACAATTTTCAACGCGGCTTTTCTATATTTCGAAACGAACCAGAAAAAAAAGAAACAAACAGTGGAAAATCGGTCATCACTCTATAAATAATTTGCCAACTCAGGTCATTCTACAATCGAGACAGGAAAAAAAGCAAACATAACAGCGCCCTCTTTGATAAACCTTTAATATTTCGTGGAACAGCACATTTCGAAAATGGGTCGCAACCTAGTATTCAGTTACAATAGCCTGGGATACACGGATAGTGGAAAAAATGTCAGCACTCATTGCGTAAATTATTAATGAAACGAAAGAGACGAGACTAAAACTATTAATATTGCGGTAAATGGGTTTCTTATAGCAAGTACAAGCGTAGTGAAAAGTTTATTAACATTCAAAAGATATTGATTGTAGGACGGAGCGATATAGAGGATCGTTTTTCCCTAAGACGGTAAGAGAACACAATAGGAAAAGGTAGCTTAGAAATACCAGGGCTTTTGGTGCACTGAACTCCCTGCCATTCGCCAAAAAGGCGACTTACAGAGTATCACGTAGATGTAATTTCCTTTGTCGGGTAATGAAGCGCGGCGCAAAATATATAACTTTGCCTCCACTGTGTCACGCGGCAAAAAGCTTGAAAAAAAATGTTTCGGCGGAGATGTAGGTTCGAGTGGTATGATTGGAGGACGAAATTCTGTAGACGGAGGATTTGCTCATATCACTATCGGGACGATAATGAAATACATGACTGAAGGGTAACTTGAAAGCAAAAGAGATGGAGAGTTAGGAAAAGGTTCAAGTTAGACTCGAAAGAGGAAATAGGTAATCGAGAAGTGAAGAATATTGTGGAGGATAGGAAAACGTAAAAAACCCGGTTCATATGTAATAGCTAGACGGAACTGTACTAGGTGTCGCTGAAGGATCTGAATCTGAACGAAACCCTACAAGCCACACAGGCAGGGGGAGAATATCACCGACCTATTATATTATTCTCCTGTTATGCTCCCTTGTTGTCTTAGGAAAAAAGCATCCCTCGTATTTTTCCGCCCTACAATTAATTTTTCGTATCTTGTCATTGTGATCGCGGCGCTCTACGTACGATTGACTCCTAATTACGTCTAATTATTCATCTTTAAATTCTTATGATCTAAATCTCTGCAATGATCGATGCCTAGACCAGCGGTGGGCAACCCTTTCTACTTGGTGGGCCGTATTGATGGCAGTGAAGCCTTCGATGGGCCGAATTGGAAACTGTCATTACTTCGGTGGACTGGATTAACGTTAAATCGGAAGTTACTTTGACATTCCTAGGCACCAAATGAGTGAAACTCAAGTTAAGTTTAAGTTTTTTTAGGGTTAAGATTAAAATATTAAGAATCATGATGGAATCCAAACTTAGAAACACTTTTGAGAAAAGCTTTAAAAAAAATAAAAGGAACTTATTTGAATTGAAAAATATTTATTAAGGAGTCTCAATTTAATGCTAGACATCTCAACAGTTGTTGCTAGATATAAAAAAAGTGGCGGGTAAATCAAAATAAAAATGAAAAAATTGTTGAAAACTACTAAGCACTGGTGGTGGGCCGCATGTAAATGCTAATAGGGCAGCAGCTTCGGCACCCATAGCCTAGACATATCACGCCATCCAAGCTCATCTATTCGACTCACGACTTTTACTTGCCTTCCGTATCTACTCCAACAGATAATTGTCGAGCTCTTCTTATGGCTGGTAAGATTCACGAACAAGCATTTAAAAATATACTTGTCTCGGGTATCTCCAAAAGCCACAAGGTTATAAAATACCAGATGCGCATTTCGGTTACAAAGCAGCCGTCTACAGTGGTAATTCACCGAAAATAGATTATAACTTTGTTTTGGCTATTGGAGATACTTAAGACAAGTCTATTTTAAGTGCTTGTTCTTGTATGTACCATATCTACGTTTCACGAAATGCGCTCACATTCGTTGTATTTTCTCTAGCTCATGAATAAGGCCCAACTCACACGGGCCATACGCTACACGCATACTCAATTAGAGGTCTGACCAGAGAAAAATAGGAAAACCTCGCGTTCCTTTTCATCGCATATCCCTGATATTCTACGGCAGATTCTAGCCTTTTAAGAGTTACTCCTTCTATCTATCGAATAATCGAGAAATGAAGAATTTTGTGGAGGATAGGAAAATGTGAACATCCCGATCTCATACGTAATATAACACTAAGGAAGGCGCCAATAAACTTTTAAACTAAGTGGCATTAGAGGATGGGCGAAAACGCTAGGATGGAGATTCTAGAAAAGAAAAGAAATAATTGGAACTCCCATATACTACATCAGACGACACTACCGCGAAGATAATATGGGTGAGATTTATTGTAGAACTGATCGATATCGAGTTTTTAAGATGATCAAATATTATAACAGAGCATTCAGGCCTGCATACAAAAATTGATAGGGACATTTTGATGCATAGTACCTACTGCCATCCACCGCCCTGGTGAATCGCTGGTCAATTCGTAGACGCAGATGGAATCACGGACCCGTCTGCGGACAGAGGGAGACGACGAATGAGAGTCTCACATAATTTTTACATAGATAAATTTACATGTATGCCAAAGCGATCATTATCTAAAGACAGAACGCTGATGGAGCATTAAATTGGCGTGAATAATTTCGTGGTCCCCGTAGAAACTATGGGGAAAGTACTTGAATAGTAGAAGAGAGGTTAGCGCGTCTAGCTCCCAATGCTAGGGTCGCGGGTTCGAATCCTGTCGAGGACGTACGTGTTTGTCTTTATTAGCGATAGTGCGCTCATTGTAAGAGTCCATAAAGTGCTGTTTATGAGCAAATTAAATATAAATACATAAATAAATAAGCCGCACACGAAAAGATGAGGCTAAAAAAACGTGGACAAAGCTTCACGCAAAATAACAGCAATACGAGAAATAAAAAATCAGATCCGATGCAATCGTGATACAAAGCGTCGAGGCGATGAGAAGCAGAAACGATGGAGGAGACAGAAGCAACATGGCGGACGGGGAGAGCGTGAGTGAGCGGGAGGGATGAGGAGGGGGGTAGAGGTGGCATGTGAACGGATGTTGGCGGTGAAGGGAACGAGGCAAGGGATTGGGAACGTGGATTTTGGGCTGGCCGCAAGATGGACTACAAGAGGGGGCAGATGGGAGAGAGGAGTAGGGTCTTGAGAGAAGGGGACCAGAGGTACAGAGAGAGGGGGGGAGACTAAATTTTTTACCAAACCCTTTAGCGGAGCCATCCTTCATCCCTCCCCTCCATCTCACCCAAACCCTTCCATTCCCTCCGAAGTCCCTCCGAGTCCACTTCACAGGCAGTTCGTACGGCCCTGATCTCCCTCCCCTTATCTCTCTCCTTTTCATGGTCCCCCTCTTCCCATCGCCCCCATTCACCGCAGTGCTGCACCCTGCCCCTCTTTTCCCACACCCCCTCCTCCTCTCTCTCCACATTAACCATCCAAAGTACCTAATCACGGATTAAATCCTTTCTCTCTCTCTCTCTCTCTCTCTATATATATATATATATATATATATATATATATATATATATATATATATATATATATATATATATATATATATATATATATATATATATTCATAATTACGGCTCCTGGCAGAAGAAGAAATGCCCTTTGCTCACTAATTTAATTCTAAATTGTCAAGAGAATGCAGAAACATACTCATTAGGCCGTTTGTACTTGTAGACCGCTTGACATCCGAGCGCTACCTATGTTTCCTAAAGAAAGAACTGCCACTGCCGTTGTAAAGTAAATAACGTCATTTAAAATGTCAGTATTTAAACTGTAATTTAAAATTAAATTAAAGGATGTCAATTACTAATGCAATAACATGCACTTATTCTGTTAGGAACCTAAATTATGAACCAGATAACCTTACCTTTTCAAGTGCCCATATCTCTGAAACGGTTCACTTCAGGACTTATGTTTGTTAGAATTTTTAGACTCAAAATAAACCCAAAAACAGATAGATGAGTTAAGGACATCCTATTGCGCGACACCCTGTGTAAAGTCTTAATGATCGAAAATAAGCTTAAAACTTGCTCGAAATGACCGAAGATAGAAATAAAATGCAAATAAATCGGCCGCAGTATTCATGTTAGTTATATTTTTATCTTTATTGCTAAAATCCAATTTCTGGTTATCTCTCTCCCTCACTAACGTTCTTTACCTCAGTCATTTTTAATCTCCGGGAATTTCAGCTCTCTCTTTTTTATCGAGTTACTCGACTAATTTTCTAAATTTGTCATTTAAAACCAAACATACATCCCTAGAAAATATATTCATTAAACTCACGTCACGTCAGGGTGTGAAAATAGAAAAAACTGGAAATGATAATAGAGCAGAAAATCAAATAATTAAAAATGTAGTTTATAATAAAGTGTTAAATGTCATTTAAATTTATCATTTTTGTTAATTTGTTATTAAAAACCAAACGTACATTCCCTATAAAATACCCATATTCAATTAATTCCATATTCAAAACATATTCACTTGAAACTAATTAAATCCAATAGGTACATGGCAGGAACGAAGAAACAGCGAGAAGAGGAAAGGGGGTCGGCGAGCGTCTGCGAACAGGGGGCTTGACCTTAGTGTGTGTATATATATATATATATATATATATATATATATATATATATATATATATATATATATATATATTCATTCCTGCATGAGAGACAGCGCTTGTCTTCGACCAGTATTAAACGTTTTAAGAAATAAAACTAATAAATTTAATGTGGATCACTGTAAGCCAATAAATATGTTTTATCGTAATTATTCGCGTACCTTATCGCATAATTATATTTACACTGGAAATTAAGTGTAACTGATCGAGAATTTTGAAATAAATATTTTTTCTTTCGCGTGACTTCTGAAATAGGGGATCGCCTTATATTCGAGGTCGCCTTATAATCGGGAAAATACGGCATATACACACACACATTTCATCCACTTGATTTTCACATGTTTGGTCAACTTAAAGATGCACTAAAGGGGCGAAGGCTTACAGATGATACAGACGGTGCATAATTGCTTTCTCTTTACCATAACAGTTTTTTTCTCTGATGGAATCAGAAAGCTGGAGTAAATATGTCTAGATAGGGGGTGATTACACTGAAAAACAGTGTATTCACAGGGATAAACTATTTTGAAGCTACACATACATTCAGGTTATTTATTCTCTCCCACTCGTGTACATTCCTTACATGTCTACGCGACTACTCCCCCGCTCCACACCCGCTAACCCTCCCTACCTACACTTCGGTTTGCTCTTCACTTTCCACGCCCAAAACCAATGTTCCACCGCTCCCAGGGTGTATGTACGCCATATCGCCTACTCTTGCATACTTTGATTCGGGCTTGGTGAAGTAATGGAATCATCTACCACGTTTGCATCAAGCGTTCAGTCCTTCGGAAAAGATCTTAAGCCATTGGCCCCCTTGGTGCTCTTCGGAAAGCGTAGGCTAATGCCTGCACCGGGTTTATCTCCTCCTTTGTGAATGTCTTTGGTGTGTAAGGAGTAATGGCTATAATAATCCAAGAGGTTGATTAGCCAGAAATACAAGCCAACAACAACAACGTTTGCATCACATCTGTTAGCCCTTTAACATCAATCTGATAATGCGTATTTCGATAAAGGACGATAAAAGACAACTTTTGCATGACTTCGTCGAAATCCGTTTTAAGGTGTCCTTTACCTGCGAAGCAGTGGTAACGGAATGCCTTATGAGCACGTCTCCTCCGTCCATCTGTCCGTTAGCATGCTTAATCTCCGAAATTACTGGCCGGACTTTTAATATGCGTTCTTTGCAGGAAGTGAACGAATATAGGGCAGGTCGTTTCCGTCCGTCCGTCCGCATATTAAAACTCGGGAACTGCTGGACGTATTTTGATGAAATTTGGTATTGGGGAGTTTTGCTAAAATTGGTTGATCGATCGATTTTGGTTAAAATCGGACAACAATTACGACCACTTTACACAAAGACCTACGTTTAGTTTACAATGTTCCTTTGTTTCAACTCGGGAACCGCATGATGTATTTTTATGAAATTTGGTATTGGGGAGTTTTAGTAAAATTGATCGAAAAATTCCAATTTTGGTTAAAATCGGACAAAAATTGCGACCACTTTACATGAAGGCCTACATGTATTTCACAACGTACATATCTCGCTAGCTTCTCGTTAAATACTCATCTGAGCGAAATATATTGAGAACATTGTGAAATCTCAAAGAATGCATTTGGAAACTCTGTGTACTCCGACATGAAGTACACCTTTCCAATCTTGTTTTATTAAGTATTAATGATCCTTATTAAAATTTACTGCCGAATTTGAATGTTGAACTCCGCCAGTCACTTAGAACATCTACTTTCTATATTAAATAAAATAAAATTATACTGGTATCTCGTTAAATGGCATTCGTCAAGTAACAATTAAATACCATATTTTTCTCTCCTAATCTCATATATGATCTGTGATGTATCGATTAAAAATTTAATTCGAATAGAGGACAACATTAACAAAAAAGTACGCGAGATCATATAATTATGACTTATAGTTTTGCTCAATCTTTCGGTACAGTGTCATACGCATTTCTCATAAAGAATGCTTTTGAAATCCCTGTGTATTCCATTTATGGAGTAAACTTTTATTTCTTGTTTAAGAAGACTACGCACGACAATAGTTTTGACTTGTGAGGATTCAATGCGTCGAAATCGTTTTACGGATGTCCGTAAGAAAATTATCGAGAAATGGCGGATCCGGGGGGGAGGGAGAACGATCGCCTCCCACCCCCCACAGACCTAAAGCAGAACCGAAAAAATATTAGCCTCACATTTACGAATCGACCCTGTAAAACTTGTAAATTGTAATTTAATTATAATCATATTTTATTTTATTGTTTTGTATGAAATGAAAAAGAATTTATATGAATAACTCAAATTGCTGTGAAAACATGTATGTATCTGGTATATCGCCTCCCTTCCCCTAAAATATTTTCTGGATCCGCCGCTGAATCGAACTATGTATCTCCAATAGCCACAATAAGATTGGTAAATGAGAGGCACATTTCAGCTACAGAGCAGCAGTCATCAGCGGTGATTCACCTATTCTAAAAAAAGTTCGGTATAAGCTACTATCGGTGAATCGCCACTCACAGCGGCTGCTTCGTTGCTGAAATACGCGTCTGGTGTTCCCAACCTTTTTATGACTATTGGAGATGCGAGGCCAATTTACTACGTAATGAAATTTCGCAATTTCTACCTCGTTGAGTATGTAGTTAAGAAAAAATGGTCGTTTTTCTTTGTGAAAAGTGGAATTGTACGATGTTATACATTTTTTAATATTGGTCCTGCACATTATATGAAAATGCGATTCCGCCAAGTTGCGCCTACCTCGATCGTTTTTGGATATTTTTATGCATCTTTTAAACCGTCACGGTCTTTAGTTTTTGTTAGGTTTTTTCTTTCTGTTTTTTATAAAGACACCATACATCCTGTTATTTCAAAATTTCACTTAAAATAAAGCCAAAGAAAATTTCAGCTTGCAATTGTTTTTATACTTAATAGGAGACCGCCAAGTATTCTATGCATATAAACATCATCGGATTATTTAACTCTAGTTTTAATAATAATGAAATACTACTAAGTTTAGGATATCATATATTTATCTTTAACGATTTTCAAGGGCAAAAATGCCATAACCCTGCCAGTTATATTTCACTTATAGTATCAGTATAATTCATAACATACTCCGTGATGCATCAATCGTCAAACATTTTTGAGAATGTCTGCGATAAAAAATAAAATTCATCTTAATGATTGATCGATTAATCATTTTATAATTATTCAATGCTTCGTTATAGCTTGAGAACAAAAAAAGTTCATTCTCGTTTTAATGAAAATAAATGCCTCATCAAATTTCAAATATGTTTTACACATATGAAACACCCAGCAAACCGTTGCAAAAAACAGACGGGACCGCAAGCTGCCAGTGGGTTACCAGAGTAACACAGCTGATCTGCTTCTAAAAAAATCCATTCTTTCATAATCACGTTAAACCGAAACCTCTCTTTCTTTGTTAGATCTGATGATCTATGTTCGTAGTCTTTCCCTTCATCATCTCCTAATCACACCCTTCATTAGTTACACGTGAAATCCTCTTTATTGTTCGCCTCCATCTGCAACATTCTACAAAAACTAATTGTATAGCTCGCCTAATGGCTAAAATTGAAATCGATGAATTAAGTAGCTCCATTAAAAGCTTGGGAAAACCAACGCTTTTTGTGGCCATTAAAGTTACCTAAATTATCAATTTCGCGAAATTTTTTCCTTCTTTCGTACACTCTCTTACCTCACAAAATCCACCTAAACCTTTTTTTTATATTTAGCAGACCAAACTTCTATCATCGCCGACTAGAGTAAATACTTTCCCATATTTGTGCCGCAATTTACATCAATTTAAGATTGAAAAACCACACCAAGTCATTCGTAAAAATATTTAGTCGTTAATGTAGAAATAAGTCAATGCATCTTCTAAGAACTAACTATATTTTTTATAAGTTCAACTACCTTCTGTTTCGTCGATTTTTCCTTCGATGTTTTCCATTTCTTATACGACATCAGCAGCAAGGCACGGTAGAATTAATAAATGTGAAAATTTAGCTCATTCGACCTAAAAAGATTCTCATTAATTAATAAAAAACGTTCAAATTTTAGTCTTATCTGAAACGGATGTTATTTCAATTGTCTCATCAATACAAGAAAGGATGAGATGGAATCTTCCCGCAGTGGAGCTGTATAAGTGACTAATTTCACATTAAATGTTGCCAATCGTGATTATTTTTGTAATTGCTGAAAATGATAATGCCATTTTCAAAAGGTTCGGTCACATTTATTAACCGCATTTCATCGAGAAGATACATTGATTTAATCCCACTGCACCCATAGCAACAAAAAATTAAATACCGTTCTGGAAACTGAATAGTGAATTCCAGAATAAGCACTTAAGTACCAAGCATTAAAAAAATTAAGTACTTGCCCGATGTTTTTCCAACAGCTTTCGCGACGCCTATATACTCGAGACATGTGCTTAATTATCCAATTTCCGTTACATAAATTTTTATTCTGCAATACGTTTTCAGACACAGGACGAGCAATTCTCAATTGAACCGAACAGTATTTGTACTGGATTTTGTCTGCGCGGATTTTACAAACTTTAAGAGCAAAAAGAATTTCTCTAAATGTTAGCGGCGGAGAATTAAAAACCCATAGCATAATGACGACATTAAAATGTCAACATGAACAGTTTTTGTCACGCGCGTGGACAAATTGATCGATCTCGACTTTTTTGTTCGTTACGGCATAATCGTCCACCTTTCGAACGAATTCGGAGTGTCATTACTTTATCGAACTGAATATTTATTTATTTATCCTTAATACGGCGAGATTAAGGCCATATGGCCCCTTATTCCACCTAACCGTTTTAATACACAATATAATTAATTTATAGGTACATAATGCAGTTCAAATCAAACAGTGAAATGAAAATTACGTCAAGGTATTAATAAATAAGAATAAAATTAAGAAAATGACGGCACAAATATACACGAAAGTAAAATAATATTAAATCATCATAAAGGAAAGGCTGCCCGGTCTGCTGATGGTTATAGTGACTGTGCTGGTATTTAAATGAAGGAAAGAATCAGAAATACAGAGAAAATTTACATTTTTATCAGGACCTAATGCTAACATCGTTGACAGAGTAAAAGTGAAAGGGGAGAGAGAGTTTCAAAGATTGCAGGCGGTAACGGCAATGGATTTACTATAGAAACTTCTACGGTGAACGGGGATAAGTATTATTTCAAGCGTAATATAACATTTTTCCCTCCTATAAATAGCCCCCTACTGATTCATACCGATGAAATTTCTCCAATCTCTCGTGATAATCATCGGCGACGCGGGATGCTGCGGAATACGTCGTGGATCGAAAAGAGGCGATGTGACAGAGTGACGAGTGGAGAAGAGAGGAAAGAAGAGAGAGAGATACAGCGAACGAGAGTAGAAAATGAGAAAGAGAAGCATCGAGTGAATGAGGAGGAATGTAGATTCTCTCTCTCTACCGCACACTCGCTAATTTCCACCATAGCCCTCCTCGGAGCGGTAATTTCCAACCTTCTACATCTCCCCCTCCTCCACCCATACCCTTTTTTTACCCCCTCCCATTCCATTCCCCCCACCCCGGCCTCCGCGCCCTCTACCCACCTTGCTATTCCCATTATTATTAAAACACCCCGAGGCGTGCCACCCATTCCTCATTCTCCCTACCTCCTCCCTCCCTCTCCCCCTCTTCCTCTCTCTCTCTCCGCCGACACACGCTCAATTTCACTTCCACTCCCGATAGCCGCTCCCTCTCTCTCTCTCTCCCGCCAGGGGAAATATTAATGGAGGCGGGTGGCGTGCGGGAGCAGAGAAGAGAAGGGGGGAGGGAGGAGAGCGAGGCGGGTCGGACGGTGACGGGGAGAGTTGGTTTGCGCAGCGCATCGCGAATTTATTAAACTCAAACAGAGGCGGGGGCGGCGCCAGACGCTTGCTTTTGTTCGCGGGTAAACTACTACGGGGTTTGCTCAGGGAGTGAAGAGAGAGAAAGAGGGATGGAGTGAGAGAGAGATAAAAACGGAGGGAGAGAGAGAAAAAAGGGAGGAGGGAGAGAAAGGGAGGGAGAGAAAGGGAATGAGAGAGAGAGAAAAAGGGAGGAGGGAGAGAAAGGGAGGGAGAAAAAGGGAATGAGAGAGAGAGAAAAAGGGAAGGAGAGAGAAAAAAGGGATGAAGAGAGAGAAAATCGGAGGGAGAGATATAAAAAGGGAAGGAGGGAGAGAAAAATGGAGGGAGAGAGAAAAACGGAGGAAAAGAGAGAGAAAGGGAAGGAGGAAGAGAAAGGGAATGAGGGAGAGAAAGGGAAGAAGGGAGAGAAAGGGAAGGAGGGAGAGAGAAAAAGGGAGGGAGAGAGAGAAAAAGGGAGGGAGAGAGAGAAAAGGGGAGGGAGAGAGAGAAAAAGGGAGGGAGAAAGAGAAAAAGGGACGAAGAGAGAGAAAAAGGGAGAAAGAGAGAGGAAAAAGGGAGGAAGAGAGAAAAAAGGGAGGAAGAGAGAGAGAGGAAAAGGGAGGGAGAGAAAAAATAAGGCAGAGAGAGAAGGGAAGTGTGGAAGAATAGCAAAAGAGGGACAAAAAACGGTAGGACGAGAATTATACAGAGAGACGAAAGAGATGGAAATGAGGAGAGAGAGAATGAGGAACGCAAAAAAAAGAGATCAGAGGGAGGAAAAGAAGGAGAAAATATGAGAAAAATGGAGGGAGAATGTGAGAGAGCAGATGAAAAATTGGAGTAAAGAGGTAGATAAAAATAGGAAGGAAGGAGAAAGATATGGAGATAGAAAGAGAGGGAGGCACAAAAAGATAGGAGAGAGGAAGAGGGAGAGATGAAGATAAGGAGACATGAAGGGAGAAGATAGGAGGGATGAAAGAAAAGAGAAAAGGATAAAGGAAGAGATGGAGAAAGGGAGGATAAGGAGATAGAGGGAGGGAGGTAAAGAAAGAGGAAGAGAACCAGGGAGGCAGAGAATGAGTAAGAAAAGTAGGCAGTGACAGGGAGAGAGAGATAAAGGTAGAGACGGAGGAAGAGGAAGAAAAACCGGGTAGAAACGTGCAGAAGGCAGAGGGCGAACGGATAGGAAAAAATGATATAAACCGAGAAGAGAAGATAAAGAGAGAGCGAGAGGAAAAAAGAAGAAGGTTATCAGGCGCGAGGAGCGGAATCAGGGAAAAAACAACGTGATAAGAGAGGTTTAGAGGCGTAGAGAAAGGAGAAAGTGGAGTGAGAGGGAGGATGAGAAAGTGAAGAGCTGGAGAGAGGCAGAGAAACATTGAGGAATGCCAGAAATGGAATGGTAGAGATAGGTGAGGGATGAGCACGTAGAGGGAGGAAAGCGACAGCGGGAGAAAAATGGAGGGATAAGGAAGAAAAGATGTAGACGGGGATGAAATAACGGAGTGAGAGAAAGAGACGGGGGTGTAGAAAGAGGAGAAGGATGGGGAGGAGAAATTGACGAGGATGGGATGCAAGAGTTTTGGCGCAGAGGGGAGGTAGGAGGTGGGAAATGCGCCCTATGGGGGGGGGGAGAGGTTGGTGAGGAAAGAATGATTGGTTGGTGGCTTGGAAGAAGGGTTTCCGAGAAGAGGGGGTTGGTATAAAACTGGGTGCCTGGCGTAATAGTGACACGGAGTGTGCACAAGGGGTGGGGGAAGAGAGAGAGGGGGGAAATAGAGAGAGGGAGGGAGAAGGGAGGAAAAGAAGAAGGGACCAAAGTGGCGGCCGGAGGGAAGAGAATGACGGATAACTTTAATTGTTAATGAGTATCGGAGAGAGAGGGCAAATTGTTATCGTCCGCAGCGGGGACATGTCAACAGCATTTGGCCGAGAGGAGGGCCTCGGAAGATTGCGGAAGGATTTTGAATGGGAATGCGATGTTTGGAATGTGTTTGGACAGAGGGGGAAACGAAAGAATGAGAATGTAAGCAAGGGAAGATGGGAAAAGGGGGGAAGGACTTAAGGTTAGGAGGAGGTCTCGGGAAAACGATGCGGAAAAGAGGAGAGACTTTTTGGGGAAGCGGAGGTTTGAAATTTGGCCACGGTCGGCCTGGTCTAACTTTAGCCCTGGCATGAATCGGGGGAGGGGAGCGACGTTGCCGGAATGCGCGCACGATAGCGCACCGAAGGGAAAGGCAGGGACAGCTGTTGGGTTCGATGTGGCAACGTTGCAATTCGGTGATTGGTTGGAGCTCTTTTTGAGAGCTTCCTCACTCTAATTTCTCTCGGCTCTCAAAGTTCAAGTCAGACCTGGCCGGCTACGGTTAATCTTCGGGCAGTTAAAAATTCGTAAAGTAAACATTTTTCGCGCGCTCGATATAAAATTTCTTCATTTGCATGGAGAACATTTCGGATATCTCACACAGGAAATAATTTGATTGAATGGCCGAGGCTAATGTTTAGAAGTGTTGACATAAACAAAGCACCATTGCGATAGAAGATAGAGGAGTTTGAATTTACTAATACATAGATAGCACTCATCATCTGGTAGCATTCTATTTTGGAATGGAGTATGAACAATACGTTTCCTTATTTTTTATAATTACATGTTTGATGCAGCCTGAACTTAATCATTGTCAGTGTGATAGAAAATATCTCTCTCGAAATGAATGTTCATTGATGTATTTATGTGGATAAGCTAGATATTTCAACAAGTAACTGATTTAGCGCAAACTAAAATGATATTTCAATGGCAGAAAATTAAATAAAAGAATTTAGATAGTAAAATTTGTACATTTGACGTTTACAATGAAAATTCAAACAGTATTTTTATGAAGCCTAAATTATGAAATATTAGTTGATTTTGTTGTGAAACTTTTTATATAAACAGGCAGTTTTAAACATCAAACACAAGGTCGCGTAGTCGTGATTTTATTTGAGATGCCTAATTACTTTTTGATTGGAAGAATTAAAGCGTTCTGTTCGTTCCTCTCCAATCAATCAGAACGCCTCAGGATACGGAACGTCTGCTTCCGAATAAAGTAATGATTTTCAATCAAATGTTTTTAACATTTCGAATTACCACGCCTTAATTAAAAAGTCGTCGTTGTCTATCAAAAATATGAATTAAAAATACCACTGCAAATGTTTTCATCAAACGCCGTCTTTTTAGACATGAAATTTATTCAATACTAGCAGATGTACCCGGCTTCGCTCGGGATATTAAAGCGGCGCAGTATTTATTTTGTTGAAGGTTAAAATAACATAACTGAAAAAGAAGTCCGAGAACGAAATGCATACTTTCATATTGTACAACTCACTTACTATTGCAACAATTTCAACATGGCCACCATAAACTCCACAACAGCTCATGTAATGTACATATTCAGTACGTGTTTTCCCATCCACAAAGCTACCAAACCTGTCCCAGTTATTAGCAACATAGTGCACTGCTTCTTTTCTTATTATTGTTTTCATTGTGTATATATTATTTCTTAACAAATATGCAAAAGAATTAAACAAACAATTTCCAAACCCTGGCATGCTAATTACAGTGCATAATCTTTTATCACACATATTTACAAACTTACAAATATTATAACCTGGTTTGCTATTAAGTAATGGTACCATTATTTAGGTTTAATAAAAATCTAACCTGGATTTATTCCTCAACTTTGGCACAAATATAACACTCAAAAGGACTGGTGCACTCTGAAGGTTATCACTTTTTAAAAAAATTCAAAATTTTGTCTGCAATACACACGGGTGAACCATACAATCAAACTTTTCTGCAATTAATTAAGTTGCAATCTATTACGTTTGACGTTGCTACAACAATAATTTCGACGCTTCATAAAAAGCGCGATGCAAACAACGTAATTCTTTCGTCTATTTGAAGGTTTAATAGACGCCAATTCAACCGGAGGCAACAATGCGGGACGCCTTGGCAACACCCGGAAAGAGTACGAAAAAGCGATAAAATTTCGAAAAAAAATGCGTATTCCTGACGAATTCCTTCGTATAACATCTAAACATCGCAAGAATAAGATATTTTATAGGTTTAGCTGTCGAATAAAGTAAAAATGGAGAAAATAGGTCAATATTGAAGTATTTTGATGAATGAAATAAAAAATCTTGCACCTTGAAAAATCGAAAATCCCGTGTAAACTTAGAGGAAAATATAATTGTCTCCCGGAGTCGAATCCGGGATGTTTGATTTTTCTAGGACCACCTTATAGGGGTTTAACGATTGTGAAATTTTCAGCTCGTTAGGTTTAGTATATCCGAAGATATTAAGCGAGAAATATTTGAAGGAAACGGCAGACTCCCAGCCAGCCAGACAGGTTGAGTTTTATATAGATAGAGAAGAGATGAAAAATGGATTTCGAAAAACATATAATACGCTGTTATGCTCGCCACTGAAGAGATAATTAATAACAAAAGCTGACATTACTGAATGCACTTACACTTTCCCTTCGATATATTTAATCGATCGTGCTCTTCATGCTTCCATTATCAATATCACTAAAAATGAGTTTATGTGTTGCCGTGATTTAAAACTTTTCATGAGCTCTTAGCAAAATTTTCATGAAATTTGATGCTGAGGATTTCTGGGCAAAAAAGATAAGTAAATAATATAAATGGCTCACCTAACCTTACCAGGAGTGACACTTTACTGAGAACAAAAAATGAAATTTCAGTCACATCTCCTACAATACTAACCATGTGCAAGAAAGTCTTGAAATAAAATTTGTAGAACCAGTTAAAAAATTTCTTTCCTAATGCAATTTATCGAAGGATTAGCATTTTTCAAGAAAATCTAAAAGAACATCCAAATTTCACCTTAAACCTGGAAAATTTATTTTATGGTTTTTTAATCGATGTTCTCAAAAACAACTGAAGCTAGGTCTGCTGTGATTACGTAAACACGTTTAAGTTCCTTTCGTGCGCACTCAGCAGTTAGTAAGTGAGAAGAAATGAATTATCTACTACGAAAAAATGAACGCAAATACATTTTTTTCCCGTAAATATATTTATTTTGCTTGCGCGCGCCACTGCGTTACGTAAGTGAAAAGAAATAATAATTGAAAACTGCCAGGAATAGGTTGATTTTAAAGAGTTCCATTCAACATATTACAAAGACCTTACCTTTAATATCAATACTATGACTACGTTTATGCACGGCATCTTATTATGTTGAAGTATTAAACCAAAGATTCTGACTTGGAATGCTCGTGTCATACCATCAAGCAAAACCGATTAGAAAATAAAACGGCAAATTAAAAACTCAATATTTTCCAGGCATCACTTATCGTTTTGCTTAGATGTTATACTAAGCAATTGATATTTTCCTTTTTATACATGACTACATAGTTCGTAAAGAACGCCTCTGCCTTGCATGTATGCAAGCATTGAAGCGATATATTCCACGTAGAACAATGTATGAATATAAAGAATAACGTAAGGCTGACTTCGAAACGCGCTGAACGGTATGATTACAATATCTTTGAATTTATAATCATCCCGTTGTACATACATTTGACGATTTTTACCAAAACATGCCGACGATGACGGGCCCATCAAACAATTAACGCTCACAACTCAAGAACATTCGAGGGGAAATGGCTAATTATCAATTCTCTCCGCTCGAAAAATACGTCGATCATGCCACCGAAGGAACACTAAAAAAAAGTGGCGACACTGACGCCACGATAAATCATTCCGCGAGATTATAAATTTCAAACGCCGAGGAGCGTGTAGCGCGGAGGAAGGAATCGGAAGCGGCGTAGGGGTTTTGTAGGAGGTGGATGGAGTTAGGCGGAATGAGGAGAGCAAAATAGGAGGGAGGAATCGAGATGAGGGAATGAGTGTGTGAGGTGGTGGTTGAGGAAGCCGGGAGATTGGCCACCGCGAGAGAGAGTTGTGTGTATGTGAACGTGTATGTCTGTGTGTGTGTCTGTATGTGTGTGTGTGTGTGTCTGTATGTGTGTGTGTCTGAGTCGGTTCTGAGGGAAACGAGCTCCAGGGAGCGAGGTTAGTGGTTCAGCTCCTCATGAAACGTTTATGAAGGGATTCAAAAGGACTTTTGGAATGGGAAAGGGGTGGAGGAGAAAGGGGGGGAGGAGAGTGCTGCTGGAGGGGCGGGAGAGTGTTGGGAGAGAGGGGGAGTGTGTGTCGAATGGGGAACGGAGCGCCGTAGAAGGCGCCCTGGTTCTACGGCCGATTAATTCTGTTTGCAGACCGCGGCGCTGTCCATTATTAAAGTACTCTCTCTCTCTCTCCCGGCGGTGCACAACTCCGCTTCCATCTATCTACCCAACCTCTCCCCCCCACCCTCCCCTCTCATTCCCAAACTCCCCCTCCTCCTCTTCTCTCTCCCGTTCTCTCCTCTCTCCCTCCAACTCTCTCACCTACTCGCTAACTGTCCTCTCGTAATTCCTCAACTTCCGCTCCTGCTTGTCTTCTTCATTCCTCCCTTCTTTCCTTCATCATTTCTTTTCATCTCTTCCCCTCATTCATATTCCTTTCATCTCTATATTCTTCCTCTTTCTTTACTCTCCGCTCTTTCTAGATCTCTCGATTTTTTCCTCTCTTTCCCTGTCATTTCCGCATCTTCTGGATATCATTTAACGTCGCTCTTCTTCTCCTCCTGTCCTCTGTATCAGAGTTTTTCTCAGTCTCATAATTCATGGAGGGGGAGGAGGCAAATAGATCATTAAGGAAATATACGGCGGTCGAAATCTCTTAAAACATAATAAGCCAACAGCGTTTACGTTCATGGAACGTTCGCTATTGCTTTGAAAACGGGAGAGAGGCGAGCTAAGGCCTAGACATTTTAGAGTTTCGACAATCCTATATTTAAAATGAAATCTTAAAGGTGAACGATTATAATAAATGGCCAGGTCTGTAAATCAGCACATGCGCTTATTCAGAGCAGTACTATTTAATGCTCAGGATGCGTATTTAGAAATGATAACACCTTGCACGCATCACTTGAGAGTGGTACGTATTTTTATTGAAAAGCTTAAGCGATCGCACTCTCGGATTCCGCCTTAGAACGTAGAAATTGCGTGTCGGCCCTCTCCCTCCCCCAAATCGAGGAAAATGCGCGAGATTTATTTGCGCATGCGCGGGGCGATAATTAAGTTCAACTTAACGCGCGAGTTTCTTTCAAGAGTTCGAAACACGCCGTCCGCAAGTCTCTGACAGGCGGCCCGAGCAGAGCATTTATACGGCTTGCGGAGCAACACACTTTAGTATACCAGGGGTCGTTAAACTGCAGCCCGCAGACATGATGCGGCCCTCGACATCATTTTATATGGCCCGCGAAGCTATGACGAAGAAGGGATCCGTAAATTTAACACGGCCAATTTCATATATGTTAATTGAAGTTACGGTAAAAATCCTTGAACATTGAAATTTCAACGCTAGAAAATTATTAAATTGCATTTTCGCCCATATGAAACTCAAGAATCTAGAAATCATTTGAGGCTTTCGCAACTTCCAATGTGGCCCGCCAAGCAGGGCAGTTTTCCAATGCCTGCTTCGTATGCACCATGATGCAGACTAAACTCAACTGTATTTCTTAAAAATATTTTAAATTAATCCAGGAAATTTAATAAAAGTATTAAATCAACACTCCCAACATATCCACAGTTTTTTCATTCCCATTTATAACGCTATACTTATGCAGTTGAGTCACAGAAGAGTGTTCTTAAAATGGAATGCGAACTGCGGATTCGTTACGGTGCCTTGATATGGCCCGAAGTCTTAGTGAAAGGCCATCATGCGGCCCTCGCATTATTTGAGTATGAGACCTCTGCTATAAAGGATCACTTCGGAATTTGAATCGTGATTTCGAGAGAGGAGATAATCGCAGAGAAAACAATTCGTTCGCATTATTGGTGTGTTTTTTAAATCCACTTATGTAATTGTTATGTCCGTCAGTCCGTCCGTCACACATCCGTATACGGTGAATTACTTCTACACGAATGTTCATGGCCATAGGTTTTTCCCGTGGTTGAAACTTCACGGGCAGCTTAAGAGGTATAGTGGGGGGGGAGGGAGGGGGAGAGGGCGCACCGAACAATAAAACCTTAAATTAGTGAACTAATTCTATACCGTTCAATTTAGAGCAACCAAATTTTAAGAAAAGTTTAGCCTGGGGATAATTATTAACCCTATGAATTATAGGGTCCGTCCGTATTCCTCTTGGCAGGATTTTAAAAACTCCTTATTAAACGGATCCGTTGCTATGGTAAATTTTCATCTTGTTTAGGTTACCACAATAAAAACCACCTTTAATATCTGATTCATAATTTTTTCTTTACATGTTAACAAGTGGTGCAAAAGATAGGATATACATATTTTAAGATTTTACGTAACGGCATACCTGCTTCAAAATTAAGCCAAATAACCGGGTGGTTTTTATTTACAATCTAGAAAGATATTTAAGTCAAACACGACGGAGTAAACCGAAATTTCCTTTCAACTACAATTCGGTGAAATTAATCATTTGCTGCATCAAAACGGAGGTGCCGATGGTATAGTGGTTAGGATGCTAGCTGCTACTAGCCCGCTACTCGTAAGGGCAGCGGTCACGAATCCTGCGAAAGTAGGATTTTTTTCAAGGTCGCCCGACCCCCTGTTTGTGTGGTTTGAGGAGACCGCGCAAAGTAAGCGTTACGTCCTTCGAAAGGGACGTTAAGCCGTTGGCCCCCTTGGTGCTCTTAGAGTGTGCTAATGACTACACCGGGTTTCCTTCTTTCCTTGTGAGTGTGTTCGGTGTGGAAGGAGCTACGGCTATTAAAATCCAAGAGGTTGATTAGCCAAAAATACACACAAGCTGCTTCTTCACCCGACGCATTTAATTTCATTCCAAAAATAAATCAACAAGCTGACGTATTGGCTGGAGTCTCATTGATATTCGAGACAACTACAACAGCTATGAAACAGATGGGAAAACCACGTGCTACTTTCAGGTTACAGAAGGGCAGTCCTCAGCGGTAATTCACCGCTCGTCGATGTGACAATAGGAAAATTGCTTACTATATTTATTTCCAAGATAAACGCGGGCAAATTTAACTGAATCAGTCACGATACCTTAAGGAACACATAAATAATAATAAATGAAACTACTTTTAGCACAGACGATCCTCGATAACTCTAACGCACATAACTTTGAATTTACGATAGGTAGAGAAATGAATATTAGACCCTATCCGTATTCGCGCTCATTGAACTTAATTTATATCACTCGAACATGTTCAATCTACCTATGCGGTTCGAGTTATTGAGGATAGACCTTATTGCAGCGATAAAACTTAGAAAGGGTGCGAAAACTGGCCTATAGAGGAACATACCTACCTAAAATTATCGAAATTAAATTGCCGGGAAAAGGGGGATTAAGAGATCGAGGCTGGATGAGAGGGAGAAAGGGAGGGGGGAGGATATGGAGCGTGGAAGATATGGAGCGTGGAAGATATGGAGGGTGGAAGATATGGAGGGTGGAAGATATGGAGGGTGGAAGAAAGGAAGGGAGGAAGAAAGGAAGGGAGGAAGAAAGGAAGGGAGGAAGAGAGGAAGGGAGGAAGAGAGGGAGGGAGGAAGAAAGGGAGGGAGAAAGAAAGGGAGAGAGGAAAAAGGGAGGGAGGAAGAGAGGGAGGGAGGAAGAGAGGGAGGGAGGAAGAGAGGGAGGGAGGAAGAGAGGGAGGGAGGAAAAGAGGGAGGGAGGAAGGGACGGAGGGAGGAACAAAGGGAGGGAGGAAGAGAGGGAGGGAGGAAGAGAAAGAAAGAAAAATGTCTTTATTGGCGAGGTTGAGGCTAACCTAACCTAACCTAACCATTACAATTTGGTTACATCAGGATTTACATATTTAACAATTTTTTAAAAATTTACAATCTTAATTCGCAAAAAATGGTTACCACGAGGGAAATATACATATACATTCTCTTATACATATGTAGATAAGTACAACAGAGACAATTTTGAATAATTATAAATATGGAGAATTTTCATTTTATACTTTCGAATACAAATGCTTGCATTACAAATAAAAGATGAAAAAGAAAGTTAGGAGAAAATTTAACAGAAATTTAAAAAAAGAGGGAGGGAGGAAGAGACAGACAGACAAACGACTTTATTAGGGCGAAATTGAGACTATGTAGTCCCTTCTTACATTTAAGAGGGAGGGAGGAAGAGAGGGAGGGAGGAAAAAGGGAGGGAGGAAGAAAGGGAGGGAGGAAGAAAGGGAGGGATGAAGAAAGGGAGGAAGAAAGGGAGGGATGAAGAAAGGGGAGGAGGAAGAAAGGGAGAGAGATGAGGAACTGGAAGGAAGAAGAAATGGAGGATAACGGGAGGGAGAGAGTGAAAGAGAAAGAGGGAGAGAGAAATGAGAGAGAGAGAGAGAGAGGGGGTGAGGAGGACGGGAGAGTGGTAGAGGGAGAAAGAGAGGTGCGTTTTTAAGGGGATGGGCGTCCCACTCACACAAATTTTAACCTTCGCCTGTTTTACGACCGGAAAGGCCTTCAACGTCATTTAAACTCACGACGCCTTTCGTCGTGGGAAATGAGGCGAGGATACGCTAAAGAGAGAATAAGAGAGAGAGCGAGAAAGAGAGAGAAAGCAAGAGAGAGAGCGAGAAAGAGAGAGGAGTTGAAGGAAAGAATAAGAGAGAGGAATATATGGGAGAAAGGTGACGACACAAACGTCGCCCGCACGCGAAATTCACTTTTCTCCCTTCTCCACCAACAACCCTTTTCCTGGGCGATGGCGCGACAAATCCGGGGCAGTTTTAGGCAGATAGAGAGAAAGAGAGAGAGAGGGACGAAGCTTCCTTAATCCGTCCCTTTCTGCAGGTAATATAAAAAAAATTACCGAACGCAAAAAGAACATCTCGGGATAGCTCAAGCTTTCGTAACAAAAAACTGACTTGTCTGTTATGCTGACGAGTGAAAAGCAGGCTAAGACAGCACGTTTTATGGAGGTTTTTAATAAAGAGCGAGGTCACCCCATCTGAAACAAGATTGGAAAGATGTACTCCATGTCGGGGTACACATAGTTTCCTAAGGCGTTCTTTACAATTTATGTCAAAAAAGATAAATACGTCTTATTCTAATGTCTAACTACTGCAAAGCGGAATATCAGAAGCGATATAAAGGAAATGTTGAATTTGTGGTTTACCGATTTATTTTATTACCAGCGCTAATAAAACAATCTAAAATGATTTAAAACATACCTCACTTGAAATGAGCAGTAGTAATCTTTAGTTTCACGTCCGTTCCTTCGATGTAAATTACCCATTTCTTCTCACCTACAAAAGCTGTGTGTATGCCTAAGGAAAATAACCGTACTATAGTTCATATCTCCGTCAGGGATAATCCATTTACTTTCATTTAGGTACCACATGCTGTATCCGCACGAAAGGATATTAAACGCAATAATAGTGGATCTAGTTTAATCCAATTTCTACGAGGATTGTTTTCTTCGACAACAGTTAAATAAGTTCTAAGTGAATTACGACTTTCCCGTTTTATTCACTTGAAAACGGCAACTCCTTCGATAAAAATGTACTGGAAAAAACATTTTATATAAGAACGATTTAACGAGATATGACAGAAAGTACGTTTTTGTATCTTGTAATGTGGCAATCCTGATAAGGCTATGTGAACTATTTATATCATTTTCCAATTTGCGTCGACCTTAAGTCCTAAATAATAAATTTCATGAACACCCGCCAAGTAGTTTCGGAGATTAAACATGCGGACGGACGGAGGATACGTGCCCATAAGGCGTTCCGCTACTATCGATTCCCTGGTAAAGAAAGCATAATTACTGCTTTAGACGCATTAGAGATTTGTTGATTTCGATTTTGGCTAAAATATTATTGATAAACTTTTTCTCCCCAATTTCTATTATTAATGTTAGGGATTACCAGTTTTGCCTTTAGGCTACAAAGCAGACGCCTTCGGTGATATTTCATCGATCAAGGGTTTTTATCAAATGTAGGACCTAATATTTGCTAAATATTTCTTCTAAAATTTTAACAACCTTTATATCAGACCCATTTGTAACGGAAATATTCTAATCGATAAATATAGATCAAAATAAAATTCGCTCGATATGTTTTAGGATATTTATCCATAACAAATACCACAAAAATCATTTGCGCGTATTAAAAGGTAAAATTCGATGACCCGACATACCCTATATGGAAAGAACACATTAAACCCAGTCTAAATATAAAGAGTAACTCTTAATTCAATGTTTTTAAAAAACGTTCGCGTGAACCAAAAGACAATTTCTTGTAATATGACTAAATAATCCACGAATAATATAAATTGCTACGCAACTGACTTCATTTAACTCTTAAAGATATAAAATATGAGAGATCGATTTATCCAATGCTAAATTTTATGGTAAAGCAACGAATAATGCATACACGTATGTAATTGTCACCGTCATCGGTTGAAAAATGGAAAAATACCTGCAAAAGTGATGTGGATGCTTCCTGTGCTCATCCAAACGATCATAATCTATGAAGGGTGCTTTGATTACATCATAAACACTTATATTTGTTTTGATATTTTCTTTTATTCTTGAACGTAAAAGTATATTAATAAAGAGAGTTCCCCAGCAAAATATTTTATAGAAATTATAACTTCGAAAAACGAGCACCCAATCTAAATACTCGTAAACGTATTAGCAACAAGAAATGCGAAATATATCCGAGCTATGCACCGTATTTTTCTAATTTTTGCATCTGAAAAATGAAGGATCGTCTTATATTTGCGTGGTCAAAGACGTCAACAGTTTGTGGTCAATGGTTTTGAATAGTATGGACGGATCAGAAGATGACAATCTATGGAACCAGTGTGATGAAGAAAGTGATAATGATGAGAAATGTGAGGACTAACCTGACTAGATGTGGGATGTATTTCTTCGGATAACACTTTTTGTTTATTTTTTCATGTTCATCCTTGTAGTGTGTGTTATATGGCGTAGCTTAAACAATATATGTTGAAAATCGTTCTTCTATATACAATTAAAGTTCTGGTGGTCAGGTATGTATTTTTCTTCCTTAAACAACTACCAATTTTTTAGTGGTGGTCTTATATTAGTCTCTTTATATTCGGATACATACGGTATACTAATTTAACCAAAGGTTGCGCAGCTGAATAAATTTAAAAATTCAGGAACGTGAACTCAAATAATTAACGACACTGATGCTATGAAAGAGGCAAAGAGGGAAGGAAACGAATATTAGATTTCGTAAAAGAAGGGGACGGTTATTAGGACATTAAGAGAAATGCCTTTGCATGGGACGAACTGGCTTAGAGCATACTACATATTACCCTAATTAAGAAAAGTTGTGACGCTGATGATGAAATAACAATATACATCCTGAGATTTGTAATTGGAAAAGCAAAACAGTTTAAATTTAGTTAAAATGTTCATCTAGGTCTTAAGATTGAGTGGCTAAAATAAAATGTTACGTTGTTGTATTTACTGTTATATTTATTTTTATATTGATTTCAACATTCATTGTTGTGTTTATGGTAGATTTAGTAGTCAAAATATTGATAATTAAAGTAATTTTCCGTCAATAATGACCGGTATGCATGACTTGGATGTTAAATTAAAATAAAATTAATGAAGCCAAACTTTATACTCACTAAAAAGTAATCAATAAATATAAAATTCACACAAATGAATGTTCCACAAAGCAAAAGTAGTTTTTGGCATGTAAAATTTATGTGGAAGAGAAACAATCATGAATATTTATTCATCAAATATTTCGCAAGGCAAATTCTATATGCCCAAAACTTATTTTAATTTTCTGGAACACAATTATGAGAATTTTATATTTTTTAACTTTTAGTATATATTAAACGTTGTTTCATTCAAATAAATTAATAAATTTCATTTTTGTTTTTAGACATAGATCACTAACTTATTCATCTTTCACAAAAATGTACTCATAATCTTTTTAAAAATTCCCCAATTTGAATCTTTATATCCGACTCATTAACGCGATATAAATGAATAATGGAATACTCATTTATTCTTGTTGCCGTCGTATTGTTCATCGTTTCCAAGGTATTGTTTAAACTTCAAAATAGCGTCGAAATTTATTGAATATGTGGACAGATGCGACGCGAATTTGTAATCCCATTCAATCAATCCAAGCAATTTTAAAATACAAAGAATTAATACGCTGCACCCATTATCTGTGTTAATCAAATGGTGAAAATAAACGCCCCTGAAATAAAATCTACGTTATTATGGACAAAAATTACATTTTTTAAATGTGCGAGCGGTGGATCCCAGCAAATTGTTAAAAAAATCGTCGAAATCGCAGAATCCCTTCCCCATTTATTTGCGTCAAACCATAACTCACCACCGGCAGCGTTATATTCCAAGGCACAACTAACTGCCTTTTACTTAAATTAGATTAGATAATGAAGAACAACAGCTTGAGCGTCCCGTAAGTCTCTTTACTCTTGGGTGTAGTGAATTGCAACTGCGATTTGGTGCGTGTATTTAAAAATATAACTTTTTCAAGATGAAGATGATTGACCAGTTTTCATTTGAAACAAGTGTATTTTTCTTTTGCTTCACCAACCCTTTGGGGTAAAGGAACATTAGGGACATCCCGTTTATCTAGACCAGTGCCATTCAAACTATTTTACCAACTTTTATATTAACTTTATATATATATATATATATATATATATATATATATATATATATATATATATTAACTAAAGGAAAAGAAAAGGTAGTGATGAGGGTGGCAACAAGGTGTTGAGGGAAGCCCAGCGGACACTCACCAAGTTGAGGACCAAGCTGGCAGGCTGCTGGGGGCGTCGAAGAGACACGTAAAACACACGAACACAAAAACACACGCAAGCTTATCGGGCCTAAGCCCTTCTTCAGCGAAAGAGTAACGTAAAGTGACACACTGGGCGGGGAATGACAGGGTGATGTGGGAAGGTTGATGATTGGAGGAGGTGGGGAGTAGGAGGGGTGGATAGCCAATAAAGAGGGAGTGTGATGAGGTAGAGTCCGAATAGTTACAAAGTAACAAGGAAACATTGTAAGGGGGCTAATAGGGTTAGCGGAGGTTGAGGCCAGGCGGAGAGAAAAAGTCGAGAAGATGGATATGTGCTAGTTCCCAGTGTCGGAGAAGGGGGGCAGGAGTGTCATAGGGTAAAGGGCGAATAATCCTAACACACACACACACACACACCAATATGGTCCACGTCTGCCATTTCCAATGTTTCTTCTCTTAATCAAGTTTTTAATTTCTTTTTAAAAATTGTAAAAACCCGTGTGCCCTCTCTTCGCCATGCCTCTACTGATGCTATACTGTCCTCCCTCTCCTTTAATCACCTTAAAGCTACCCTGATTAAATCCGATCTCTCTCTTATTTATAATACTTTAAACTCTATTACCGACAGTCCTGAATTAGTCACCTTACTTAATTTCCGAGTTCCATCAAAAGTTACTAGATCTACCCACTTACTTAAGGTTCCTTCATTTAAAATTTCTCTTGCCCAACGCTCCCTCTTCTATCGACATTTAAATTCCTTATCGCCAAATATTGATCCTTTCTCTCTCTCTTATAACTCCTTCTTAAAAGCAGCCCTGAGCAATATTTTTGTAAATAGATGAAATAATGTTTTTATATTTTTTGTACATTACTTGAAATGAATTGGTGTACATTGTCCTGATTCTTTGTACCTAATTATATTTTATATATTATATTTAATTGTTACCATGTTCACTGTAAATTGGCGATAACGCTGTATGTGAGCCTATTTTAGTAAATAAATAAATACAGATGGCAACAAGATGTTGGGATAAGGAAGCCCAGTTAACACTCACCATATTAACTTAAGGAAAAGAAAAGGTAGTGATGAGGGTAGCAACAAGGTGTTGAAGGAAGCCCAGCGGACACTTACCAAGTTGGCAGGCTGCTGGGGGCGTCGAAGAGACACGTAC
Organism: Tanypteryx hageni; assembly: GCA_028673005.1. Taxonomy (NCBI): domain Eukaryota; kingdom Metazoa; phylum Arthropoda; class Insecta; order Odonata; family Petaluridae; genus Tanypteryx; species Tanypteryx hageni. The sequence goes on along the minus strand of CM054114.1, from coordinate 93,392,909 downwards.
AACACACGAACACAAAAAAACACGCAAGCTTATCGGGCCTATGCCCTTCTTCAGCGAATATATATATATATATATATATATATATATATATATATATATATATATATATATATATATATATATATGTGTGTGTGTGTGTGTGTGTGTGTGTGTGTGTGTGTGTGTGTGTGTGTGTGTGTGTGTCCGGCAACGCGAGGTCGATACTTCACCTACGTTTAGGGGAAGCCATTGCAAATCAAAAATAAAGAATAATCATTTTTGCCTATTCTCAATAATAAAGGAGTAATGGGCATTTGACGTTGTTTATGTGAATAATAAGAAAAGCAAATTTGCTGTTTTACAATGTTTATTCAAGCAATTAATTGTTACAATAATTGCTCAAAGTGGCCACCATCTTCTCCTAGGTATGTTCTTGCTCGCTTTAAAAGAGAACTTGTTGCTGTGCGAAGCATAACGCCATTCATTTTGATCTGCGCTGAAGCATCGTTGATGCAGTCTGACAGTTCTTCTCAAGTTTGCACTTTCGTTTCATGAACAAGGCTTTTCATATGGATCCATAAGTAATGATCTATAGAGGTCAAATGTGGCGACCTTGGCGGCCAAGTTTGTGGCCCTCCCCGCCCGATCCAGCGACCTTCAAACCGCTGGTTTAAGAATAGTCGTACACATCTTGCAACGTGTGCTGGTGCACCGTCATGTTGAAAGCACATACCTCATCTAACCTCAAGTGGCACATCTTCCATAAGTTCTGGTAGGTGGTATTCAAGGAAGTTTTGGTGTCTCTCTGCAGCTAAATGATGTTCCAACACGAACGGTCCAATAAGTCTATCGTCATAAATTTGTTTAATACGTTATTTTTACTTTACAGACTGTACTATTATTGAACGTTTTACACAAAATACGAGTAATCTTTAAGAAAATTTTATTTCTCGTAATGAAATGTTGCTAACCTAGGCTAAAAAGAAGCATAAAATTGTCTTTCTTGAATTCATTAAACAAATAATTTTAATTATTATATCAGAAGTTGTGAATGATTAGAAGAAAAGAAATGCTATTCTAAAAGATAATTATTATTAATAATAATTTGTAATTTTGGTATGAAATGCAAAACATAAATCATTTAATCATTACATCAGAAATGTTCCATGTTTACGAGAAATTAAATTTTCTTAAAGATTACTCGAATTTTGTGTCAAACCTTCAATAATAGTACACCAGCACCTCAACATTCGCAAGGGATACGTTCCTAATACACTCGCGGAAGTAGAAATTCGCGAATAAGCATTTTGATCTGATTATACTGCCCCCACTTAATATACAAGCATCATATTGCCTCATTCTTAACACTAAACCTTAAATTAGAGTTCTTAGGCTAAAAAAAACAAGGAAAAACTAGAAAACAGCGAAAACCAAATGAAAATGTGAATAAAAACAAAATTTATACATACCTACATGAAAAAAATACACCAGAAGGAAACTTAAAGCTGTATTTATAACTTTAACTGAGCACCCGATATACTGTACATACATACTAGAGATTACGTGTCTAAAGCACAGTATGTATTTAAAAATTTACAAAAGCAATTCCATATAAAGAGTAGACAAACTTGAAAAAAATAAAAGAAGCGGCAACTGGAGACAGAGTAGGTCTAGGTGCGAAGAACGTTGTGATGGGCAACTGTTGCACTTTATTTTTGAGTTCTTTATATATAAGCTGATAGGGTTGCATAGCATTTTCAATATCACTTTTCACCTTTATGCTCACTTTTATAGATGGGTCACTCTCATATATTAAGTCTGTTAGAGTTTTGGTAGCCCTAAATATGCGAGCCATCTTTTCTAAAGTCCAGCAGTTCTTTTCAACTTCTTCGTCTTCTCTTTCATCTTCATCATCACTTTTGGTTAGCTCTGCAAGATCTTCCATACCGAGTTCTTCTCCTTGTGTTTCCAGCACCTCCTCGACTTCTTCGGTTGCAAGATCAGCAAAACCATCTCCGCCAACTTCGAGTGCCAACTCCACAATCTTTTCAACTTCACTGCTTATATTAGGGAATCCTTTGAAGTCGTTTACAGCTTCACTCCAAAGAGCTCGTCAACAAGAATTGATGTTTGATGCCTTCAGCTCGTCTTGGGAAACTCTGATGTTATTTATACAATCAGCGATGTTAAACGACCTCCAGCATTGTCGTACATCCGCGTTCGGGTCATCATCCATTGCCTGGCGGATTCTGCTAAACGTACGGCGTGAGTAATACGCCTTGAAAGTGGATATTACCTCCTGATCGAGGGGTTGGATGAATGAGGTTGTGTTTTGGTGGAGGAACACCACCTCGACATTGGGGTGTGCATATTAAAGAGACCTAGGATGAAGAAGGCTGAGGAGAACCATAAGTTCTTCCTCTTTCTCTTCTAGGCACTTTTCAACCTCGCTCACAAACCAGTTATGTAACCAGTCTAAAAACAGTGTTGCAATCATCCAGGCTTTCTTGTTCGCTATGTAATATACACGAAGATGTTGTTTATCCTTGCCCTTAAGTGCTCTTGGGTTGAGAGAACGGCAGAGCATCAGAGGTTTAAGCATATGGCCGGCGGCATTCCCACACATAAGGAATGTAGCCCGATCTTTTGCTGCATTGAAACCAGAGGCCCTCTTTTCTTCTTTGGCGATATAAGTGCGTGTGGGCATCCTCTTGCATTGAAAACTTGCTCTGGCGCATAGCCTTTCTCATCAATTGTTTTCTTCATTGCCAGGTACAAAAGCAGCGGCAGCCTCGCCTCTAAATCGTACGTTGTGCAAAGAAAATCTTTTTTTAAACTTCTCAAGCCATCTTTTTCTTCCTTAGGAAGGTGTAGAACTTGTGCTTGAGTCCTCGCCTCCTGTTTCTTGTTGAAAATATTCATAGAGAGACTTGGCTTTATCACAGATTACATTTTGGTCAACTGGCACATTTCGTTGGCTCATGTCCTCAATCCACAAACATAGTGCCTTCTTCATCTTTTCTATGGCCTTATCACACACCTGATGAGCAACTTTAGAACTTTCTGGAGCACAGTGAGCTATACTAATCCTGCTTTCTTTTTCTTTGCGTTTAATGGAACGGACGGTGGACTCGTTCACACCAAACATGCGGCCAATAGTTTACGCACTCATACCACATACCAGCTTCTCTAAAACTTCGTATTTATTTGATAGAATCATCACTTGCTTTGATCTCTTTGAACTAGTTTCACTTGTACCAGATGATTTTCTTTTGGAAAACATGGCTAAGTCAAAATCATAACAGTATTTAAATTAAAAATTATAGCAAGTAAATAAAAGTGAAACAGCTGACTAAAAGCAAGGAAAAGCAGAGCGACACGATCTGAGGGGAATGCAGGCAAGACTGAAAATGCCAGGGAAGTGGGAACGGTGGCGGCTTAGCGCGTGACGCCATGGCGCGGTTTTGTAACATTGCAGTTGTATGTAACAGAATGATTCCAATTTTCGTAATTATAGCTTAGTAGGACGTTGTGATTACTGATGTTTGCAGCATTCTATTGTTAAAAGGTTGCCATCTACTGCCCTCAAGTATTTATATGGGTAAAACCTATGTAACGAACTAGTTAGATTGCTACTTGCATCAATTGACACCATATTGACTACAAAATAGCAAAAAGCCCAAGCGCTTATAACGCAGGATTAGTAGTATTTTGGGTTTATAGTCGCTTCCACAGCGAATGTGATTTAACGACTGTCAATTGCTAAGTTTCTCGCCCAAAGACGGCCGGCTTTTTGAAACATTAAAATTGTATGACTATCTCGCGAATCCTGATTTCGCGAATGCTGAACTCGCGGATGCTGAGGTGCTGGCGTACAGTCTGTAAAGTAAAAATAACGTATTGAAGAAATTAATGACATTTCGTGAAAAAAGCGGGATTGAACCCGAGTCCGCTGCTTCGTAGGCCAGAACTCTAGACACTAACCTAAACCACACGATACGATGATCTCTCTCGTTTAACAGACTTCATGAGCAAGTAGTTTTCTTCATTACAGTGTTGCCATATCGACGTTCACTTTAACCGTGATTTCCGCGAAAACTATGCGTAGGCGGAAATTTTTGCAAAGAGCATTGGCCCCTAAATTTTTGCCAAGGAATCGCGTGCTAGAGTCCGTGTCCGTTTTGGACCGCGTCTAATCTGAAAAAATCCAAAGCTGCTTGCAGGGTTCGAACCACCTCACTTGAGATAATCATCGCGTAAGACGAGTGATTTATAGTGCATTTCAGCATTTCGTGCGGGTGAGGCATGTACACAGTTAGACCTTGGGGCGAGGGGAAGAAAATACCAGCCAATAAAATGTCGTAAATTTCCCTCTCCGCTCAAAATATCTTGAAGAGCTCTGTTGACACGATTGCTCACACTTTCCAATTGTATTTCGGCGACGGCGGAAAGCATGAACGTGCTTCATCCGGATCTATTAGAGCACAGAACTTCACTCGTCAGCAGCTACCGATGAACTGAGCGAAATTGGAAATTTGGCAACATAGCGTCTTAGCCAAAGCGAAATAACCCGAACGCGATCGGAATACTTCGAGTCCCAGCCGCACGAGCAGTAGAAACAGATTATAGTCACCTCAGCCACCAGATCTACGCGTTGGCGCTCCTACAAATGGTAATTTGAGTTCGTGTGGGAAGTCAGATCTATAGTATTAGTGGCATTTTTTAAAAATTATGTTTTCGTTTTAGTTGTTTATTTTTATAATTTCATTATTTTGACAACAGTTATCACATTATTTGTACTGTATAACCTTAGCTTTCCTTTTAAGTATTTATATTGTTGAAGCGAATCTGAACAAACTACAAGCGTCCATAATAGCAACGAGATTAAACAAACTATTGCCATTGTTCGTGGTGTAATAGAAGTCTATTTATTTAAATGTGGATTTGTATTGATACGAGCATTCCTACGTTTTTTGAAGGGATATTTCTGTTAATAATTGTAAGTTTTTATTTATCGTAATTACTATTGATAGTAAGTTTTAATTTATCTTAAAAACTTTTTATCTTTATTCACTTAAGATTATTCTGAAAACTGTTTTCCCTATGAGAAGACCATTGAAAAGCCCGTTGGTGATCAACAGCTTCACTCCTACTAGTATCTAAATCTGAATTACTCTGAACTAGCAGTATGTTTTCGTTGATTTTAAGCAATATGAATGGATAAGTCAGTATTTTTATTAATGAAAGATACTATCAATTCTTACTACTTATATACCAAACATTCTTACGTTTGCCACTGAGTTATCTACTTCTGTCTATCAACTGTAAAAAGATTAAAGGTTAAATATAGATGCCTCCACATCACTCAACTGCTAGTAGACACTTTTGCAACTTTTTACGCCCATGCAAGCAGAAAGGTTATCATAATTATATTCTAGAGTTTATTCATACCTATTAAAGTATTAACTATATAAAAGTTGGTTATAAACATTCATTTTTATATCTTCACTTGTTGCATGTAATTTCATCAGCTACTTGGTACCCCTACTATTTCCTAAAAAAGATATTGTCCAGAAAAAATGCGACCAATATTATCGCGCTGAAGTGGAAATATCTACACTTACTCTGTACAGTTACCAAATACAGTAAAATCCAGATTATCCGAGCCAATAGGGACTTGGGCAGGCAAGGATAATTGAATAATCCACATTTTTAGTTAAAACATGCTATAACGTCTGTTTAATAGTGTACAAATATATTTTCGTAAAAACAGGTCGCATTTCATAAATAAATTAGCTATCAAATGAACTAAAAACTGTAATTAGGGTGGAATAAATTAACAGAAAATTAAAATTTTGTTTTGGCAGTGATTATTCTTTCTGTCCCACAAATAATCGTTATTCCTGAATATGAAAAATATGGGACAATAAGATACAAATGTTAATAAAGCATTAATTTGCCCATAGAGTAACTTAATATCGCTGCGAAATTAAGATGGTCCTCGGCTTATAAGAACCTTGGTAAAATAAAAGGGAAAACTTCAATTCGAATAAAAATGGCAGGTAAAATGATTGGTGTAACATTTTTCGACAAAGAATTATGTCAACCTCCTACAGTAGTTATTTAAGCAATTTAATGAAAGCGAAAGGCGAAAGTAGATGGAATTAGGTATAGTAGAGGAATTGTGGTACTATATGAGCTAAGATAATACCAAGATTTTTTACTGATACCACATTCACATCCATCTTGTACCACTCAAGGTATTGTTACCACATTTTGAATACCACTGATCTATACGAATACGTACTCTGCAAATGGAATAAAATCCATCACCAGTGTTCCTCTTGCTTGAAAAGCGATTACCCGCGGAATGAATAAATGCATTTCAATTCGCCCAATCCACCACACTCACGACTACGTGTTTCTGCTGGATCAAATAAGAGTTAAAAGTTAATGAAGCCGAAGTGAGGAGGAATATTTGAGTGCGAAGGGGAGGATGGATGGATGGACCGGGGTCTCAATGTAAAAGACTTGGGGGATGGAAGGGATAAGGGACCGAGGGGGGAGAAAGTGTCCATTCATCATGAAGGCATCACGCGATGATGGACCGATCCCTTTTGCTTTCTTCAGATCATGGCGCGATGAAATGCCGCACTTCCTTAAACCCCCATCCGCCACCCATAACAGCAGATCTCCTCTTCCCAGTCATTCCTCACATCCTATTTCCTCTTCTCCTACACTTCTCTTCTCCTCTTTTCTTAATCTCAATCCTATTTCCCTCATTATCTTCTCTTCTATCTCTCTCTCGCCATTCCTTCTCTTGTTTATTTTTTTCTAATAAGCTATACCCTGCACACTTTGTTTCTCAAATACAGAGTACACAAATAAAATATTTCGAAAAAAATCGACTACGAGATTTTGATAAATATGCATGATTTTTAGGTGTGTAGTGGTTTTTGCAATTCCGTCTGTAGTCCAGCTACTGTGCGCGGCTACAAGGAGATGAACAGTTCAACAGGATCTGAATAAATATTCGATTTGTATAGAACAGGGGTCGGCAACCTTTTCTGCATGGCGGGCCACATTCGTAGTTGTGAATGCTTCAGGGAGCCGCATTGGAAATTACGAGAGCTTCGGCGTGAAGGGTGAGTGTTTTCTTTACAAGTCACCAAGACAATATTTGGTCTCATAATTGCCAAAATGAAGTCAAAATTATTTATTGGCGCTAAAAATTAATTGAAAAGGGTTTGAGACAATAATTTTTTCAATGCACGTTACACCAATGTTTTTTTAAAAACACTATCCTTCACTGTTTCCCCAGTTAAAATTTTCTCCTTCCCCTTTCCCCTTCCTCTCTTGCTTCTTTCTCACATTTATTTTCTCATCCTCCATCTGCCGGTATCTTCCTTTTCCTCTACGTCTCATTCCTGCCTCTATTATTATCCACGTTCTTCCGAGTCACTCTCCTCCTTTACGCTTAAGGATCAGAATTATGTAGGGACATCATCGGACGGTTTTTGTGTCCATTCCTAAGTATGTTTTCGATACATTTTGCCACTCTTAAACTGAGAGCTTCAACGTTTCGGTAGTAGATCTTGAAGAGAGAATCGATTAGATAGTTCTGGATTTTGACCGGCTTAATTTTGCGGAAAGGGTTTTTGCGACAAAAAGGGCCGGGTGACGATAAAAAGGTACGAAGTCGAACTTACACAACTCGAACTCTAACAACTTGAAGTTTCCGTAAGTCGAAGTTTTCATGACTCGATGATTTCATCACTCAAATTTTTCTTCTTTCCTTGGCGTTCGAGCTATCGAGGTTCGACATTATATCGCCCCGATATTAATTCAGAACCTCTTGAGATGTTACGAGGAAGTTCAATCCACTCTAAAATATCTGACCATTTCTACAAAATAATTACTTTTAAGTCGACGGCTCCTAAAAAAAAATCCGACACGATCTCGATAGAATGCATTAGCACACATCCCGAGATAAGAAACACGCCGAAAACCTTTCCGTTAGCCGAATATTTCATCCGGCTTTTCGACGGTAAACCCCCCCCCCCCCCCCGGTTACTTTGACAACAAACATTCAATTTCGCCTAGTTTAAAATTGAAAATAAACCCCGGCCAACTGCATACCCTCTCTCTCTCTCTCTTGAGACTCAGTATCTTTTCCATCTTATCCGACCGCCTTCAACTCTCCCCTCCCTCTCTCCGGCCACACCTCAATCTCCTCCTCCCCCCTTCCCTCTCCTCGCACCCTCTCTCCTACTTCCCCCTAACTCCCCCATCCCTCTTACCTCTCCCTTCTTACCCCCCTCCCTCTAACTCCCCCTCCCCATACCCTCTGACTCCCATCCATCTCTCTGCTTCCGATATTTTCTCGGGCTTAGAAATTCATCTTCTTCCTCGTGAGGGGCGAAGGGGGTTGAAGACTCCGCATTATGCATTCTAATCCGGGAGAACCATCCATCAAGGCAGCGGCGGCGTGGCATAAGGGGAAGCAAAGAAAAAGGGGGTGGGGGCGGGTTAGAGGAAGGGATGGGGAGGGGACGCCAGGGATGGAGGGGGGAGGAGGGGACGAGAAGGAGGCAAAAATAGAGGAAGGAGAAAAGTGAGGGGCGAAAAGGAGGAGGTTGCCAGAGGAGGATAGGAGGCAAAAGAGGGGACGGGGAGAATATGATAGAAGCAAAGCGAAGGAGACAGGAGAGATAGGAGAGGAACGGGCGAAATATATGGATGCAGAAGGTTATAATATAAAATATATTAGCGAAAAGATAGGTCTACCGACTTTTTGGTAAAATTGGAACGTTGGTACCAGGGTAGAAAAACGAGCAATGATTCTCATTCCTCTTGAAACCACTATTACCAACAGCACATGCGAAATATTTCCGAAATAGTATATCATGTTTGAGCTGTGAATGTACATATTTAAACATTGACTACATACACAGCCGTATGTAAACGCATACATATTAATGGATACATTTAGATTTGATGTGTTAATGCCAGGGAATCAGCATAAAAAATATATTAAAATATGAAATACAAAAATTAATAAAAATGTAAAAATTGTTTGAGATTAAAAATTTAAAAAAAATATATAAAATGAACAAATAAAAAAATGCACGATGTCCTAAGGGAAAAGGACACAATAATTTAAACAACTGACAAAAGTAAATGAAATTGCCTTTTAGTTATCACTGATATTAAATAATCTTTAAGCCATTTATAATTGAGCGCCCAAAACCGTAATAACACGCCAAGCAAGCTGCGTGGGTGATTTCTCTACACCATAGACTAGTAGTTCTTGAACTTTCAACTGTCGCGCCCCTCTTGAATATCTTGCGGCCCCCTTTGCATGGAATACAGTAAAAGTAAGAAAATTTAATAAATACAATTTCTTTATTATATATAACAATTTATAACATCCTATTTCTGAACACTCCCTGATAAAATTTTGTTATTCGTAATTTTTTTATGGCATTTCACCTTACTTCCAAAATAATTTTGGCCCTTCCCCTCGGGGGTCCGCGGCCCGTCGTTTGAGAAAAACCGCCATAGACAACTGGGAATCGTGCGGAAACCGAACAGCCGTAGAGGAGATGAATGTGAGATTTGCAACAAGAAAATCAAAATGCAGAATAGATTCAATTTCACACCAATATATATTGCATGGAGTGGAGGAAAGTAGACGAGGAGTAAAAACATTTCAGGGAATAAGGATAGAGAATAATAGGAACGAGGAGTTGAATGGAGGGTAAATAGAAGGAGTAAAAGGGAGGCAAAATGGAGAGTTTCAGAGAGGGGGAGAGAGAGAGAGCAGGGGGAAAATTGAGAGACCGAGGGTCCATGGGGGCAGAAATGGTGCAAGTCGACACGTGCCAGCGCTGGGCACATCGGTCTTTTTACATTCGGATGGTGGAGTTCAACGCCCGGATCGGTTTTGCAACGTATTAGAGGAAGGAAGTTTTGAAGGGGAAAGAGGGGAATGGGATGGAAGAGGGGAAGTTACGGGGGGGAGGGGGGGGGAAGGAAGGCCAGTGGAGCAGTCGCGCAACGGGCGCCACTGTCGCACATTCTCTTGGTTTATGCAAAAAATCATGATACAGCCTTTGCTACGTCGATGTTGATTGTTGGTCGAGGGTAGAACTACGTCGTCTCAGTAAAGTAGTGGAGGAACTTGATTAATCTATCGAGAGATATCCGACAGAAACTTGCACACAGGAAAGTGGAAAAATGTGGCATTCTGACACAGTGGAGTTCCGATAATCCGGGCTCCAATTACCTGGATGTCCAGTTGTTCCGGATCAAAACGAGAAAAAAATTCATTTCGGTACATTTTTGGAGGCCAATAAATCCTCCTATATATAATTTCGAATGTAAGTTCGTACGTACGTACGTAAACTTGGCGCTGACGTCATCAATGGCACGTTTTAAGGCGTTTTTAACAAACTTTCCGGTTAGGTGGTAGGTTGAAATTTCGCAGGAATGTTTGATTCAGACATAGAAATTAAACGACGAAAAGAAAATACGAAAAAAGAACCGGGTACGACTCCAGGGAGGCGATTTCCATTTCCAGAAAGATAACACGTAAAAATTGACTTTTTAAAGTGCATGCTTTTATTTCTTTGGAAATTAAAATTATAAAGAATTCACGTACGATCTTCGAATTTGAACTATGTTTTAGGAAAATTAATGAAGTTTATTATTATACTATTCATCTTTTTCCGCCTACCGTTCGAAAACTCTCACATTAAACATTTAAATCACATATTTTGGGAAAATATCGGCTTTTAAACGGGTTGTTGCCTTGCCGACCACGTCATTGTTAAACTTCGAAAATAAATTGTCACAACCCGCATACGTGTAATATATACGAGTGCATAGATTGCCTTAAAATATCGTAAGATTTTTCGCGAAATTACGTAATCCTAATGAGACGGATTTAGTTTGGATTCTTTTTCTTATATAAACGTCTATATACGATAGATACAGAGTAAGGGAGAGGGGATGTGGGGAGGGAGATCGGAGGGAAGGGATATAGAATGGAGAGTAAGGGAGGTATAGAATTAGAAAAGGACGGGAGGAAAGAGAAAAAGAGGGAGACGAAGAAAAAGAGGGAGAGCTATGGATTGAGACAGGAGGGAATGAGAGAGGGGAGAGGTGAGACAAAAGAGAGGCAGAGAGGGAGGGAGAGAGAGAGGAAAGGAAAGAGAGGAAAGGAGGGAGAGAAGGACGGCGAAAGGGAGGGAGGGAATATTATTATTTATTTATTATTATTACTTCATTTTTGACAAGAGGCTCATCATTTAGCATATCTTACTGATTTTTCATATCGAAATCAAATATATTTAGAATAATTTTATCATAATTCAGTCATATTTGACGAGAAATTACGCTAGTTGGAACCATATTTAACAAATGTATCAAACGATGAAAAAACTTTCTGGAAATGTTTGACGCAAATATTATACGCGTTGTAGGTACGCTAATGTGAAACGTGTGTAACAATTCAGCGACTGCCTTTGTTTATCCAATCTCTTCGCAGAATGATGACTTGTCTTTAAAAATAATTTATTGCCATCACCTCATGTTTTATGAATATTAGTTAAGTATTTTTTAGCTGATAAATAAATAATATTTAAAATTATATTTCCAAAATGAATAGTACCAACTTTGCGGCGATTTAAAAATGCATTTTTTTTTAAAATGTCCCAATATCTGGAATTTCGATTATGTGAACTCCTCTTTGTCCCGGTTACGAGTACTTGGCATAATCGAAAATAATAAGGAGATTGATGATACAAAAAATCAGTTGATTATCTCCAGCTCTTATCTCCGACACATGTCGCCACTTACATATCCTTTGAAGAAAACAATTTGAATTCTAAATCGCTAAAATCAAATGAATCTGCAATGCAGATGCAGGGACCAATGTATTCTTAAAATTTTCAAGTTCAATTGTCTTCTCTGGCAAACATATACATCAACACCTTCTATTCCAGTTAGGCTTCTCCCTGTGAATTTAGCCGTAATAGATGATCCGTTCTATTCCTATTTTATTTCCAAGTTGAGTTCATTTTATAGATATTATTTTATAATTGTAATGTGCATATAAAATTTAGACTCAATACTTTAGCTGCCATTTTATGAAATTATAAACGTATTAAATACTAAACAATTTCAATAGACAGTATTAATTAAACGAACGAGATTTGTATAAATGTTTACAAGAAATTAATTGCATTAATTTTACGGACAGGATACATTACCTATCACTTAAACGTATTATATTTATCCCCTTACTTTGTCCTTCTCCAATTTCTCATACATGCAGATTATACGCAGTAAGTGACCTCCATTTACAATGATTTTTTTAGAATCTAGATTCGGTGATTCACCAATGAAGACTGATGCATTGTAGCCGAAATGCGCGTCTGGCTTTTCATAACCTTGTTATGGCTATTGGGGATACCTTAGATAAGTACCTATTTTCTCAATTTTTTATTCTTAAATTCTTATTACTTTCTCCATATACGTAGTATAGGGGAAAGTATTTTATTCATGAAAAAAATCGACTTCAAGATTTCAACGGAAATACACGTTTTGAGGTCCCCTGAACAGGTTTTGACCATTTTCTCGATGGTCTGTGTTTGTGATAGACTTTTGTGGGTGCTCTAACTCAAAAACTATTAATCAAGTTAACCAGAAATTTTATATTTAACCTTTTTATAAAAGTTACAAGAACTGATTAGTTTTTGGTAAAAATCGGTCAACCTGAAGTGGGTGTTTACCCTTGTCACATCCGTTATTTTGAAATGTTTGCTTTAATATTTGATAAATGTAAAAATGTACCAGAATAAACGTTATAGGAAATTTAATTTTCTACAACCTTTGTATGAAACATTTTCCCATGTAATGCATTGTTTAAGAGATATATTATATTTTTAGCTGCCACCACCACGCCACCTACCGACGGCTACTGTTAACAATTGACGCTTAGTTACATCTTAGTAACGTTCCTTTTTATTTTCTTAATTGTTGGAGCTTTGTGGCTATATCCAATATCAGAAGGCTATGGTTTGACTTTATTTCTGTTCTTTGTAAAGTCTAAAATTTTCCCAGTTTCTTAAAGCATTTATTATTGTGTAATCTATTTGGAATTTTTAGAAATATTACAGATATGGAGAAAGTCATGTGGTGGCCGCATCAGATTTTTTTTAAAAACTTAGCTATAGCGCGGACTCGATAATTCTGTTTTGAATTCAACACGCTTGTGAAGATTTATTATTTCAAAATCGGGAGGTAGCATCATCATAAACGGAGATACACTTCCTCCTCCGAAACACGTTTAATTCGTCCATAAATACTCCATTCTGCCGTATTTAAGTTCTACGGCCTTGCGAGACACCTGGAAAACTAAAGACTGAAGAATATAGCTTCTTCATTTTTACAATGCGTCGACAACGACTTCACTGATGTTCAGTGACAGAGAAAATTTGGCGAAAGTTTAAACATCTATACAGGGCAATTACAGGTAATTAAAAAATGTTTTTCCCCATCTTCGAAACAAAACACTTTCCATCTATGACCATTTGCTCAGAATTTTAAACTGAACATTTTGAAGTCCATCTATTTTTCAAAAACATTTCTTCTGAAGTGTTATAGAGGGCATTAAAGCTCACACAAATAGCGAAAAATTTTAACTTTCAATCTATAACCATTTGCTCAGAATCTTAATCTGAGAATGTATAAGACACCCTCTGCTGCCCATCGATTTCCCCAAAAAAATTCTTTGGCATCGTAATAAATAGAACCCGTCCACGAACCATATCACGAACCACATACACCCTGCAATTTTTCAGCCTTACATTTCTTACCGTTTACTTGCAGTTTTAATTTAATTGATTGCTCAGACGGACAGACAGAGCGAAAATATTAGCGCCTTTATAAAATGAAACGCGCTAAAAAGCGATGAATAACGAGTTGCTCGAAAGACGGTTATCTCCGTCACCGGTCCCCGATGTGCTAAGAAAGAAGCAAGTTTTGCCCCTTCATCAACTCCGCAATCCCATTGTCCTTCATTTTTCATTAACCTCAAAGGAGCTTTTCCTGTAACATTCCCGCCTTTTAACGTTTCAATTTCGAAAACAGCATCGGTTAAAGAGAGAGAGAGACAGTGGTTGGGTGATACGGAGTAAGGGGGAGGGGGGAATGCGATGCGGGGGTGGAGGATGAGGAGGTGGATGAAAGGACGTAGGTTTTGGAGGGTGCTTGGAACCGAGAGAGAAAGAGAGTATGGGTAGAAGGGATGGAGGTACTCCGGGAGAGGGTAGTAATGGTAGTAAATAACCTTTCCGCCTCCAAAACGCGATGCACCGTGGAGCGAAGAGGGTTGGGTTTTGGAGGGGGTTTCCTGCGTCGGAGGCGGGGGCGAGGGGGATGCAGAGTGGAGGCTACGTGAGTGGAAGGGGGCGAGAGGTATGATATTCCCTGCTGCGGGCGGTCCTTCAGAATTGCCCCCGGATTCCCAAGAGGGTCCAGGTGGTGCTGTGGGCGACGGTTACGGTCTTTTAAGGGGGACCGAAGAATTTCTCCGGCGAGGAGGAAGCGAGGAGGGCGTTTAAGGAAGGCCCCAAAAATAAACAGGGCCCCTAGTTACAGATGTGCAATGAAGCTTACGTAAGCTATATGAGAATAGGAGCAAGAGGTCTCTCGAACTCCATTCGTGGTCAGGGAGTGGATCTAGAGAGTATGAAGATCATGCGATGTGCACACATCAGAGAACGAAAAAAGATAACAAATTTTCCTACTATCTAATGTCCTATAATGGGGTGAAATACATGAGATGATATTTTTGGTACATTAGGAAATAACTTAAGCAGACGCACACGATAATGCCCATCTTATTAAGGTTATAATTAAGTAAATGAAAATAATATACTTGTATATTTCTGCTTCATATTTCCCCTAGGTTATTATGAGTGAAATATTACCAACAGTAACGTAAATTTATTGATTTCTATTATATTATTGCTTCTTAGCGCGGTTTTTAAAAAAATGCGCTCGTAGTTTCACTTTGGTGTCTGTCTATGGACATGTTTAAATTGAAATTTTTGTCGAAACCGCAAACGATAGAGAGCTGAAACTTGGAGTGTAGGTTTCTCTAGTGCTGCTATTTGTTTTTCTTCAGATTTGGGTCGGATAGAGACCCGTTTAAAATTTTTTTTATCTTCGAAGGTATAAAAGACGAAAAACTGAAAATTTGAAAGTACATACAGTTCCACATTGATGCCACTTACAAACGAGGCTATACCGACTCAATGTGTGTGAGTAAAACAGCATAAAAAATAAATTAAGATAAGCTAAATCTACGCATATAACATGTGATTAAAATACAAAAACTCATCGGTTCCTTAATTACGATAATGGAAGATATCTTCATTGCGGAATAATACGAAAAATATTACCTAACATAATAATAGAAGGAAAAAACCGCTAATTTTATCCATGGTTATTCAATACTGACGGCTTAATTTCTCACTGCGGCTCACGCTGGAGCCCATGATACAGAGCGCTTCTCTATAAAGCATACAGAGGGCGTTTTTTAATATCCTAATTAAAACTTACTTTATGTGTTCGTTAGGGGTAACGCGGATACTTTGCACACTTCGTCCATTCGATGGGAGAAACGCTAGAACAAGACATTTTACTAACGAATAGAGAGACTTCTGGCGGAGAGGTGGAATATGAAATCAAGAGATTGCTATGCATTAAAAACTGGTGCGGTATTAGGAACTATAAAAGGATAGGATTCTGACAGGGTTCGTCTCAGTCTTCTGCGAGATAGCGGCGGCAAGGCAAGAAATTTCCGGTCAAAAGAAGAAACTAGCGTGATCTTTG
Source organism: Tanypteryx hageni (assembly GCA_028673005.1). NCBI lineage: Eukaryota > Metazoa > Arthropoda > Insecta > Odonata > Petaluridae > Tanypteryx > Tanypteryx hageni. Next base: position 93,377,024 of record CM054114.1, on the reverse strand, counting down.
AATAAGACAGTCCCGTTTAAAAATATAACTCACTGTTTTTTTATTCTGATTTCTGAATGAAGCAATACTAACCATTCTATTTCACTGAATATAGTTTGCAGTCTAATTCAATTTTATGCTAAATAACTACCCGATTTTAGAACTTGAATTATTCTCTCGGTGATATCAGCATTTTCGTCAATCCGGATCGTCTCCGATCCCAATCGATCCGGATAAACGAGGTTTCACCGTTCATAAAAACCACAAGAGTCGAGTGTTAACACGAAATTCCTCGATCTACCTTTTCATTTTCTATTGCATCCTCCACTTCCTCATCAAGTCGGACGAGAAAACAGGCGGAAAGAAAAAAATCATTGGCGAACTGACCTTTGAAAGAAGAGTCGCGGCTCGCCTCAAAGGTAGCGGACATGTCCAGGCAATCAATTACTCCTCTTCCGCTAAAGATTCCACATTCGAGCCGAAGTTTCCATACCTGCAGAGGAAAGTAAATCCTACTTTTTAAATTAACTGAATCAAAAGCCGATGTTTACTTTTATGCATGTGATCGATTTTCCAATCTTTTGGTAGCTATCACATCAATTCAGTCAGTAATACAAAAGCTTAACGCGGTAAATTACCACTCATAATGTATCAACAACAGTAGGTTTCAAGATTCGATTTCAAAGAAGTTAATCATCAGGAACGTCCATAGAATGAAAATTTTAAAAGTGAAAGATGAAGATATAGGTGGTGTGCATTACCGACGTCCATTGCAAGTTCTTCGTTCGACGATTTCATGGAATAGGCCCGAGTTGGCGGAGCGGTCCTCTCCACCCGCACAGCGTATATTGGAATGTAGTACCTATAGCCTGCTCATAAGATATTGACGCGCGCATGATTTAAGTGGTAAACATTTAATTGTACATTAAAAACAACCAAGTCTTGATCGGTTTTTAGACGAATGAAAAAACTTAGTCATGGAATGGAAACTTAATCAGAATAAAAAAATGCTTTGACTCGTGGTGGAGAAAGGGTGTTTAAACACCAACCCCTCCCCTAGATACGCCACTGATCACCAGGTAAAAATCAGCAGAGTAGAGAGTCTGGGTCGAACTGGTTGGGTAAGTACTAAGTGTAGGAAAAAGAATATGCAGTAGGCATGGTTGCTAGCTGCAGGACTAGGTAAGGCGAGGAGGAAAGGGGAGAGGCAAAGAGAGGTTTATGAGGGTGGACGAGCTCGCTTCAAAGAAGGCTTTTTCCCTCCTCCTTAAGGTACAGTGCCGCTCGGGTTGCGTTTCGTGGAAAATTCGGGTGTGGGGTGGGCGAGGATTGAGGAAGTGGGAGGGGGTGGGAGAGAGGGTGAGTGGGTGAGAGGGAGGGGGTGAGGGAGGAGGAGGTGAGGGAAGAGGGAGGGGGAGAGAGAGGGTTCGTTGCGAGGGAGGAGGAAAAAGAGAGTGAGGGAGGATAGAGGCCGGAAGGATGAGATGCGGGTCTTGGATTGGGAGCGCCTTGATTGACAGCCACCGCTATTTCCCATGAAGATTAGCTACCGCGGGAACTTGCTACGGCCTAGCCGCCCGAGGGGGCGGGATGGGGAGGGTGGTAGGTGGAGGTGGATGTGGCGGGAGAAGGCGATCTCCATCAGAGAGAGAGGGAGGAGGAAAAACAAATGCGGCGTTGCCGTGGTGACCGCAAATCCTGAGAAACGACCGCGTGCTCACATGTAACGCACCCAGATGATTCCCCCGCACGCGGATTAATATGGCGTGGAGGCAAAAGTATTAGTTAATACTGACCATTTATTCCGTAAATATTAACGGACGGCGTAAAAACGAAGATGGAAGTCATATATTCCTCTACGAGGGATTTGGTATTTTAGGCTGTAATGTAACGTAGTCCCTCGCCAACCGCGGTTGAAAAATTGTAACTGGTTTTGCCAACCGCGGTATCTAGTCTTGAGTGTCCGCGATTCACCGTGCGGCCGTATCTAGTTGGCTAATTTTACTAGTATTACAATTTATGTTATTGAAGAGGTTAGGTAATAATTAATCTTTACCAGAAAGAGAGACATAAGAAAGAGACAAATAAAATAAATAAATATAATAAAAATAAATAAACAAATGAAGTTTTAACTCCCGATAAGACGACGAATCGGCTGGGAGGTTCGAGGAAATCTATTTCAGGAATTTGAAGCGAAAGGTCAGGCGGGTGGCGTCAGCTGCTCTGTCATTATATTATTAATGAAAGGAATTTTTTTTACTTTGAACATATGTATCCTTTGTATTTTTATATAATAAAGCCGTTTTTACAAGTATAGCATAGTTGAAGTGTGCATTATAGGACCTAACTTCTTGTAGGCCATGTATATATATATCTTGCAAACCGCGGGTTAAACACGACTCGATGACTTGTCACGAAAATGACTACTTTGTAGTTTAAATGTGTTTCTAGTTTGCTAAACAGTTTAAGGCAACAGTTATTAAGTAGACCATACATAGTAAAATTCAGCATGTTTTTATAATAGCATATGCGTGTATTAATACATTAAGTCCGGAGTGTATCCAAGGCAGCTCTATTTCAAGATACACAATATCTGGCATACGAGATAGAAACTTCTGACAATTCTGCGCCAAAGTAATTTATCATAATATATCACTGTGTTAAATTATGAGGCAATTCTAAAAATAAATTTTCTCTCTCTCTCTCTCTCTATCGACGATTTAAATTGAATATTGAGGAGGAAGACGGATCAAAAAAGATTGGGACATTTGACATAGAAGGTTAATCTTATAAATATATTAGTGTGTGTGTGTATGTATGTATATTCTTTACACGTTTTTACACCGTTGAAGCTATAGAATTCAAAAGTTTCATGGACCATTCTATGGACCAAAGGAAGTACTTGGTCTAGGTTTGCAGACCGTGGGGTCTCTTATACCCCATGGGGTCAACAAAATACTAATTCCATAAGAATGCATGGGAAATGGTGTGGAGAAGACCCAAAATGCCATGCAGCTCTTCACTAATGTGGATATAAATATATCTGAATATTAACTTACGATCACGGGAAATGACTTATTTTACGCACAAAAGACAATATTTTAATTCTGCTCATGTATTGTCGTATTACATGTTAAATCGCTCTAAATTATCCTTTAAACACCAAATTTATTAACATTTTCCAGGCGGCAACAAAGCTAAATTTCTTAATTGTTGTCCTCTTCAAAGGGAGATAGCCACGTAAAGATTAATGCAAGAAAAATCCACGCCGTGGCACGCCGTAGAGGAAGAATGGCCAACGCCAAGATAAAGGGTACAAATGGATTCATGGCTAAATATAGTATATGAATACTTTTGAAATGAGTCAAATGATTTTTAAGGAATATTATAACATTGTTATCTTTTACCATTAACATTGAAAGATTTATCCCAACATAAATCGATACATCTACTTACTTTTGTTCGGTAACGAAGATGTTGTTTATTGTTTACGTTTTGACATAATCCACATTTTATTGCTGCTTTAAAGGCTTTGGTGCATCTAGCCATGTGTATATTAAGAAAGACGTAAATGCATAATTATTAAAACTTTACAATACAATACATAAAATAGTAAATGTTAATGTAAACATCGCTTGCGTAATTAAGGAATAAGAAACGTTGGTAAACTTGGGGTAACCAACAGCGAAAGTAAGTAAATTTCATCATTTATTGTATTAGTTTTATTGTAATATGACATCAAAAGTTATATTTAAATAAAAATCGTTTGCTACTTAAAAGAAAACTCTTACCCGAGCGAAGCTGGGCGTTTCAGCTAGTATAAATATAAGTTTATTAAGAGCAGAATGGATCCAAATTTTGATCTACAATAATATTTCTACACACAAAACTAAATTCAGTAAATGGAGTAAGAGTATGGTGTAGTCGACACTAGAATTGCTACTTTCCATTTCCTTTGTTGGTCTTTGTCAATTGCTGTTTATTCCCGGATTCGGCAAACTACGGACCGCGGGCCGTATGCGGCCCAGCTAAGCTACGATAAAGAAAATTCATCAACTTTTAGAATAAATTACTATGTATACAAGCCTAAATCTATTGGTTGGAAAGCTATATGGGATTTTCAATAAGAGGATCTTAAATATACCTCTTTCACACTTGCAGACTAATTTTCTTCTCCAAAATTAAATTAGAAGTAATTGACGATTTTTGTTTTCGAATCGAATTCGCTCACATTAAGTTAAATATTCGAAAACTTGTCAAAATTTTGCATTTTTATTGATACGTTCCCTTGGCGATCAACGGCATTGTTGTTCATACAGAAAATCAACATATATGGTGACTCCAAAATAGCTAATGTTTTTGGAATAAAACGTAAAAGATTTTGTTAACTAGTCTGACTACATTTTAATATTAACAAATATAATAATAGATTATTAACATAGATTTACAAATATATGTATGCTATGTGTCTCCAATTCGTTCTAAACCAGCACTCCAGGATGTCAGCGTTAAAAATTAATAATTGAAGGACATTTACACAAGATTATAAATACAAAAATTCTTTCTGGGAAATAAATTGTATACTCTTATTGTCTTACTATTAAATATAAAAAAATATATTTAGGTGAAAACCTGTTCATCTATATTATCTAATGTTCGTATAAGTGTCAGATTTAGCTCACTTCCTTCCAATTTCACGGGCTTTTACTCTAGTATATCATATTTGTCAATTAAAATAATACTTCGACTTATTCCACATCACATTATGTAACTATATATGTAGAATAAATCGAAGTGTTATTAAAAACTCTGTCCTTTTAATTTTTATTTTTAATTTTAACAACGCCACATTTTTATCCATATCATGGAATTCCACCTCGCCTATTAATTAAAAAATCTGATGTGGCCACCATATGACTTTCTCCATAATTGTAATATTTCTAAAAATTCCAAATATGTTAAATGAAAATGAATATCTTAAGAAACCGCGAGAAAAATTTAAAGACTACAGAAAACAGAAATTGACTCAGACTCTGATATTGGATACGGCCAGGAATCTCCAACAATTAAGAAACTAAAAAGGAGCGTTACTAAGACATAATTAAGCGTCAATTGTTAACAATAGCCGCCGGTAGGTGGCGGCAGTTAAAAAATTAGTTTTAAAAATATATCTTAAACAATGCATTATAAGGAAAAATGTTTCGAACAAAGGTTGTAGAAAATTAAATTTCCTATAACGTTTATTCTGGTATATTTTTACATTTATCAAATATTAAAGCAAATATTTCAAAATAACGGATGTGACAAGGGTAAACACCCACTTCACGTTGACCGATTTTTACCAAAAACTAATCAGTTCTTGTAACTTTTATAAAAATGTTAAATATAAAATTTCGCATTGACCTGATTAATAGTTTTTGAGTTAGAGCACCCACAAAAGTCTATCACAAACACACACAGACCATCGAGAAAATGGTCAAAACCTGTTCAGGGGACCTCAAAACGTGTATTTTCGTTGAAATCTCGAAATCGATTATTGTAATGGAAACAATACCTTTCCATATACTACGTATGGAGAAAGTAAACATTTCAAATAGGTTCAATGACAATAATAGGTATTTTAAGGAACTGCGGGCAAAATTTAGACTTTACAAAGCACAGAAATAAAGTCATACCGTAAGCCTTCTGATATTGGATATACCCAGGAAGCTCCAAAAATTAAGAAAATAAAAAGAAGCGTTACTAACAATAAGACGTAACTAAGCGTCAAGTGTTTAAAATAGTCGCCGAAAGGTGGTGTGGTGATGGCAGCTAAAGAATTAGTTTTTAAAATATTTCTTAAACAATGAAAAAATATTTCGAACAAACGGTGTAGAAAATTAAATTTCGTACAACTTAATTCCTATACTTTTTTAAATTAATTAAGTATAAAAGCAAATATATAAAAAAACTGATGTGGCCACCACATGACTTTCTCCATACCTGTAATATTTCTAAAAATTCCAAATAAGTTACACAAAAAATATTTTAAGAAACTGCGAGAAAATTTTTACTTTACAAACAGAAATAAACTCAAACCATAGCATTCTGATATTGCATATAGCCACAAAGCTCCAAACAATTAAACAAATAAAAAGGAGCGTTACTAAGATGTAACTAAGCGCCAAATGCTAACAACAGTCGTCGGTAGGTGGCGTGGTGATGACAGTTAAAAATATAAGATCTCTTAAACAATGCATTATATGGAAAAATGTTTTGAGCAAAGGTTGTAGAAAAATAAACTTCCTACAACCTTTATTCAAATATGTTTTTAAATATATCAAATATTAAAGGACATATCTCAAAATAACGGATACGTGACAAGAGTAAACACCCACTTCCAGTTGACCGATTGTTACCAAAAACTAATCATTTATTGTGGCTTTCATAAAAATGTTCAATATAAAATTTTGCATTGAACTGATTAATAGTTTTTGAGTTAGAGCAACCACAAAAAAGCTGTCACATACACTCACACAGACATCGAGAAAATGGTCAAAACGTGTACAGGGGACCTCAAAACGTGTATATCCGTTGAAATCTTGAGCTCGATTTTTTCATGAAAACGATTCCTATACTTTTTATATGGAATAAGTAAAAATAATGATCTTGAAACCTTTTGTTGATATTTTTACATTAATATTGCTTAGGTTTTATTTTATCGAACAGTGTTTCACCATATATATATGGATAAATTCTAATCAAAAGTCATATGTGATACACCACGACAACTCGCAACATCCAATGCGGCCTCCAGAAACTTTTGCTTAAAAAAGTGGCTCACATTTTATAAAAGGTTTCATTTGAACATTCGGGCCGCATTTCATAAACGACACCCTGATCTGGATCAAATTTATTTCAGAAGTGAAGCAAACCCGACTGATATAGTTAATTTTAAACAGAAGCAAAAATCTTCTATATGATACTTCTCTAAGCTCCCGTTTGATGAAACAGTAAACCTTCAGGAAAATCTCTCGGGATGCTGTTGCTAGGTTACGCTTTCGAAATACCTCTCCATGCTGGAGATCATAGCCACACCCGCCCGTGCTAGAATAAAAGGAAAGAGGGAAAGCGTGGAGATAGCGAGAAAAGTAAAGAGTGGAAGGAAGGAGAGAGAGAGAGAATGAAGGAGGAAGTGGGAGCGGTGAGATGGAGTGGCGGAGAAGTATATCTTGTGGCAATCGCCTTCAATTGACGCAGCCTTCGCTTCCGAGACGATGCCTGTGCGTTGAAAGCGGCCACTTCACGTGCATGCATGCAAACCGCGAGGGGGTGGGGGAGAGGAGGGGAGAGTAGTGGGAGGGGAGGGAAGTGGAGGGTTATTGAGGAAGGGGGAAGGAGTGCGCATGCTCCAAGAGCTCAAGGGATGAAATCAAGTTGACGTCGAAGTGAGGCGATGCCGTACGAAAATTTAGAACCTGCGACGATAAACCTTATCTTCGTGCGTGCTTATTGCTCTCCAAATATTGCAAGAATAAACGCACTCCTATAATCCAGAGGCTAGATAACTCAAGTTACCAGAGTAAATTATATGCAGCAAAAATCCTTTCCATATGATGAGACATGTGAATTATTTAGAATGATCGATTATCAACTGGACAAAATAAAATCTTAAAAAAAAACTAGTGTAGATAACTTCCTTACAACGTTTTCTAATTTTCACTGAGGCAGAGGAAAATCAATTGCTGATTTTCATTAGTTCATACGCGCGCTAAGAATATAAATCACCTTTTTTAGCAAACTTTTCCAAGGCAAGTGATTGTTTTTTTCAGAAGCCTCTCAAAATAGATCACACAAAAGCTTTTTATTACAAGTTAATTATTCTTGATATTTCTTTTCTTTTTCAAAACGACGATCAGTGACGTCACTGATGCCAGCTGCATTGCCGCCGAAACCCTCATCAGGTTTCCCAATAGCTTTACGAATGTTAAATTTTACGAAAAAGCATTTAAAATTCATAAAATGGGAAAAGCACGTTTTCAGATATCTTCATTAGCCACAACAACCTGAGATAAGTACTTTTTTCAATATTGTTTTTTTTTACGCGCTTATTATTGAATTTTCAGCGGTAACACGATCTCAATAATTCAATTTGATTACCAAGTTGGAATGAAAGGTAATGAAGTACGCTTTCTTTAGCCGGTAAACTGAATTGATAGACCGGCAAGTGGAAGACCCGGGTTCGATTTTCCAATCCAGCACAAAATTTTTCTCCTTCTCTTCCTCGGAATCCACACATAAATTAGATTGCGCTAAAAATTGCCTCGATATTTCACTTTCGGTATTCCACCCTGTATCGTTAGTTTGCAATTAATAAGCGATCATACCTAGCTTGTGCCAATATATCTCCTCTAACTTCTTCAATTCTCTCATTTAATCTTTGATTTTTCACTTTATTGTGTTATTGTAACGTTCATTATGTTCTTTTACGTATCTAGTGTTTTCGCAGGTTTTTCCACCCCCTTTCACTTCGTGGGTGTTTTCCTGCATGGGTTTTTACTAGGTTGACCAAGCTAGGTCCTTCCTAGGTTTTTCCCACAAATATCTTGTCTTTCTTAGAGGTTTTCCTGAATATGTACCTATCTATTTCTCTCTCTCTCTCTGTCTGTATTAGTGTTTTATTATCTTAATCGTTTTTTATGTAATTTAAGGTATTTTAATATAACGTAACAACATTGACGAAGGGTTAAATGTAAGAGTAGACCTTATGGTCTAAATTTCGCCCGAATAAAGATATTTATCTATCTATCCTCTAGCTCTCCTTACCTCCATTCACGTCCTCTCCTTTTGTCTTCCTCCCCCTACTCCTCTAGCCCATTCTCTCTCTCTCCTGCCTTCCCATTCTCCTTCTCCGGTTCCTCTAGGACTAGAACCGACTCTTTCTCAATGGGTGGGTTGGGATGGTTAGATGCGTCATCTCCTCACCGCCTCCGCATGCAACCTTACACCTCCGCACCACTCCCCCCAACCTACCATCCTCCATCGCTATATCCCTGGAACCACCCCGCCATTTCACTCGCCCTTTACCCTTCACCCCGCCCATCCACCTCCATCTCCTCCCCCGCCAGCCTCCACCCTTCCCCGCTATCTCGCCTCCGGTCGTAATGCACCGGAGAAGGCACAGTTCCCTCCTACCTCTCTGGCTTGCACTCCTCCCTCTCTCCTTTTGTGAATCGCTATGGTGGATGGGGCTCGGAACGGTGTGGGGGAGGAAGGAGAGAGAGAGAGAGGAGGGAGAGAGGAGCGGGAAGAGAGAGAGACGGAAAAGAGTGTGGGGAAAAGGGAGAGCTGTCAGGAGCAGAGCGGCCGAAAGGTTGACAGGCAATGTTTAGCGTGGGATGGAGTGGCCGTTGAGATGACTGAAGGATTGGCAGCGGGAGGACTGGTGGTGGTTGGGAAGAGGAATGAGAGGGTGCGAGGGCGGCGAAGGAGTAGAGAGAGAGGAGAGGGAGGGAGGAAGAAGAGATGGAGGGAGAGAGAGGGGAGGGAGAGAGGGGGAGAGAGAGAGGTGTGCAGTGGGGAAGAGAGAGAGGGAACCTGAGGTTCCATTCTTGGAGGGCCTCTCCCACAAGGTTGGATTTCCGTTGTAATTTATTTCGCTGCATTCCTGGTCTCTTCGAGTGAGGCAGGAGAGGGATTGGATGGTGAGGATGAGAGTGAGAGTGGGGAGAGAAGGAGACGTTGAGGAGAGAGGGTTGATGAAGGGGATGTGGTGGTGGAGAGGGTATGTAGAGAGAGAGAAAGGAATGGGGTAGGATGGGGCGCGTTATGGATGTGCGTGTGTGCGTGCGTGGGAGTGCGCGGTTGAGATAGAGGGGGTGTCGAATGGATGCGGGAGTGAGGAGATCGAAAAAAGGTATTGGGAAGGATGAGAGGATTCGTATTAGCCGGGAAACCGAACGGATGATTTCTGTGATGTGTTCGGGGCATTGTAAAATTGGCCCTCGGGTTCGAGAGGGAATGCTTTACTTCGCGCGGTAGAGAGCGGGTGGAGAATTTGGGAATGTTTTAAACCATGGTGACGACAACATGCGGCTCGCGGGGCTGCATGCAGCCAGCCCACCGAGAGCGCTTTATGCGTCCCGCGGAGCTATGGGGAAAATGTTGATCAGTGGAATTTAAAATAGAGGGTTTCATATTTCTTCAGTGAAATTATGATCTCACAATTTTCATTTTAAGTTTTAACGCTAGTAAATTGTTTAGACTTGATTTTATCTGCTATGGGACCACATAATCTCAATTTATTATAAGTATCTTTAGGTAACTTATAATTCGGCCCGCCGAAACTCTCCTGCCTTCCAATGCGGCCCCCCGAAGCATTCACATCTACGAATGCGGCCCGCCATGCGGAAAAGATTGCCCATTCCTGTTTTAAACCACGAGGAGATACATGCGTTTTTAATGCCATTTAAATTAATATCATGGTTATGGGAGAATCACGACGAAACTAAAAGAAACTATGCGAAAGAAATGTTTTGTTTTTGGGTAGGTGGGGGACCATAGTAACTTACGCAGCCAAAGAGTAAATCAGACACCTCTCATTTACAAAGTAGCCATCTTCAGTGGTAAGGTAAATTTTTTCTAGTGGTGCAAAACCAATCCTCCACTTAATCTATAAGAACCTCACCTTACCTAAAATAAGTTCTATTCAAGATTCAACGATCGACAGATTACCACTGAGGAAGGTTGCTTTAAGGCTGAACTGTAACCTTGATTTGGTCGTTAAACTTGATCATTAATCGAATTCAAGCCAGGGAGCGAGCTCGAAAATAATTTTTTAATTATTAATATTTGAATCATGATTCGCTACGAAAGGTTATTTTGTCCTTCTCAGCGGAAAAATTCTCTTAGATATCACCAGTTCGAGACCGAAAATACTAGATTTAACCATCGCGTTTATTTTCAACATTATACCCATTTTACTCCAGGAAGCCAAGCAAAGACACAAAAACTGGCACTATTTTTCTTCCGGGTTCTCCGCATGAATCTGATTTGAATACCGAAAATAACAGATTTTTTCCCGGCATTTCTCAAAATGCACGGCATGCGGGCGAGTGATTTCAACCGAAACAACACTGATGGAACCGCGGACAAAAGCTGCTGCTATTCTCGAAAGAAGTACGATTAACTCTCCCGAAACGTTTTCGAATAAGACTTTCGTGAAGAGAAGAAAACTGTTTTTACTCTCTTCTGTAAGACCCGGGAGAGCGAGTTAGTTTCTTACGGCAAAAACTCCGTGACCTTCCCATGAAAGAGAGAGAGAGGCACTGAGGCATTATCCACGGCTGTAGAACAGTGATGAGGAAGGGGGCTGACGGGGGAGTAAAAGATTTTTTCGGACGGGGGAGGTGGGGGGCAGTAGTTGGAACTTTGGGGGTGGGATTTTGGAGTGGGTGGGCCGAGAGCGGGGGCGGTAAAGCGAACTCCCGTAACGGAGAGACGGAAGGAGGAGGAGATCCTGTGAGAGATGGAGTACTTTCCCTCCCCTTAAGGTAGGATGGCTGGTCTTTTGTGACCCGAGGGACCAGGGTAAGGTGAGGACCTCCTCCTGCAACCCCCACGGGGGGGCGGGCGGTCTGCCCACCTGGGCCAAACCGATGCGCGGCGGCCTTCGGGGGTGGGAAGATGAAAAACCTTCCGCTGTGGAAAAGGTAAACAAGTTTGTTCCAGACCGCGTAGCGCCTGGAGGAGAGCTCAGGTTCAGGAAGGATAATGGGAGAGGATGGGGGAGAAAGGATGTAAGGATCTTTCGTTTTCTCGACCGCCAATAACGCGTTGTGTTCCAGGGAAAAATGATCTCCGGATCCTGTTTGCTTTTCACGGAGGAATTGCCCTTGTTTTTCGCATTTTTCTTAAACTTAGCATTCGCATATATCCTCGCTTGCTATTTTTCAGCGATCCTAACTAACGTGCTGAATTGTAGAAGGAATTCTTTTAAAAATCGCATGCGGTTGTACAGAGTCATCGAAATAAAAGTCGTTCCATTTTGAATTGGCTATATTTATTTAAGTATTTCACTCATAGCATTGTTTCCGGTATCATAATATTCATAAAGCACGGGAGATATTATAAGTGATAATGTGTCATTCCTGTGCATCCATTACCATGGGCACACATCTACTGAAAATTTTCATAATGGTTTTCCTTCAGCGATGTTCTCCACATTAACTTTCATTTCAGCCTTTAATTGTTCAACACTGTGAGGATTATTCTTGTATTCATTATCCTTAAGAAATCCCATTGAGAAATAATCAAATGGATTCAAATTTGGCTGTTGAGAACATCACCGAAGAGAATTTCAGTGAGCATCTGGAAATGGTAATGGATGCACAGGAATTGCATATAGAAAATGTTTTCACATTAATAAACCTCCCATTGGGCAATTCACACTAGAGCGTCTTTTTCTAATGATCCTGTAGATTGAAGAGGTTTATAATTCGTGTACTACGGTAAAGTTAGTTTCCCGTTGAAACAAAAAAATAACGATGCGACGCAGCAGGGGCGGGTCTACGAACCGGCTAACAGGGCTGCAGACCTGGTCCTCAGTTAAAAGTCAATTTAAAAGTTGCTGTAATGACAAATTAGATTTAAAACAGGAATGAGCGACGCTAATAACGTACGGAACCTCACCTTCCATAAAAAAATCTCATGTTTAGTTTAATTTTGTTTCTGTCATGGACCCTCCAAGCAACGTTAGCCCTGGATACCGAGAAATCCCCGTTTGCCACAGTACCGCATGAGCTTCGAGCGGTAAATAGATTTACTAAAAAGATTATTCTGATAGGCGCAATGCGTTCGGAAACAACAGATGCAAATTTTTGCGCTGCGGAGCAACCCTCATGAGTGGGGATCCAAAGAGTATGATAGTTCTCTGCAGCCTTTTGCGGTAAATTTTGTTCCAGCCAAAGGATAAGCTTTATATTTAATTCTCACAAAGCATAAATGCCTACTTAATATCAAGGGCGAATGATATTAAAAATAAAACTCTTTTGAAAAGAGGAAGTAAATTTTTAAGAAGATAATTAAATTTACGAAGGATATGCACCAGGTTGAGAGGAAATCTGAGGACACGAAGAAACCAATTAGAAGAGCGTGAGTAGGACAACTCGAGACATTTCTTTACCTTTCCAGTATTTTCGGGCCGCAAAGCAATAATCGGGGATAAGCAGTCCCCTTCACACTCTTCAGCACAATTTTTAAGTATCCTTATTTGTTAAGGGCCAGGGTTTTCGTCCTCGAGGCTTTTGAAGCCGCGCCCTTTTCGAGTTCCTCACAATGGTTTTAAACGCGGGACTTTTCGAGGCAGAGTAAATCCTCCTGAATACCTAATCCTTTTTCAATTACAAAATGAACACACGCGAAAGGAGCTCCTCCGATTTTTAACGCTATTGTATAGAAATATTTCGCTACTAATTTCCCGCCCTCGGCCAAAAATAGCTCGGAATAAATTGAATAATTGGCTCTTAGCGTATGAAACTGGGCCGTAAATTCTCATAAAATACCGAGCCTGACATCATGAAGAAAAAGGAGAAAGTTTTTTCGCTAGCACTTAACGGCAATGGAAAGCAAATTCGAAAAACCTTTATTTTAATTGACTGCAAATTTCGTTTGTTTTTGACGACTTTGGGCACGTTGCGTCGTCCTGTTTTTTCTCAATTTCACTATTTACTACCAACTTTATATAATCCTAAACTGAGTTCCTCTTATAGCTAAAAACTTATATTCGACGACTATTTTGTTTCCACTAATTTTATCATTATTTTTACGAAGAAAAAAACGTTCAACGCTTTTTATTAACGACGTCAAAGTCACTCCATTCTGTATTAAATCCAATAACTCAAAACGCAACAAACTGAATATAGATGGGGCGAAATTGATACTCCTCTTACATACAGCTTCCTACTTTTGGATTAGAAATGAGAGCTACCGAAGAAGCCACACCTGTAGTATTACAGTGATAGGCCAAATTCGAATTGTTTTTCAGCAATATGTAGTAAGTTATTAAACTGGTACTAGTGTATACCTATAGTGAAAAAAATATTTTTTCTTTCAGTGACGTCGAAAACTAATTCCTAAAAAAATCATCAAAATCACCCGACTTCACGGCATGTATCCATGACGCAATCTTTCGCTTTACGTTCCCATTTTGGACGAGTTAAAACATTTCTCAGCAAAACCAAATTAATAACAGCGATTGTTCCTTTGGATAGCGACGTAAATCGATGGCAGACTAGGACTTTTAAGTGCTACTCATTTTATAACAGCCTCATTTCGTCCGTGAATTTAACGGGCCCTGTGTCGTCGTCGCCGAGAAGATTGTGGATTCCTTTAAAACCGTTATATTCACCCACCCACACACACATACACAAGCACACGCGTCCGTGGTCAAGGCATGGGAGGAAATCCGGTTTCGTCATTGGCCTATTCTCGCGAAATGCACCAATAGCTTGAATGCCGCGGCTTTGACACACATATTAAGTGGTTAGGTACATATATTAATGGTCCAACTCCAGCCCTATGGACATCTTCCCCATCGAACGCTATGGAACATTCCATGGTACTTGATTCCGATGATGAAACACATTTCATTCTTTTAAAAGCATCTTAGTAGCATTGCGTCTGATACATGACCATCATAATCTCACGTAATTTCATTAGCGAGATGAGAAAGGAGATCATTACTTAAGTAAAAACAAAATCTTTAAAAATAAGGTAACCTGGGTAAATGGCGCGTAAACTGGGTCGCGAAATGTTTTCAGAGTGGGTGTGAGAGAATTGCTTTTTTAGTAACGTCGCGCCCTTTTACTCAGCGTTATTTTCATATTTCTCCAATGTGTTTACATTGCTATATTTATTTAAAATTGAATCTTATTTTTAATCGGGAAAAATCAATTGATCTTTAAATATTGGTCGCAGAGAATTTGCTGACTAAAATGACTGTCGCCATATAACGAATCGGTTCAACGTGGAATGCACCAAGTTTTTCGCACCCGTACGCTTCTAGTTGATGCAATGATGCATTGAATCGAATGGATACATCGCACTGATAACGTGTTAAATTTACATTACTCTATGTCACGCGCCATTTCGATGAAAAATTACGATTTTTTTGCGCAGTTTTTCGTTTCAAGACTTTCATGAGAAGAATCGAATCGAACGAAATGGATGAATCGATCGTGCTGTTAATCAGAAGTCGAAACATGCGATTCGATTAACCTGAATCGATTCAATGACCAAATTTAGCGAACCCTAGGGCTAAGCCAATAGATAGTATTGAGAGAAAGAACGTCGATAGAAACATGGAGGAAGAACAGGCAGCAATAGGTGGGAGTGGATAAAACAGAAGAGAGACGAGAGAAGGGAGGGGAGGGGGATGGAGGGGAAGGGAGGCGATAGTAGAGGAGGTGGAACGAAGGGATCAGGTTCCACAGATATCTCTCTCATGCATACTACAGAAATCCCTTTGATGGGCTTACGCTCGCTGCATGGCAACTTTGGTGTATCGCATAAGGTAGGTACAGTAGAGGATGATATAACGTTCGCGGGCACAGAAAGGGATGGTTCAATCCCATTGGCTGCCGAATGACTCGTCTCGCAAACGGGATTGGTGGATTTTCCGCGAAAATTACGGAATACAATATTTTATGAAATATTCCTCTCCGCCCCTTTTGATGGGATAATTTTTTTGATGATGTGTTCCTGCATTAGTTCGAATGAGAGTATTTTATCTGGAATGAGCAAATAAAAAAGTGGCGAGCCTTTGCCAAGGAAACCTTTTTTTACAAAAAGAATCGGTTACTTAACGTCACAATCGAACGAGAAGAAAAAAGAATAACGCCGACTCTGGCCCTCGGAGCTTTTTAATTCGGGAGTGCTTTCGGTAAAAAAAAGCGAGTTCAAAGGGTCCCTTGACGCGGGGTTTATATTTTTAAGCAGTTTTTTCCGTATCAATATCTCCGTTCGTAATTCGCCATTCACCCGAACGGTGGCTCTGCTCTCGGGTCGCGCTTTATGGGATCAATGTTTTCGCGTTTTTCATTTTTGACCCCGTGCACTGCCCAGATAAGTCGCATGAAACTTTTGATCTGGGGGAAAAAAATAAACCTTTGACACCCGCGGGGAATCGAAATTTAAAAAAATGGACGTTAATAACCAACGCGGATCGCGAAATATAAAATCACGAAAATATAATGACCTAACCGCCTCATTAGGCGTTTTGCCTTCGATTAGAAATCACTGTGTAGTGCCTCTTTAAATCATCACCTTTTTAGGCGCCTCGATATACGTTTGCATACGCAGCGACCGATTCCCCATTGGTCTGGTTCATCCGCGCGCAAAGCAGACCCTGTTGCCATGCGCAACCGCAGGGGACAGTGGAAAAGAGACCCTGTTACTGAGGATATGTATACGCGGTCATAAGTTTATAACGATTTACTCCGACGGATTACTCTCGTTTGGCGAGCGTCATAGGTTGAGCTGAAGTACAAGACCGCATTAAGGTTACGGTCCCGTATGAATTACATTATGTGAAAACCTACATGTTTATTTAATTACTTATATATACATATGTACCGCTACCGTCGCTCCCCTGTTTTTCGATGTGGAATGGAGGAATAAAGTAGGACGGAAATATACGAGGGCCTAAGGCCTTATTAGTCAATGGGTTAATCTGAGCCTAGCATAACTGATGAATAATATCCAGTGAAAAGCGATTTTGACCGGCGATGTTTCGAAAATATGTTTAGAAAGATAAATCCAAAAAGTTCGATTAAAAAAGTTCAAAAGTTATGCATGTCATATTCGATGCAGAGAATTTTATACTGTTTAATCAAAGTTGTTCTCACAACAACTTATTTGGGGAAGCTTTAAATGCTACAAAGTTGCTTCCGGTCTTGGCAGAGGGGTGGTTAACGTGTTTGGTCTCGATACTAGACTCGCTGGTTCGAATCCTGCCGAGAGCATATTTATACGTGATAGTCTTTACTGTAGGTACTATGCTAATCATATAAGACGGGTAACGGCTGTTATTGAGCTAATTAAAACAAATAAATAACAATAAAAATGAACTTGACTCATAAGAACACGAACTCTCATGTATATTCCGATGTAAACTGTCAGCCGAGAAACGCGCAGCTTCTAATGCGGCATGCCAACTCAACTACGAAGGCGCCACGTAAAAAAATCTACATTTTCCTGACGTAAAACGATGACGAGCATAATTTACGATTTTCATTCTTAGCCAAAACATTTAAATAGACTTGCGGAGAAATTTGATTGTTTGTATGGAATTTCTGGCTAATCAACCTCATGGATTATTATAGCTATTACTCCCTCCACACCGAATACACACAGAAGGGAGGAGGGAAACCCGGTGCCGGCAAGAGCACCATGAGGGCCAACTGCTTAACGTCCCTTCCGAGGGACAGAGCGCTGACTTACGCGGTCTCCTCAAATCACACAAGTAGGGGACAGGATGATCACAGATTGAAAAATCAGACCTCCGCCGGATTCGAACCTGAGAATGCTGCGTGGAAGGCCAACGCTGTAACCACTCAGCCACCCCCAGTCGCAGAGAAAAATGGAAGCGAAAACAAGTAGTGTTATACATGAACATGGATAATATTAGCGCGTTTTTCTTCTATGATTAAATTCAGTAATATTTTGTTTTTTGTTTCGCCATGAAAATTTCTCTCATTAACCTAATTGACGAAATGAGGAGAATTTGGTACTTATACGCGTAAATTTACCTTTTCTTAATTTATTTTTTCAATGTAGTGACACCGCCACATATTCGGTCATTAGAGACTCGTTTGTAAGTGGCAACAATGTAAACATGTACGCTCATAATTTCAGCATCCCATCTATACGTAAGTAGATATTACATTTTCAAAAACTAAAATCTAAAGAAAAATAAATGGCATCATACCAAGGGCGGATCTACATGCATATCTTAGGGGGGTAATAAGAAAACAAATATATTTACTGCAAAATAATTCCGTCTCATTATAATAGATATACAGGGCATATTAAACCTGCTTAGATATTTGCAAAATATTTCTAGAATGCCTATAATATTAAATAAATTAATTGAGATAATATTTAAATGAAGATCAATCATCACCCTTAGGGTTGAGGGAATTGACCTACATATTACTCCCTCCCCTCCTTTGTATCCGCCATTGCATAATATATTACATACACTCTGCAAATTTCAGTCTTCCATCATCTCTTACTGTTTAAATGATATTTAAACTTAATTGATTTCACAGGCGGACAGGCAGACAGAGCGAAAATATTCGCTGGTTTACGAAATACAACGCGCCAATAAAGGATTTTTTGAGGAGATAAAGAAAGGCCATGCAAGCGATATGGAATAAGTAAAAAAGAGTACAGACAGAATGAGAAGGGAGAGAGAGTAAGGGAGACGTTCAAGAGGAGAAAAAAAACGGAGAAGTGCGTTCATTTGGAAGTACTCCTTTTTTTAATCTCGAGGAAAATGGCCTCACGGACTGCAAGCTGGAGAGGAATTTTGCCAAAAAAGATTTCTTCTAGACGGTACAATTTCAGCTCGGCTCAATGGAGAAGAAACAGAGGAAGGTAGGGAAGCGGCGGCAGAGAGAGAGAGAGAGAGGATTGGGAGGGAGAATGTCGAGGGGCGGCGCTGAAGGAGGAACGCATGCGAGATGGGAAAATGAAGAACGAGAGAGGCTGGAGGATACGTGGAGGGTTGCAGAGGGAGAAAGACGGAGGGAAGGAGGGTGGCGTTGGAAGAAAGTGGGACCCTACTCGGAGGAATTTTTGGAATTCCAGATTCGCCGAGGTGAGGGCATTGGCGGGAGTGAGCGAAGAGGGAGGAGGAGTGTGAGGAGAGGGAGGGAGGGAGGGAAAGGGAGGAAGTGCGGGCGAGGGAAAGGCCTTATTCCTCTGAAAGAAGCCGAAGGCCGCCGTTACCTGCCCACCCCCCTCCCTCATCCTCCACCTCTCCTCTACCTCCACTCACTAATCCTAAATCTCCTCTACCTCCACCTTCTTCTCCCTCCGCCCGACCGACAGAGCCAGGGCGTATGAAGAGAAACGTCCCAGCTAGGTGACAGGGAGTGTGATGGCGGTGGGTTGGGTAAGGCGCGCTGTGGGAGGAGGGGTGTGGGTGGGTGGGCCTGGGAAGGGGGATGGGAAGGTTAGAGAAAGGGCGGTTGGGGGAGGGGGGAGAGAGCTGCGGTACCCAACCGGAAGTGGCTCGTGTCACTCCGAGAAACTCACGGTGTGAGAAATTTCAGAATGAGTCGTAGTCGCCGTCTCACCTCTGCCTCAGGTGTGCGTGGGAGGAGGTCTTTTGAGGGGGAGAGGATAAAAGGAGGAGGAGGGGAGGTTACCCTCCTCTTCCCAGGTGGCAACTGTCTTTTAGCCGCGAATGGATGGCTCGGGAGACTAGATGGGGGAGGAGGAGAGGGGGAAAGGTGTGGGTGAGAGGTGCTGAGATGCGTGGAAGAGATGTTGAAGAAGATTTTTTTCCCTCCCTCACTCTATTCCTCTCCCTCCGCATCTCCAGAAACTCTTTCGTACATGGATCGACGTCTTAAAAAAGTCTTAACGCCGTACGTTAACTGCAGCGCGCGCTCTCTCTTCTTTTTTTAAGGCGAAAGAAATACGACGCCCGTTGGTACTGGAGTCCGAGAAACGTCGTTTCACGACGCGTTTTTAACGATTGCTGTTGAGAAGGAAAAAAAAGAACGCTCCCGTGACGTCATTTTAGGGGCGGACGAAAAAGTGCGTCTACATGTGAGCCATATGGACGCCTTGAAATTAAAAAAATATTCATCTAGTTGACGGTCGAGTCTGCGCGGTAAGGAACGGACGATGACGCAAAATGACGAACAAACTGAAATAAACTCACCAAGAGTTTATGTTCTTATGGAAAATATTTTCGATTCGTTATAGTAACTATATCGTGCACCGATGGTTTAGAATGAGTGAGAATAAACTGTGAGAGCGCTAATATTTCGGGAATATCATTTGAATTTTTTTTGCAAAAAAGCTTACTTAAAAAGAAACGAAAGCCTTGAATGCGGTCTAATTCGCAGTTATGAGAATTCTGTCACGTCGCTGAAAGATTAAAAGGTGACGCGATATGCACTTTTAGTATATCTTTGTGCGATACTCTATTTTTTAAATTACGCCATAGGAGTTGTTTCCTTTCGTTATTTTATCGTCGCTGTAGTCTCCACTCATTATTAACGTTACACTTTTGGTCTGTTTCATAGGGGATTCGGACTCATTTCAGTGGTTTTCTGCGATGAAATTGTTTCACCTAGCTGTAGTTCACCTGTAGTTTTCAATCAAAATGACAGATTGTGCCTTAAGTCATACGCCCTAATATATTGGACAAAAGGAAGATGCCATCAGAAGTAGATAGGTTTTTTTTTAAATTACGATTTTATTACTCTTTTTATTTTGAATTGATCATTTACTAATATCTTAAAACCACTTATAACAAGTATGGAAAGGTGTACTCTATGTCGGAGTACACATAGTTTACAAATTCGTTCTTTGAGATATAAAATTTTAGTAAAATTACCCAATACCAAATTTCATCAAAATATGCCCAGCGGTTCCCGAGTTGAAACAGAAGTACATTGTAAGCTACATGAAGGTCTACATGTAAAATGGTCATTATTGTAGTCCGATTATAACTAAAAGTAGAATCGATCGACCGATTTTTGTAAAACTTCCCAATACAAAATTACATTAACCCATAACTACCGACAATTAGTTTTTTCACGCCAATACCGACGCCTCGTCTCACAGACTACTTCATCTTCTCAACCCCATATCTCGGTGATAAAGCAAGGTAAGAGCGCTAAAACGCTTTCCTTTGTTTAACATCTAATTGCCAAATAGTTTCTTTTTTTTAGAAAAAATTGGCCAAACCCAACCATTTAAATCGGCAATATATGTAAACAGTATCACAAGAAAAGAAAAAAAATAGTTGATTCAGTATTTTTTAATACAAATTTACTGTCTTAAAAATGCAAAACTTATTGCAATTGTATGTTTTTAAGTGTATTTGAATTCATTATAGCTAAACAGATTACAAGAAAACAAAAAATCGATAAAAATAATGTCGCCGACGCGTCGTCTGTGAGACGAACGTAACGACTTTGACGACTGCTGCCACTCAACTGATCGTTTTGAAACACTACAAGCTATACCCAAATACTCCACCTATAGCCATTTGAAGGTACTAGGACGCAGGGGGTTCCAAGATTAGATAATAGAGAGCAACAGCGATTACAATAAACTCACTCGCCTCACAGACGAGTGGTCGGTAGTTAAGGGTTAAAATATGTCCACCGGTTCCGGTCTAAACTTTTTAAATAATATTTTTTTCGAACGAACAAAAGAACATCGAAAATAGTATAATTACGTATATACGTTAATTTTATTTCCTTTAATTTGATCGTAAACCTTGGGTTTTACGGGAAAAATTATGGCAAAAAATGCGCATTTAATTATTTTATTTGGAAAAGGGAGGGATAGCAGTAGAATCGAAAACCTCTCGGTGGAATCGTCGATTTCATCTAACAATAAGAGACTGAGCGGAGAGAAAGGAGAAAGTTGTGAAGCCATTACCGGACTCCCCACAATAAGAACTCTATCAAAACCCCAACGAAAGAAAAGAAATCCCTGAAAAAGTATCATTACAAACTACAATGGGAAATGCTTGTTGTTAGGATTTGGATCAAACGGTTGGTAACGATGGAACGAAAATTTAAAATTCCCGCATCTTAAATCTATTATTGCATAGTGAAAAGTTTTGTTCATGTATAAGTTTTCAGTGAAATTTCGCACGAAGAAAAAAAATCGCTTGATTTTCTTATGTCCAATGTATTTATGGCAGTGATCCACCAAATTGACGACAGCAGTATATAAGAAAAAAATAAAAACTAGTAAAAAACAGGAGTTTGCGGTTAAGAGCTAACGCCCTTAGAAATATACGGAGCAGCTCATTAAGTTTGAGACAGTGGGAGTAAGAAGATCATGTGCATAACATCTAACAGATGTCTGTGATCTGTAGAAATTCAAAGATCTTCGATTCTAGTAAGGATTAAATGCTTACTAGAGACGATGAATGAACTACTAAAGAAGACAAATGTTTTGTAGATGAAAGGCAAACATGGTTCCCTTAAACGTTTTTATGCATTTGAGTCACAACCGACATTAATTTTACACTAGAAATAATACGAGCTCTCGATGACTGAACTTCGAACGTACATATTCCAAAAATATGACCATTTTTTTTTCTTCAAAAAAATTCACTAGAACACAATGGATAAAATCAAATTGACAAACTTAAGTCTCCTAAATAGCTAAAAGAGAGGTTTGAAAAACAGGCATGCATTTCGTCTACAAAGCAACTGTTCTCAGCGGTGATAAACTAATGGTAAATTCTAAATAAAAACTCGTTGAATTATCACTGATGACGGACGCTCTCTAACCGTAATGTGCATCTGGATTTCCCAAACTTATCACGGTAATTGGAGTCAGTGTTTCTCAAACTGTGGGACGCGGTCACCAAGAGGCCCGTAAAATTATTTTGGAAGCAAGATTAAATGTAGAAAAATAGTTTTCATGAACAATAAAATTTTATCGGAGAATTTTTGAAAAAAAACGATGTTATAAAAATTATTAATAGTTACACAAGATGAAAAAATTTGCAATAAAGTTTCTCATTTTTACTATTTCCAATTCAAAGGGGACCGCATGGTATTCAAGAGGGCCGCGACAATTGAAAGTTTGAGATCCGCTGATCGGAGAGACTGGTGTAAACCATTTCTTTTTTGAGTAATTCATTTCCCTAGGTAATTTAGTTCATAAAATCCTCCCAAAAGAAGAATCTGTAGTTCTTGCATTCAAATCTTCTTGAGTTCAAAACCTTCCTCCATCACAACACCACCATCATTTGGGAAGATGTAATACATCGAAGATACCAGAACAGCGCGGTCACGCCGCGACATTTCCCAGCAATACGTTTCACGGCGGTGATGAAGTTTCCGAGTTTACTTGAGCAAATGCATTCGTCTTCGCACTATTTTCTCTTCGTCTGAAACTCCTCAACACCTCATCGCCGCCTCTTCATGAACCGCCTCCATCGTCCACCTCACACAACCTCCCACTCCACCCACACACCCCCTTCGCCGTTCCATGCACCACCACCTTCCTCTCCTTACAACCCATCTCCTCCCTTTCCGTGCCACACACATCACTCCTCGTGGTAACCACCTTGACCTCACGTGGAAGGACTCGCTGCGTCATCCAATTCCCAGAATGCCTCGCGCTGGATCCCAGTTTGACGCCTCCTCGACTCATCCACTCCACCTTCACCCCGACCCGACAAACCGACCCTCCTCCTCTCCCAACCGACACCACCCGATTCACACCCCGCCACTCCTCCCCCTTCCACTATTCTTTCGATCCCAAACGGTCTCGCAACCGCTCCGTTATCTAATCGAAACACTCGAGGTTTTTAACGAGTAAAACTTTTGCGAGGTTAAACAGGGTATTTTTTACCTAGACTATCGTACGTCCGTTTCAGACACTACTTTCGAATGATTTCTGCTTCCACGGGCTGCTATTCGTTTTGGTTTCTAGATTTTCAATTGTTTAGTAATCTGCCAAGTGTAGAATCTAAGAGTTGTTGTCGATTCGAAAAGAAGTTATCGGGACCGTATAATGAATAAAAATACTCGAAAAATAAGCGCTTAAATAATAAAAATTTAAAAAATATCTCAGGTGTCCCCAATATTAAAAAATAGTATAAAACGGATGAACATTTCGGCTAGTAGCAGCCGTCATCAGTGGTGACTGTCCGATCATCATTGTAAGTATTCTCTCGGAACGCGCTAATAGCGCAATTGTCAACCACATCATTCGACC
The DNA here is from genome assembly GCA_028673005.1 of Tanypteryx hageni. Classification (NCBI taxonomy): domain Eukaryota; kingdom Metazoa; phylum Arthropoda; class Insecta; order Odonata; family Petaluridae; genus Tanypteryx; species Tanypteryx hageni. Next base: position 93,353,072 of record CM054114.1, on the reverse strand, counting down.
AACAATCCCATTCGCAGTAGAAGAATATGAAAAAAGACCGATTTTCTTCTGGCATTTACTATAAGTGAATCGCCAATGGCGACGGCTGCTAGGTAGCCGAAATGCGCATCTGGATTTCCCAACATTTTTATGGAAATTTGAGAAGTATATTTTTTTCAATTTGACTTTAGCCATAACTTGGTTATCTTTTTTTAAAACTCTTTTCGGAGATCTCTGGAAAATATCATAATAATCAGATATTTCAGGTGAGACCAACCAAACCACAGGGTTAGAATGACATATGTCACGCCGAAGAAAAATTATATTTGCTTTAACGTTATTGGAATGAATGGATTTATTCGACGAGCACAGCGCCGTAAATTAATGGCGAACCTAAGTATGCCATTTTTTCCCAAATTCGTTAATGAGGCGATGAATACTAACAGCGCTCGATTGGAATTATTATTTATGAAAAGACTGACATCCATTTAATTGTTAGGAAAAAGCTCACGCTTCTGCTTGCGAAAATGCGCACTAATAATTTTCTTCGAGTTTCAAATACCGCCAACAAAGAAATTAGAGGATAATTTAAAATCGATAAATTTAACAGTACCAATCGTCGTGTCACATTGATTGTGATTCTTCATATATAACAGGTACCACACTATTATCAGCTTCTCACCAGGTACAAATAAGTTATTTTTGAAGTGAATCAGATTTAATGATATCAATGACCAGACTCGAGAAAAAAACGATAAATTAGCTCCCATGAGAGAGTTATAAGAGAAATTCGTTGAAAATACCATAATAGCTGCAGAATAATGAATACTAAATTATTATTAGCTACTGTTGTAAAATCTATTAAAATACTTCTACATTGACATGTTGCTCTTATTTAACGTGTATATTGAACTTTCACGGGAAAACTATAAATTATTTACGAGTAAATCTCCATAAACTGTCTGGGGTATTTATTTACCCCACGCAACCACTAACTTGAGTTTTGCTAGCGCCACCACAGCCGGGTGAACACATACTGAGTTTTAGAACGAAATTTAATACATCACGATGTTTCTATAAAAGACTGCTCTGATAAACTTGTCGGCGGAACATGGGGGGACCTCATATTTTGCAGCCAAGAATACGTTAGGCTTATCCATACATCCTTACTAGGAAACTACAACAAAATTTTAACCATAGGAACGATGGTAACAAAAAACAAAAACAATCCACAAACACACACACACACCTGCGCGTCAATACAGACCAACATTAACATAAAACGCCTGAAGATGAAGAATAATGATGTGATTTTCATAAAAAAATATTTCCCTCCACGCAAGCGAGAGGCTGCTGACCGCACTGGTTACGCAAGGCACCACGAAATTAATGGGAAAAAAGGGGGAAAGAAGGGATTCGTCCCTTGGGGGGAACCTTTAAACACGTCGCGCTGACAAAACGGCCGATAAAAGGAGCAGAAAAAGCGAGATTTGTTGTTTCCGCATAGGAGAGGGAGAGAGAGAATGATGATTGCCGGGTCGGATGAAATTATGGAGGGAAGGAGATTAGAGGGAGGGGGAGAGGTATACGACAGAGAGCAGGGGAGGGGGAGCGACGGAAAAGGGCGTTGATTAATTGCGTTTCGAGGACGAATATATACGGCTCCACGGAGGGAAACTCATTTTTCCTCGCGGAAATATCCACTGCACTGTATTCCGACGGAGAGTTCACAATTAATGCGAAGAGGAGGACGAAATGTTCGGAGAGCAAAAGAGGGGGCGAGTGAATTTGAAAGATAAACACGCGCATCCTGGGTCTCCCCGAAGAGAAATCGGAAAAAATAATCAACACCCGTACGTGCATTTTTTTCGGTCGACTCACAAACGAGTAAGGAAAAAGCTGTTGAAGCAGACAGTAAAGGGCGGTTTTAAATAAATTCTTAATAGATAATATTGAAATTTATGTATACTAGTTGCCCACATTCTGCTAGCCGCTAGAAGCTACGCAAAAAAAACGTGCACAGCGAGTCAGAATGCTAAATCGATTGCTGAAAAAACTCTCTATCTATAATACTTTCGTTTAGGAGGTGTTAGTACTCAGGCAGACAGACGGACGGACAAACCGAACGCATGAGCGGATTTTTTTGTAAAAGTATCGCTAAAAAAACAAGAAATTGAAGGTGGAGTTTTATATCAAGAACGATGTCGGCACAGAACCCACTAATTCTTTTATGATCTACGCGTTCTTTGTACGAAGTGAACAAAGCGAATGCATTGCAAGTTCATTCCTTTTAACCTTTTACTAGATTTAGTAGGGGAGATATATAGGCTAAAATCTTCCGAGCGAATTTCATTATATTCCGTACGGACCAATATGAGATATAATGGCCTAAATAAACTTTTACGTCCATCTAATTTATCATACGCGCGCAGCACATGAATAGCGGCTAGGGAGTTATTTCCTATTGTAAGTCTGTCATAGAAGTGACAACTTTAAAAAATTCAACGGAGGATTACAAAAAATATTAGAAACATTGTTAATACCGCAAAAAACGCATTTGGAGATCCATTGCGTGTATTAAATACGTCTTTCCAATCTTGATATGAGACATATCTATGTATAAGAATTTCGGATGACTAATCTGACGCTACTATTAGGTCAAATGTTGCGTAAGATAAAAAACATTTGTAAGTCTTTACGAATAGTGAGTTTCCCTCAAACATTTAGAGCAATGGTTCCCAAATTGGGTAACGAAGCTGATTCTTGGAGTTGCCGCGGAAACGTCGTTAAATCGTCGTTCTCTAATAAATTGTTAATGATATGCTACCAGCAAAAGAATGCTTCCAAATATTGTGATAACCGAACCTATAAATATGCAAACTTTCTTAAAAGGTGGGGGTGCGTCGAAATTCTGTTTATATTTGAAAAGGTGCCGCGCCTATACAAATAATTTGGAACCACTACTTTAGAAAGTAATTATGAGTATTCCAATTTCATGAAGTGCCTACTCCTATTAATCCCTAACTCAATGACATCAACGGTATAAAAAGAAAATAAAAGTAAAAACTCCGAGCGATAACAGTCAGAGACTGAAAGCTTGGTTACTAAATTTCTAAGATACTTTAGTTACCAAATAGAAAAAATCGAGATAAACATCAGCCTCAATTTTTTGTCTTGAATTTAATAGATTGCTGAGGTGACCTTTACCCATAATACGGTCCATCGAACCGAATGTGAATTTTTAATTTATAAGTTGCAGCCCTAAATTGACGAGTCCCTGTTAATTTACGGCTGCAGTTATCCAACTGTGTAAATAAATGCAGCCGTCAGCCATCATAAGTATACCGGTCACCATGCTAGCTATCCTGGCGATACCACATCGGGTGACCGAAAACGTACCCACACTGCAATATTTTTGCGTCCTATTCCTGGCTTCCGCGGAAAAGAACGCCCTCGCGTGAATTCCTGCAGATTCCCGTTTCCCGATCCGTTTGTCCGACGCACGTATCACGCAGACGAAACGCTCCCCAATAGAAAAAAATAACGAGACAACGAAGAGAAGAGTTTCGGTCGCGACGGAAAGTGTGCCAAAGTTGCGAACCAAAAAAAAGACTGCAAAAAATCGCACATAACGGACTTTCGCGTAAAATAGAGACGCCAAGGAATCCTTTAGATTAGAGTGAAGAGAGAGAGAGAGAGAGAGAGAGAGAGAGAGAGAGAGAGAGCCATTGACGGAAGAGAAAAAATGTTTATTTTGATCTCGTTTCGCGAGCATCAAAAGTACGTAGTACACGAATGGAAGCGGCGCAAAATTAAGAGAATGAGACTTCGGAGGAAGGAGAGAGAGAAGAGAGTGATGAAGGAATAGAGGGTGGGAGAGGAAGAGAGAGGGGGAGGAATGGAGGAAGGGAGAGGGGAAGGGTGAGAGTGGGAGGGAATGATGGAGATGGGGTAATGGGAGAGGATGGGAGTAGGAAAGAGAAAAGAGAAAAAGAGAGGGAGGAGGGAGAATGAGGAGTAAGGTATAGAGGAGAGAGAGAAAAGGAGGAGGAAAGAGAGGAAAAGATAACAGAAAGAATGAGGGTGGTAATGGGAGAAGCAGCGAGGAAAGGGAGAGAGGAGAGAGAAAGAGAGGGAGGAGAGAGGGAGAAATAGATGGAGTGAGGGCGAGTGGGAGGGGAAGGAGCGAGGAGAGAGAATGAGGAGGGATGGAGGAAAGGAGAAAGGTATGGTGGAGTGAAGGATAGTGGGAAGGGAAGGGAGGAGAGAGGGGGTGGAGGAGAGGAGGGCGAATGAGTGGGAGGCGGGAGGGAGAGATATGGAGGGGAGAGGGAGGTGAATGGAGGGGAAGGGAGGAGGAAGAGAGTGAGAGATGAGGGAGGGTGAAGGCGTTACGTGGGACAAGGAAAATAGGTGAATTCGTTGGAGAGGAAGAGAACGACGAGGTATATTTTAGGACGAGGAAAAGGATCGGCGGAGCGGAGGAAGAAATGAAGAGAAAAGGACGTGAAGAGAGGAAGAGAGAGAATCGGGGAAAAAAGGGGGGAAAAAAGGGAGGGAGGGGGAGCGAGGAGTCCAAGTGGCAGGTAAGCATTCGACTGTTTCTCGCCTGAAATGCCGCGCCTCGCAAATGACTCTCAACTTCGCCTCTGATGAGCACCCCACTGCCTCCGACCCCCCCCCCTCCCCAAATCCCTCACACATCTCTCCCCTCCTCTCCTTCTCCTCCCCATACTAACCTTCCCACCCTTTACCTGCCGCAAGACCCCTCTGAAGATGCCGTCGTGACGAAGCTCAAAATGCTATCGGGGTCCGTGGGGCGGTGGACCCCTTCAGAGTCCTTCCCTATTCGCCTCACGGCCCCACGCCGACCGACCGACCGTCCCCGCCTCCCCACTTCCTCTCCCCACTCCATTCCTGCCATCGTCACTTCCCATCTCATCTCATCCCGCCTTTGGTAATCCTTTAATAATAACCACCGATAACGTTGATGTTATACCTACATAACGTTGGTTTATGTTCCTCATCACGTCTCAGTATACCGTATCTTTACCTACAGATCATTCGGACAAGAATTATTGCGCTGTACACCACGCTGAAAAAATCTCCCATAGAAACAGAACGCTTGGGAAAACCAGAGGTGCATTTTATATGAAATGCAGCCATCGCCAGTGGTAATTCGCCGATAGCAGATTCTAATTAAGTAAGATACCCTTGCAAAAGCAAAATGTGGAAGCACGTTTTTTTTTAAGGTTTCCAGGGTTCTGGCTTGCCTCATCCTTCGGGAAAGGAGCAACCCGCGCGGTTGGATTGTAGATACTCACTAGACCTTTCCATGCGTGAAAACTTCACTCCTTTAAACTTCCTCCTCGGTACATTGGCTACAATACCATTTCAAAATTTCGTATTTTCCGACTTAGAAGCCAACTAGCGGAACATCTATGGACTATTAGGAAAATATAATCGGGGAAAAATTCATAGATCGAAAGGGAATTCAAAAATAATCTTGTAAATATCTCTTAACATAAATAAGTTGATTGTCCACAGGTGTGAAAAAGAATTTAAAGAAAGAATATAATATCTAGAAATGTTGGAGAATGTCGTTGAATCACAATGATGGCGGCTGCTTTGTAGTCATTATGTGCATTTGGTTTTATTAACCTTTATATGGATGTTAGAGAATATTATTTTTTCACTTTCATGTCGGCCATAAAATGAGGTCGACAATTCTTTCTCTGACGAAAAATCAGATCGACTAGAAGTAATTACTGGATCTTTTTCTCGAAAGTATCTCAAATTTATCTGCGAGTTTTTCTCATCACAAATGCAATTGCCAAACATATTCAAAACGATCTAAAAATAAAAGGACTAAAACCGAACTTTTAAAACGATGCGAAGGAAGATTTTCGAGTACACGAAACGATAGTTTCATTACCTAATCAAAAAATTACTAAAATCGAATCGTATTTAAGTTTATGGAAAGATGTCTCGAATTTCCGGAAATGTTAAAAGTAGGAATAAATCATACGTCGTGTTCCTGAAATGTCAAGAGCTTTCCATCCACAAAAATTAATTTTAATTTCCATTTGACAGCCTAAAAATATATTTATAAAATTTTGAACGTTAAATTGACTTTTCCTTCCTAAAATTCCGATTAAAATATCTGTCCACTGCAACTGGTTCAACTGCTGTATGTCAAAATTACAACCTTAGAAAAAAGAATCGTGGCCGTTAGCACGAAAACAAAAGCACAAAATTAAACGCAAAAATCTTCGGTCAAATCCGGAAAGAAGTTGCAAACTTTTTTTTTTGGCTGTCGCTTCAAATTTATAATAAACCTGCCGAAATTTTCTCCGCTAGACGAAATATGTAATGTTCCGCGAAATAATTCGTTCCACCTTTCAATTCACCAACTCGACGGACGTCAACCTTTTCGATTGATGGTCGCAGGGAAATTAAATATTAAATTTTAATCTTCGTACCCGGCGGGACATTCTCGTCGATTAGAAAAATACGCGCGAGAGGTATCGGCTTCGGGGTTTCCTAGGAACAGCGGCGAGGAGAAAAAGGACTCTTCCAAGGAGTGGAACTTTGAAAAATGATGTTAGACCACGCGGTCAGGTCGTTGTGGACGAGGGGATGGGCGAGGGTGGAGGTGCGTTCTGTGGGTGTGGGAACCGCGGTGCGCCCCCTCCAGTGCGCAAGGGATAGGGCCGGGAGGAAAAAAAAATTGACAGACGGTGAGCGGCGATGGGATTAATTGGATCGCGTTGTGTCGCTGCCAATAAGGAAACTCGCGTCTCCTTAGCTTTCTTTTGCGGCAGCGGAAATCAGCGGGGATGTTACGGATTTAATTACGAAGCCCGATTCCGCGGGATGTATTGGTGGGATCGTGATGCTGCGATCCGTTTATCACGCCAGAGCCGGCTTCACAAACGGATTTATTTGATCCGGACAATGCATTAGGACGGTGGGAGACTGGAGAACGGACCGCTAAACAAGAGCCACTCATCTTTATCGGTGAACGCAAAGATGCGATTAACATTCAACGATTTCGACTGCGTTATTGAAACCTTATCAATCACCGTGCTCAATTTTGGATATTCAGATGCATTATTAACTTTTGACGCATATCGTGGAAAGTAGTGGTTAAAAAAGATATTGGAAAGGGTGTGCACTATTACCTTAAAATTTGTCGAAGGAATTACAGAAGTTTTTAGAAGTAAGTTGCAATTTTAACATAAAATAAAATAAATAATATAATAATAAATAAATAAAAACATTTCCCCAATAAAATTCGACTGAAAGCATTAATAGATAAAGAATAATAATATGGAGTCAAACCACGAAAACTGGATTCTTCTGAACTCGAATTTTCGAATAGTCGAAGTGGAAAAATTTCCTCGTACGCTCTCACATACCATAGTCAAAATTATTTTTTAAAGGCGAAATTTCGACAACTTATGCCCTTTTATTTCTTCCGTTGAGGTTCGTCTTATAGAGGTTCGACTTCATTTTCATCGCAGGGGAGAATTCGGATGAAAATTTTAAAGTGAGATCGATCAAAATAAAACATTCCGTATCGTGCGATTTCGAAGCAACGATAATACTTTCGTCTGTACTGCTTTATGGCTCAAGGATTCATCCATATAATTTGTATAAAACTTCCTCCACGTAAGCAGTCTTATGATCAGTCATCTGGACTGTAAAACGGTACGTTCGCAGCATGATATCGTATTGTTTGACGATTGGGAGCGTTTCATTACGATACAATAATCACGCTTTATTTTCCTGATGCAAACCATAAATGTATTGCCGGTGTGACTGAGGAAATAATAAATTAGACCAGTGGATTTCAAACTGGGTGTCGCAAAGACGCATAATATTTTTAAATTAATAATATTTATTATACATATTTGTTGATGGATGGAGTTTAGGGAGACGCGATATGGTCGGCCGCTTCATGGAGGGGTCGCAGAAGCATAAGTTTTGGGAACCGCTGAGTTAGACCATACGCTGACCTTATCAATTGTGTATTTAACAACATATACAATTATTCAAACTCGGCATCTCTCCTGTAATAAAATATACGAAGTAACCGATTGTAACACGAATCGATATCATTGCGACGTTACGAGGTATCGATACAACAATTCACTTCGATCGCAAGTATTTGGAAGCGATATAGGAGTATTTTTGTTCACTGTAAAAATCGTCTAAAATTATGTAATTGTACGTTTACACAATCGAACAGTCTGCAGTCGATATTTCTTAAGTCAATAAATCGATTTTTCGATGACTCGAAGCAGATAATTTTCCAGTTTGTATTCATAAATGCCAAAGTGATGCTGTTGTTTAACTCGAATATTCGATGACTCGAACTTTTACGTCTCCCATTGAGATTAAAGTTACCGGCCGTATAGGTTTCCATTTAAGTTATTAGTCTTAAAGTTTATCTGACAAATACATTTATCAATTGGCATTTTTCAACCATTTCGAGCCATTTATTTTTTATTCGGGTACTTTCTCAGGCCAAACAAAATTTCAGAAAAATCACGGTAACAGCTACGTATACATATGAAAAAAGATTTAAAATTCCAATTCATCGTTCTCTGTTTATTATTTTAAAAAATTTTCATTCGTTAAAATACGGAGTCCAACAAATGACTGCAGATGGAAAATGCCAGTCGGATGACTTCCGAAACGCGACCGGAATTAGTTAAGGAATCTCACAAAGATCGCACGTGTATTCACTACATCCTCCATCGTGTTGATGTGGAGAAAAGGGGTAAAAGCTAGCCAAGCGCGCAATCGCGACGGCATATGATAAATCAGTTCACTGCGTCACCACACTTTAATCGACGGGGTATGATAGAAAGGAGATAATGGTTGTAATTATCTCGTAAGAGTTTTCTAAGCTGTTAAATAGAAGCTCGCCTCTCCAATTAAAACTTACCACGAGACTCCTCACGTCGAAATCGAGAGGGATTCTGCGGATATGACGTCATGGAAACAACGCTCGAGAGAACGTAGTGACGAAAAAACTAATGTATTTTAAAATGTAATTTATTCGCTAAACATCCACGGTAGTCCTTTGCGCAAGGCGGAGGTTATCTTCTTGGATAAGACCATGTTGGACGAATTGTATTGTTTAAATTTACGCATCTTATGGAAAAAATCACGCGTTCATGTTGGCTGAGAGCTTTATCACAAATGTTCGTACGTAAAGCGCGATTCGTGCTCAAATCAAAATCGAACCTAATTTTATACGCGTTGGGAAATTAAGCCCAAAATTAGTTAAACCGCATACAAGGAAAATCACCTCGGACAAGTTTGTTGCACTCTAGAAGTTATCTTTGGAAATGAAGCGTCTCTTCAGTAAATTTTCCAGTTTAAGTCTTGCAGGTGTCTGATACTTCACCAAATTTCATGCCGTTTAACATTTATACTAGGAATAAAGGCTTGTATAGGTATAAAAATCTTATATTTGAGACGAACAGCGGGACTATCTGACATCTATCACCGTTTCTATTCAATCACCCAAGGAGTGTTATTTGGACAGCACAATAAAGCGTCAACCTGACACTACCCATGTTTACCGTGACGCTATAGCTATCCTTCGGTTTGAAGAAGACATAAGTTTCGTACACCCACAAACTAACGTTACATCATAATATGTAAAATTAAACGCGAATGTCGATAGTTATCATTTAAAAAACCCACGCGACAGTTTCTGTTTTTATTCTCCTCCCAAATCTCGGATCTGAGAGAAATTAAAAACAAGCATGCCGTTTTTTTTATCGTCGTCCTTCGCCGCGAAACATGAGGCGAAGGATTTCCGAAATCATCCGTTGGAGCTTTGGAGGAGGTGATGATCGAAGACAAAATAAAATGATCCCTCCTTCTCCCTTATCCCTATCTCAATATATCTCGCTGTCGAAGAGGCAAAGTCTGGAGAGGAAATCACTCTCAGAGTATACACAAGTATATGTGCTTCGGAGAGTGTGGGAAGGGGAGGGGGAAGGTGGGGAAGGAGGTAGGGGAGGGGAAGGGAATGCATGTGGGTGAGTTTAACGACAGCCTTCTCTCTCTCTCTACTCCACCTCCTCGTAATCACAGTCATCTCTTCAATGGAAGTCCAATTGGCGGAAGGGTGGATGGCGTGTTGGAGGAGGGAAGATTGCGGGGGTGGGGGAGACAGGGGGGAGAGATAGAGGAGGGAGGGGGCAGAACAGGGAGAGGTAAGTGGGAGGGATAGAGTGGGGATAGGAGAGCAGGAAAAGAGCGGAGTGACGAGGAGGGAGTGAAGGAAGTGATTAGAGGGAATGGGAAGGAGTCGGAGGAGAAGGGAAGGGGGAGGAAGAGAGAGAGAGAGGGGGGGGAGTGGGTTAGGCAAGGGAGGGGGTGGGGAGAGAGCGTGATTATGAGGGTGAGGAGTGGGAAATATAGCGTGGAGTCGCAAGCAAGGAGTGGAGCGGCGGAAGGGGAGAATCGAAAGGATTTTAAAAGAGGAAGAAGATGAGAAGCGACTTGAATATGAAAGAAATATGGTCAGATGAAGATGGAGAGGTGTTTAAAAATATTTCGTTATTTACAAAGCACACACGGTCTCGGTTTGTTTAGAACGTGGAACTGTTTGCGGAGGATGATGAAGACGAAAGCGTGTTCGCACTGAACCCCGCCAAGACCTCTTCCCGTTCAAGAATAAGTTTCAACCCACTTGATCGGGGACACCTGGGTGTTGGTGCTCAAGAGGGCGTGACGTTCGCAAGAGCGGATATACTGTCTGCTGAATCCTGTCGCTCGTTTGTCAGCCCCCTCCAAAACCCCTCCCCCGCGCGAGTAATAAGTTGCTTATGAATCTAACAAAGTGTATGAAGCGTGTGATTGATAGATATTCTACTGATACTACGCAATCAAAATGGTAAAATAAATAATTCATTAAAAAAGCTCATATCCATCAAGGAAATCAAAATGTATGCCACGTGAATATGCATGAATTAATTAAAAACCTTGTGGGTTGTGTAAATTTTACCCTCTCTAATATTAATACACCAACCCTGTTTACGTGCTTGGTGCGTTCAATTTTCTTTGAATAAAAAAGCGAACCAAGACATTTTTACACGATTAAAGCTATCTGGCAGTTTTAAATAAAATTTCAAAGGCAAATACTTATTTTAAATATTTAGGTACTTAAATCCCTGCATCTGTAAAATCAATACACTATAAATAAATTCCCAAGACCATTATAACATTTTTAATTTGGATAATATATGCGAACACGACAAACACAATATAAAACTAAGTGTAAATTATTAAATTAAATTCATATATTCCCGTCATTTTTGAGGTAAAATTTTGCTCTATAATAATAACGAGGACGAAGAATGAGATATAAGTCTTAAAACATTTGACAAATTATAGCCATAAAATGATCAGGAAAACCAGAGTCGAATTTCGGTTACGAAGCAGCCGTCATCAATGGCGGTTCACTAAATATAATAAATTCTAAAAAGTAATGGGCATCCGATTTTCCCAACTTTTTATGGCTATTGGAGAAACAGTCCGTCGATTTGATTTTCGTCAGGTTAACCCGATAATTCTTGATGGAATAATGGAAACTATGCAGAAAGGCATAAGCTGTAATTTTTGGGAATAACTTTGAAACAGAAAAAATTCTGCTATGACCGGGAATCAAACCCGGGTCTTCCACTGGCCGGGCGGATATTCTACCACTGAACTACCTTAGCAGATAATCTTTCCTGGAAGACCCGGGTTCGATTCCCGGTCATAGCAGAATTTGTTCTGTTTCAAAGTTATTCCCAAAAATTGCTTGATGTATGTCAATAGGTCCGCACACTAACTCCTTTGCAAAGGTCGCTTAGACATAATTAATCTGCATATAATCTTAAAAAAAGAAATAAGGTACTACTTAGGAAATCGAAAAAACAGGAACTCTTTCGATAATTTCTATTAACGTATAATGCTTTCCTGCAAGAGATAAACAGACATAATTAATGACTTGAGAATCTGAAATCAATGTAAATATTTTCCGCAGAAGTGTTGGTAATGTGCATGTAGTTGCATTGATGTTGTTTGGATAATCTATTATACCAAATATACATGTACAACGGACTAAGTACGCTTCTTATGGCTGACACCTACTGTGTGATTATATTATAGCAACGCTGGAAAATTATGAGAAAACATCATTTTAAACGGGTGAGGGGCTAACAATAATATTGTGTTTAAAATTCTACAGAGGGACAGCTTTGGAAAAATATCGCCAACTTAATTGCCAATTTGAAATTCTATCGTGCATAAAAGTTATTCCACTACATACCTTGTGACCCAGATAGGAAAGGAATACGCATCATCATCCTTAGCTTCGGATAACATTCCTCTCAATGGACCGTTATAATGGCATTCTTTCAATGTCCATTGCCCGACGATATTAAAAAGTCATTTTTAGAGAAGAGCGGCTGTCATATTAATTTAATTTGTTGTTTTTTTTACGACTGCTTCAATGAGCGTACTATAGCATGAGTTCAACAATTAATTCAACGTTTATCGAATTGAGCAGCGAAAGAGAAATACCTTGAAGATTTTTTCCCAGTATATCCGAAAAAAAAACTTCCAGATGAACCGTGGAAGAGAAAGCACACCCTCTAGCGATGACCGCCGAACATATCTGGACCAAACGGAGTCGGAGGCTCAACAATTTCCACACCTCGAAGAGATGGTCGCTAAAATGCATATAATTCAGCGTGGCGGCCCAATTTAGCGATGGGATGATAAAAAAAGGAGGAAGCTGACCAAAGCACGTCACAGAAGGCTTTCAAAAAGGGAACGGAGTCACAAAATTTCAGCTACAGCTAACCCATCGGTGCATGAATCGCACTCGGCAGATACCTGGGTAATTGACTTGTCGTCACAAGCAGGTCAAAAGTGCGATTCCAGGAGGACGATTTATGTCGAATACTTTCAAATTAAATCGCGATTGTCCGTGAAAGGGTTAACCGTCGTCTGTTATCGTTATAATTTTCCCTGGTAACATAGATTCAGGTTTTTACTTTTTGAGCGCTGATTTTCTGGCCAATTTTGTCAGTTTACCTATTCATTTAATGCTAGTTAACAAACCGCTCTGAGGCTAAATACAATAAGGTCGATTATTTTATACTTGAAAATGTATTTTGTGCTGCGCGAAACTAATTTTTTAAATTGATAATTTTTTTCTTCGCAGGCATTCCCTTCATTCAGACGTGCGGAAGTTGACAGATATTTTAAAGGATTGCACCTTTAAAAATTCCATACTTCGGATTATCCGTGTTTTTCTATTATTCACATTCCTAATTTAACAGGGCGATTGGGGTTTTACCCCACTGAATGTTGCAATTTCCTGACTTAAATCGAAAAAAAAATTTGATGCTCATTTCCCTACGTCAGCGAATGTAGCATAGGCACATTGCCGAAGGTCAAACGCGTTAAGGAATGAAAGCGCTCGGCTTAGGTGAATGATGCGTTGAGCACCACGGAAAAGCGATTCCTTCATCGGAATGCCTATATCCATCCAAAAAAGGAAATTCAAAATCAAGAAACGCAATGAATTCCCATCCTGAATTTTTTTAAAGCGCTAAACCTTGATAAATTAAAATCTTTCTCCCTCGATGGTACACATTCTCGTGTCATAATAACCGACGGCCATCATCAAGCACGCAAAGCGTGATTCCTTCGCGAGACCGAATTTCGAAGTTCATCCTTCTAAATCACATTGCGGATCTAATCTTCTCCTGCACAAAATGGACGCTCCCGTGCAATCGACGCCATAATCGGATACAAAACATCGAGCCGCCTAGTCCGTTGACATTCGGGTTATTTCGCCGAAATATCGGACCTTTGCCTGGCGAGGTAAATTTCACCGGCGAGCGAAGGAAATCCGGCTTCGCGAAAGTTCCACACAGGTATGTCGCTTGACGCGTGACAACCATCGGCGGCGGTCCATTGATTCCGATGACGAAGTGGATGGCGACGAAAAGCCATAAACGCGCCCGAAAGAAGCCATTATTTTGGGTCGGGCCGAGAAAATGATTAAGAGAAAGGAGGATGTGGAAGGGGGAGGAAAGCATAACAGGAATTTGGATGCGATAGCAATAAATGTTCCAAAAAGCTATACAACTCACGCGTGAGTAATGAGAAGGTTACGTGTAATGGGGTCGTGCGTCGGAGGGATACCGGATGATACATAACCGTCGGCTGCGAGAGATTCTTCTTCTTCATCTTAAAAAATAAAAAGTTCTACGCGTGTGACCCTCCCCCCCCTTCCCCATCCTACCGTGATGAAGGTAACCTACTCGGGCTAAAAACACACACACCATCCCGGACTCGTTTATGCCGACATTGAAACCCCTCTCACACGACACAGCCCCCGCCGAAAACTCCATTCCTGCTTCCCGCATTAACCAAGCCGAGATCGTAAATTATTCATTATTTACCCCCGCGGAACCAAAAGGTAACCTTTTGCGTCATAAGTCTCCAAACCCCTCCTCATACCTCCCTCCTTCCTTCCTATCCCGCCCACGCTAAAAGCAACCTCCTCTCTCCCTCTTCCCTTCTCCCATCTTTTAGCGACATCCTGCCATGTTTATACCTCTCACCCTCCTCTCTCTCCATTCCTTCATTCTCTCTCTCTCCATTTCCCTCCGATCTTTCAACTCTCTCTCTCCAAACGACTCGTCATCCCACCATCTCCTCCAATCTCCCTTCTCTTCCCTCTCATCCCAGTCTCCCCATCTCGATCTCACTAATACATCCCTTTTAAAGCTTCGAAAAATTCTAAGCACTTTTTCTCCCCCCCCCCATCTTCCCGAATCGATAGTTAAAAAAAACCTTCGTATATAAATAAAAAACTCGTCACACCTTTATTTTTTTAATGATGTTAAATCGATGAGGTAAATTTTTGTTTGCTTCAAAAGTTCGGCATCGGTAAACACGGCGGGCGTAGTTCGTTGCCGAGGTAAAAAAATAATGATGTTTTGTTCTAAAAAAATGGTTGATTCGACCTCGATGGAGGGGGTTGTCGGCGGGTCTGGCTTTCGATATTAAGGTCGCAGGGTCGAATCCTGCCTTTGGGACGGTTGTGCATGTTCGTCTTTGCTATCGTTGGCACGCTCGTTGTAAAAGGCCGTCAATTGGGGCCAGTATAATCTTTTCGCGAAGATTTAAAAAAAGGTCCATTTTTATTTCAGTTTTCATTTGCTTACTTTTTAAAGTTTAAACGTGATATGTGTAACGTGATACTGCATCTTAATAGAATAATGCGGTAGATAAACAGCGAGATACAGGTTGCTCAGGAAAGACTGAAAAATCGGGTAAGTGTTCAATTAATGGATTGAATCTGAAAAAAAAAACAATTGCAACAGAACAAAACATCATTAAAATAAATCAAGACCTCTCATTATACGCATTTCTTGCCCATGTAAAGATTTTCCGTTAAAGTTATAGCTTCAGCAATTACGAAATACGATGACTGCAAACAAGAGATTTCTCCGGCGAATTGCGCAAGAAGTTGCGTTTCACAACTTTTAATAAAAGAAGCGCCGTTTCTTGCAATGATAATTCATGTTCACCATCTGGTTATTTTTTTACCATAACTGGAATCGGGATTTCTATCCTCGAGTCTCCAATTTCTCATTAGTCTATCTCATCTCTCCCTCACGCCTCCTCCCCCCTTCCGTCCATCGCTCTTCTCCTACTCCATCCTCTGTGGTGGTGAGTGACGAAGCGAAAAAGCATCAACAGCATCCACCGCTCTCATCCAAACCTCAATTTCCACTCCCATCATCCCGTTCTCCTTCTACTCCTCTCTCTCTCTTCTCCTCTACATATCCCTCCTTTTCCCAACACGTCTATTCACCCTTCTCCAATTCCCTATCCTCCTATCCTTCCCTATCTCTCTCTCTCTATCGCCGTGACCCTAAAAATTCTACACCTACGCACATATTGCCTATTTAGCGCTGTGAAAAATGAAGATAACATTTTGGGAAAGCGACATTACTTTAAGCTACTCCGTACCAAAAAACAAGTAAGATACGACCGTCGGAAGAGGTGGAAGCACGTTTTCTTGGATTTTTTTTTCAGGGTTCTGGTTTGCCTCCTCCTATGAGGACGGAAGAACCCGCACCGTTAGAATTTAGATCCTCATTAGAAATATCCCATCTTTGATATCTTCACCCCTCTAGCTTCAGTAGTTTGGATACAATACCGACACAACATTTCGAATTTTCGAGTTTGGAGCCATCTAGCGAAAAATATATGAGCTACATGCAAAACCCAATCGATGGAAAATTCGAATAAAAAAATTTCTGATATTTCCAGTAGTTTGGCTGCAACATCATTTCAAATTTTTGAATTTTCTGAATTTGAAGCCATCTAGCAGAAACTCTTCGAACCAACGTGAAAGTTCAATCGGTGGAAACTTAATGAATTCATAAGAGCTATCTAATTCAAGAAGAAATTCCCAAATATATCTTAAAATAAAAAAGTTAAATTTGAAGTCAACTAGCAGAAAATCTATTAGCTACATCGAAAAACCAATCGGTGGAATATTCATTGATTGATAAGAGCTATGTAATTCAAAAAGAAGTTTGTTTCCTCGTTCTTCCTTCGTTTACTTTGTTCTTATTAGTTTGGCCACAATACCTTTTCCAAGTATTCTTTTTTTCCGAATTTGAAGCCAGCTAGCGAAAACTCTACCATGAAAGTTCAATCGGTGAAAACAGAATGGATTTACAATAGCTATCTAATTAGAAAAGAAATTTCCAAATATCTCGAAACAAAAATGTTTTTGTCTACAGACGGGCAGACAGTAATCACATAAACACGTTTTTTTTCTTTTAAGAAAACGCGCTAAAACACTAGTTTTTGCCGCTCCACGAAGTACAGGTAAAAAAATGTTTTAATGTACTAAGTTCTTTTGTATTAGTTTAAAGGAGCATGTTTACGGACACGTGTGATTTTTATATTTGCTCTCGTAGCAAATTGGCCCCATACAAACGTAATATATCCCCAACCACGAATGAAACTCAAACACCTGACGGAAATTGAGCGCATTGAAATCCGGATCGTGCTTGGAAATGCAAAACATAAATTTTCGACCGAGTTACTTTTGTTCGTGCTCAGTTTGAAATATGAATTTACGAGATTTATTCCGCCGAATTGGTGGAATTTTTTAAAAGAGTTTTGCTTGCGTTGATGTTAAATGCTAAATGAAAAATCACCATAGGTGCGTTTCGATTGGAATATATGTATATGCATTAGCGCGTTTGGCTCTCTTCATCTATCTTCCTATGCACCAACTCCTTGTGTGATTTACGTTGATCTTTACATGCAGGAAGTCCTCGATTTACGTCGCCTCGATATTGTTTGTATATAAGCCGCCAAAATATTAGAGGACGTATATCTATATATATAAAAATTACGTCGTTCCGATATAACGTCGTTTTCGAAAAAAATATCTCGAATGTCGATCTCTCCATCAACACTACGTAATGGATAAAATTAGTTAACAAATGAATAGCGTTTAATAAATCCCCGTATCACGAAGAAGGCGCAGGGGTGGGTGGCAACTGGGACCAGATCAGGTACTGCTTCATAGTCTGTATATCTCGATCGTGATCGAGAGACGGGAGCCGTGAGACTCGTTCTCATGGTCACTAACGTCCACAGGTCAGTCCCATCACTAGTAAGTTTCATTACGATTATTTTCGACATTTAAACTTGTTAAACTTTTCCAAAAATGTAATGAATAAGACAGCAAGTATTCTAGCGAAGAGGAAAATTATTCAAGATTTCAATTTATTAACTATTTTTAAACAGCCTTGTGACACCATTTAAATAAATTTTCTTAACAAATTATGATCGAAAACATATCCTTCAGGAACGTATCTTTGGTGTGTCATTAACCCATTAAAATAGGGTTCGATTCACGGCGTGTCGTTCAACGTATCTTGTTTTCTAGGAACGCCTCCGCGACGCAAATTGAGGAGTACCTCTATTCTATGATCTCCTTTCTATGCAAACCATTGATGCCCAAAGTACGCCCCGCGAAAGTTTTTGTGCGGCCTTCGAGGGTATGATGAAGAACCCATCCGAAAAATTTAACACACGAATTCATACATTTTATGAAAATTTTGATAGTAAAACTTTTAATACTGAAATTTTAACCTTAAAAAACGTATTTAGACTTAATTTTCACTTATATGGCTCCTTAGAACATATAGATAACTTCCGATTTAATCTCTAATCCGGCCCGCCGATGAACTGGCAACTGCCAATGCGGCCCCCCCGAAGCATTTGCAAACACCGACGCGGCCCGCGAGTAAAAACGTTTGCGCGCCACTTATGTAAACATTCAAACGTTAAAAGTTAACTTGTATCTTACGACGAAGGTTTATGTGTAACAAGGGACTACACATTTTCAATTTTTCCAATAAAAAATCCTTTCTTTATCTGTTCCCCTATCATCTCATATTATTCTGCTAATTTGTTATCCTACTCCTACGTGAGATTCCTTCCCTCTTAGCCTTTATCTTATGACACATGTGTAAGAAGGACCTCTACATTTCCCTATGCATTCTTGTTTTCTCTTTCGAAACCTCGCATATTTTTCAATTTCACAATTTCCATCTCTCCATTCATCGTATCATCCCATTTTTAGCCTATTTCCCAGAATGGAAATAGGATTATAGTTTCGTCGTTTTGTCTGTCTGTCCCGCCCTATTAACTTTTGAACCTATTGATCGATTTTCATTACACTTAGCGGAAATATCTTTTTACTGGGGCCGACCTCCCGAGGATAGTTTTTTTTGCGAATATTTAAGTCCCCGGGTTCGATTCAAGGAAATATCCTTCCCATTAGATTTACATGGAAAATCTGAAATCCATCGTGCAGGGTAATTTTCTCTTCCACATTAAAATGGAATTGTAATATCGGCGCGGGATTTGTACTCAAGGAAGGGAGATTCTAATTTTTATCGTAAAATTTTGCTTATCGATCGTATTTCTTCGAATTTTGCGTAAATACAGGCGATTTTGCAGTTTTTATAACTCATTACGAGAGTGTTTCCATCGCAACGACTATTGTTGGACTCGGATTCGGTATAGTCTAGTACATATGCGCGTTATTTTTGCCACACAATCACGCGTGTTCAATTTAGCTTTCCGTTAGAATGTATGTGTAATATTTTATAACGATAAATTATGAAATTTGGGATAGAAGGCATCATAAGTTCCGTTTGGATCTTCCTGTTACATCTTTATTTTCACTTCCGTTTTATCTTCGCCTTTTAGTTTCTCATTCTGCCCCTATACTCTCTCGTTTTCCCCTCGAACATTCTCAACTTCTCCTTTCTCGTCCACATCCCTCTCTGTCTCCTCTTTGCTCATTTATCTGTTTTTCCTCCCTCTCCCCATCCTTCCTCTCAAACCGCCCACCCCTATCTTTCTAATCCTCTCCATCTCTCTACTCCACACCTTCCACACCGCGCCGACCCCCTTTTGCACCTTTCCTCTCCTCTCCTTTCCTTCTCCCATACCCTCTCCTCTTTCCTTCCCTTTACGGCTGCACAACCCCCCTCCCCCCCAACGGCCCCAACCAGCCACCGCTCTCATTCCTCGCCATCCGCTCTTCTTCGTGACGAGAAGGGTCGCATCATGGCCTGATACTCTCAATCTCCTCCTCCTCCCTCTCTCTTAACCTTCCAGTCTCACTCCTCTCTCTCCCTCCCTCCTCACTCCACCTCCCTCACTCCCCACCCTTTACCGCTCTGAATGGAGACTAATGAACCTTCGCAGGAGGGAGAGGAGATGGAAAGTGATGTAAAAATGGGAGTGAGGGATGGGAACGGTGGGAGGAAGTAAAGGGCTTCTGGGGATTGGGAAAGGAAGGGGGAGAGATGGGGGAGGCGGAATGGGGAGGAGGAAGGGGGTGGGGGAAGGGGGAGGGGAAAGAAGGGGAGGAGAAAGGGGGAGGGGGAGGAGGAAGGGGGAAGAGGAAGGGGGAGGGGGAAGAAGAAGGGGGAGGAGGAAGGGGGAAGGAGAAAGGAGGGAGGGGAAGGGGGGGAGGAGAAACGGTGGAGGAGAAAGGGTGGGAGGAGAAAGGGTGGAGGAGAAAGGGTTGAGGAGAAAGGGGAAGGAGGAAGGGGGATGAAGAAGGGGAGGAGGAAGGGGGAGGAGGAAGGGTGAGGAGGAAGGGGGAGGAGGAAGGGGGAGGAGGAAGGGGGGAGGAAAGGGGAAGGAGAAAGGGGAAGGAGGAAGGGGGAGGAGGACGGGGGGAGGAGGAAGGGGGAGGAGGAAGGGGGAAGAGGAAGGGGGAAGAGGAAGGGAGAGGAGGAAGGAGGAGGAAGGGAGAAGAGGAAGGAGGAGGAAGAGGGAGGAGGAAGGGGGAAGAGAGAGGAGGAAGAGGAAGGGGGAGGAGGAAGGGGGAAGGAGAAAGGGGGGAGGGGAAGGGGGAGGGGAATGGGGGAGGAGAAAGGGTGGAGGAGAAAGGAGAAGGGGAAGGAGAAAGGGGAAGGAGGAAGGGGGATGAAGAAGGGGAGGAGGAAGGGGGAGGAGGAAGGGGGAGGAGTAAGTGGGAAGAGGAAGGGAGAGGAGGAAGGGGGAGGAGGAAGGGGGAGGAAGGGGGAGGAGGAAGGGGGAGGAAGAAGGAAGGGGGAGGAAAGGGGGGAGGAAAGGGGGGAGGAAAGGTTGGAGGAAGGGGGAGGAAGGGGGAGGAGGAAGAGGGGAGGAGGACGGGGGGAGAAGAAAGGGGGGAGAAGAAAGGGGGGAGGAGGAAGGAGGGAGAAGGAAGGGGGGAGGAGAAAGGAGAAAGGGGGGAGAAGGGGGAAGATGAAGGGGAGGGAGGAAGGGGAGGGAGGAAGGGGGGGAGGAAGGGGAGGAAGGGGAGAAGGAAGGGGGAGGAGGAAGGGGGAGGGAGGAAGGGGGAGGGAGGAAGGAGGAGGAAGGGAGAAGAGGAAGGAGGAGGAAGAGGGAGGAGGAAGGGGGAAGAGAGAGGAGGAAGAGGAAGGGGGAGGAGGAAGGGGGAAGGAGAAAGGGGGGAGGGGAAGGGGGAGGGGAATGGGGGAGGAGAAAGGGTGGAGGAGAAAGGAGAAGGGAAGGAGAAAGGGGAAGGAGGAAGGGGGATGAAGAAGGGAGAGGAAGGGGGAGGACGAAGGGGGAGGAGTAAGTGGGAAGAGGAAGGGAGAGGAGGAAGGGGGAGGAGGAAGGGGGAGGAAGGGGGAGGAGGAAGGGGGAGGAAGAAGGAAGGGGGGAGGAAAGGGGGGAGGAAAGGGGGGAGGAAAGGTTGGAGGAAGGGGGAGGAAGGGGGAGGAGGAAGAGGGGAGGAGGACGGGGGGAGAAGAAAGGGGGGAGAAGAAAGGGGGGAGGAGAAGGAGGGAGAAGGAAGGGGGGAGGAGAAAGGAGAAAGGGGGAGAAGGGGGAAGATGAAGGGGAGGGAGGAAGGGGAGGGAGGAAGGGGGGGAGGAAGGGGAGGAAGGGGAGAAGGAAGGGGGAGGAGGAAGGGGGAGGGAGGAAGGGGGAGGGAGGAAGGGGGTGGGAGGAAGGGGGAGGGAGGAAGAAGGAGGGAGGAAGGGGGAGGGACGAAAGGGGGGGGGACGAAAGGGGGGGGACGAAAGGGGAGGGGACGAAAGGGGGGGAAGGGAGAGAAGGAAGGGGGAGGAAGAGCGAGAGATGACGAGGAAAGGTGGTGGAGCGGAGGAATGGAGAAGTATGAAAATAAAAACTTGATTATTATTATTATTATGCTAGGGTTTTACAGAAAGAGGGCAAGGTTGCGGCGCCATGAGCTACTTCTTCAAGCCCACGCGTGATTCAAATCTCGGAATATTCTCCGCGAAGTAAAAGCTTAAAAGCTAACCTTCCAAAATATTTCGTCGTTAACTAAAGCAGAGGTGCCCAAAATTGCGTGGGCGATATCCTTTTACAGAATTTGGTAGTATGTTTGTCTTTACATACGGTTGGGACTACACGAAAAAAAAATTGTGCTATGACCAGGTAGCAAACCCGGGGCTTCCATTTGCCGGGCGGATATTTTACCACTGAACTATCATAGCAGATTAATTTTCCTGTAACCAAGAATAAACACCAGCGTTCATAAACTGGGAAAATTAATCTGCAACGACAGTTCAGTGGTATAATATCCGCACTGCAAGTGGAACACTTGGGTACGATTCCCGGTCATAGCTGAAGTTTTTCTCCTTTCAATAATATTTCCAACCTTACAGCTTATGCCTCTCTGCAGTGCCGTAAATAGGGTATGCCGAAGGTGGCATTTGCCATAGGCACCGCTGGCAAAAGGCGCCAAACGTACCCACTAAAATGCCAAATGTTTATTTTCCCATAAATAAATATTAATTTAATACTCAAATATTTAAGTTATTGTTAATAAAAACCCTAATATTTTTTATGAAAATATAGCAAAAATCACATTCTGCGTACACAATGCGTTTCCATAAAATTTTGCCATAAGCGCCATATCTCCCAGTTACGCCTCTGCCTATCTGCATAGGATCTTAAGATCATATCATTTCATCAATTTACATACGGAATCACAATGTATAGACGCATTCATTTTTCGGTAACAGATCATAAATTTATCAGAGGAAAATTTATCGCCCTGATGACATATCTACATTTCCAAATGGATGATTCATATATGTGACAATATTACTCGCTGGTCTTCTAGCAATCAGCTACGGCATCCCAGCGTGCCGCGGCGTCACGTTTTTGAACAATTGAACAAAAGCAATCTATGGTTTCACGCCTATATTTAAGAAATATTATCTTTCAAACTGAATAAATTATTCGAAACATTGCAGGAACAAGCAATTTATTTTGACTATACGAACGGTAGGGTAACATAAGGTGACTTAATTTTTTATTTAGAGTCACGCATACATACAGGAGTACCATACGCAATGCTTGGTTTTACATTCTTGGAAAATAACACGTTAGGCAAAACTGCGTTGCGCAAATTTAATACAGAATAGAAGAAATAACGTGTTCATATAGGATACGAACTTTCTCGAGTATTCAAAAAGTGATGCGCCCACAATTCAGGGCCGTGTGTGCTTAGATTTAATACGCCTTGAACATATAAGTGCCACGTTTATTTAACCGTGCTAAAATCATATCCGAGTTGAGCTAAATCACGTTGGACGTTAGTCTAATGCTATGGCATTGGAAAGAGGAGGAAGAGAGTTATGAAGATCGAGATGGTGTGATTACATTCGTTACAACGTAGCAAACGGCAAATAAAGTAAAAGGCGGAAGGAATGGAAGGAGAATGTAAGTTATCTAAGTCACGATGAATTCATTAAGCATCAAAAGTCGGTAAATGATTTCCATGAACTAGATATCTGCCATTGAATGCAAAAGCTAGTCAGAAATTACGAATCGAATGCCTAGTATCTCTAGGAATTTTTCGCGGCTTTTAACACCTCGCTTCTCTTCGTAGGCGTTTTCCGCAGTTGGACATTTTTTTCTGAGTTAAAACATAGCTGACACACAGTTTTTTTTCGACCCACAAAACTAACAATATTCTTTGGTAATGCTCTATGATCTATTAACCAATATATAATTAACTTGTAATTAATATGTATTTTATTGTAATTCATGTAATTAATTTATTTTTAATATGTAAATATTGTAACTATATGACAAAAGGGTTAAATATAAGAAGGGACTATATAGTCTCAATTTCGCCTTATAGGCAAATGATAAAATTATAAGAAAATCAATATAATAGCCACTGGCTAATAAATTGTGTTCAGAAATGTAATGTCTACTTTGTAACTGTAAATAAAGGTACTTTGAATCTGAAAAAAATTCGTTTGTCTGTTCGTCTATCTAACGTAAAAAGTATCGTGCTCTTACAGTAGATAAAATTCTGGAACTTTGTAATGAGCATGCTAATAAAAGCTGAACGAATTTTTTTGGGTGCTGGTGATGATGGAATGGAACATTGATGACACGAAGATCTGAAACTCGAATTTTCTGCGTGCAGTTGTAGATATTTTCTCCCTTTCATTTTCATAATTTTTAGGATGAAGTTCTATGACTCGAACATTTTTGTCCTTTCTTGATGTTCGAGATTTTACTCTATCAGAATACGAACGTGAAAAACATCTATTTCAGATTTTTTTATAAACTCATTTTAGAAGATAGTAGCTTAATATTGATCCTCACTCAATGCTCATACTAAAATGTAAAAATCAAACGATTCTCGCAGAAAGGATGTTTTAGGAAAAAGAAAGTCAAGTTCAAAACAAACAAATACCTATTTAGCCCTCTGCGTCTTTCCTGAATTCCTTCTCGATAGGAGGAACAATCGGTGAATTATCGCTAAAGACCGATATTTTGTATTTTAAATGGGCACCTATATCGTTTGCTCAAACTTTTGATGGCCCCAAACGTCACCTGTACCACTTAAATCTCTTGCCAAGAAACCCATCTTCTAACGAATTAAAATGAAATTTATCTCAAAATCTCTTCAACTTAATTCTTAGCGTACTCTACACGTCACCTGAATAGAGAAAACCTAAAATCAATCGCTCATACACATTAAAGTTAAATGTCATGGAAACACTCCATGGCATATCAAGGTCCACGATCCTCATCTTGGCATCTCAAAGTAAAATTGGGAACGATTCAAATATTTCCTTCCTCATTCCTTCGGTACTATTTTTGAATGTTTCTCATCTCAAACCTTACTCGACATTTTTCGTCCTTTTGATGATCTCACGCAACACAAAGTTGTTAAATTCCACCCCCCTGCCACCTACTTAAAACTTCAAGTGTTTTTCGATTCGTCACGAGCGTTTTTCTTAACGGATTTCAACGTTTCCACAACAGCTCGATCGTCGGAATTTCGGCCCGCCATGATTCGCAGGTTAGTTGCGATGTTGCCAAGCTTCACTTGAGACTGACCGCTAAAGAGGTCATCCCCCCCCCTCCTCCCCTACATGTACGCGACCTCGCTAATCTATTCGCGGAAACGGAAATCAGTAGCGAGCCTCCTATTGGCTAGGTTCGCGCAAGCTTCAATCATAGCATATACAGGGTGTTTCAAAGTCGCGCAACCCTGTATATTTCACTACTAATATCTCCACGTCAGTTATGCTTTAAAGCAGGGGCAGGCCGCGTCAGTGGTTCAAATCACAAGTTAACTAGAGGTTCTGAGATACCATATAAGTGAAAATCAAGTTTCAACAATGATTATAGGGTTAAAATTTCAAAATTAAAGGTTTAATTATCATAATTTTACCAAAATAATAATAATTTGTGTGTTGAATTGTACGGATCTCTATTCCATCATAGCTTCGCGGGCCGCAGTAAATGCCGACGGGGGCCACATTAGGTCCGAGGGCCGTAGGTTGCCCACCTCTGGTTTTATGGAAAGCGGTGGTCACTTCCAAAACCTGCTATGACATGCATGTGATGTAAAACTGACTGATATGTTGATATTACAGTGAAATATACAGGTTCGCACGACTATTTAAATGCCCTCTATTACATAGACACTTCTTATGGAGAACGTATTATAAATAACCAATTTTCATTTGGCATCAACCACGGGCGAACTTCATATTGAAGTTTCGATCGGGAGAAGAAACCAGCGCGAGAGAATTTTAATTGCCATCTCTCGGAAAATGCTAATCGCTAAGAGAACATGAGCACAAGACGAAAATGTTAGTTAGCGGAAACATGCAATTCAGTAATTAAGGTTTAGATTTGACAAAAATTTTATTTGATCGTAAAAAACCTCTCTCGCGATTTTTTAGATCTTCCAAAACAGAAAAGCCACTAAAGAAATTCTAAACGAAAATAAATTGAAAATACCTAGAAGGAAAACTGAAAATAATAAAATAAAGGGTATAGAATAGATATGGCAAACGTATGGCACACGAGACGATACTGGTTGGCAAGGAACAGAAAAAAAATTGTTCATCGATTGTCTCCTTAAAATTTTTCCATTTCTGAAACAACATAAAAGGCTATTTCTAGCGATCTTGCAATTATACATATATACCTAAGTTGATAAAATAACTGACTAATAGTAACTTTTTGTCCGATCGGCGCCTAAGTTTAAAAAAAAGGTAGGCCATTTTTTTCTAATTTTGGCACGCGAGCAAAAAAATGGTTTGTCATCCCTGTTACACAGGATACGAGGAAGGGAAGGAGAATGCGATAGAAACGTGCGAAGATCCTCTTTCCACTTAGGGGAAGAGAATTCCGAAAACGGCGACAGGAATCGATTTATTTAGACCAAGGGAAGGCTATGACAAAAAATAATAAAATAAAAGAAACGCGCGGAGCGAAAAGAGAGAGAGAGAGGGGAGGGAGAATGGGAAAAAAAGAGAAGCGAAAGACAGCAAAGAGAGAGAGACACAGAGTCGGAAGGGAAAGGCCAGGTTGCGAACTGCAACGGTCGAGGATTGGAAATAAAGTCGAGTGGCGCCCCGTGGTGGGTGACGTAATTACAAAAAAACGCAAAAAAAAGAGGAAGGTGTAGTCGGTGAGGCGTACATGGCGACGTTGCGGAGATAAAGAGACCTTTTATTTCCCTGGATAACCAAACAGTCCCTCCAATTCCCTCCTCTTCCCCTCCTCACTCACTCTCTATCTTTCTCTCTCTCTCTCTTTTCCATTACATCCCCTTCAACTTCATTCTTTCCCTTTTCTTACCCTCCGTAATTCCCCCCCAAAAAAAACCACGTACCACAACGATTTCTTAAATTTTGTAACCAACGCGTCGCTGTGGTTATTCCTCGCATGGCTACTTAGATTAGGGCATACTTTCACTAATATACGTATCCACACGATTTCCAATTTACGTTCATATTCCTTCTGATTCCTTCGAAATTTAAAAAAATAAATAAAAACTCCTAATAACATAATGTCTTATAATCATTCATCCTACCCTAAAAGAATGGTTTTAATAGCACTCATTAACATTTGTTCATGGCATTCAAGCGCTTAATTTATTCATATGCTTTCAATTATCGCCCGGTAACTCTTCAATATTCGTCTGATACGTTTACACATTATTTTCACTGCCGTCCACCTTATTCCCGAGCATTTATAACCTCTTCAGCGGTTTTAAATTCACTGAGATTCGTTTTCAAGTATCAGACAGGTCACTGTCATCTTCATTTTTTATCGTTATCTTAGACGTTTTCCATAACTTTGCCATCATCGCAGAGCAACTGAATCGTTTATTCTCCAGTACAGAACTGCACAAAATTCTCCGAACACTGCTTTAAAAATACATATTTCCTCAAAATATATACACAAATACAAACGTAATAGCTAGCCATTGTATTAGATGAATGCGCAGATAGATATTCTTAACCACCACCGTCTGTCTCACACGGCTTCAGCATATGATTTTTCCATTTGAAGAGGAGTATTTTTAAGTGTAAAAGCGTTAGAAAGCAGATTGCACAGATGGTTTTCCAAACGCGAAACCATCAAGCGAGTTTTCAAATCACGAGTTGATAGAAGGATTTCGTAAGATTCGGAAAAGGTGTGGCGTGTAATTTCCCGCCAAAGAATTGCGGACCCAAGTTTTTTTGCTGTCACGACCAACACTGACAACGGTGACAATGCAGACATTCCTCGAGGTAAGACAGTGTTGCGTTCCTGGAAAATGCTTCTTAAGACGAATTCTCTTATGCCGAAGTCAATTTTTTTATAAGGCCAATGTTACAAATTGGGGTTACTTTCCCGATCAAGGCTTAAAAGGACTATTTTCCCCAAATTTAAACCAGAACATTGAACTCTTGCAATTGGTGATGAAATAATTACTTGTGCAAGTACTCGGGCAATATAGTATTCCATGCGATACGGAAATGACACAACACGGAAAAGAAGATCGTCGTATTGCCTCAACAGTACTATCTACTCACAACAACCGTCATGCCGCCATGCGTCTGTACCGAGAAATGTAAACAGGCCCATTAAATTACATTTTCAGAATGCTTTGACACGTCATATCTAGACTTGCCATTTTGTTCGATCTCCTGATTTCATTCCTTTGGGGACATTTAAAGTAAGAGATTTAATCCGGTCTCTTCATTGCAGCGTTAAGTAGAAATTTTACTCCAAATATTGAAACGTGTAAATGCACACATCTGAGCCTCTGTAAAGCCATTGTAGAGAATTTCAGAACCTACCCTAGAATCTCTAGCCGAGTGTTTCATAACCTTTATAGAGACACGGCAGCCGTAAGTAACTTTTCGGAAATTGGCGGTATCCTACTCACTTTATAAGTACTAATCGTGGTTTTTAGGCCAAAGGAAAAAGCCTTATGAAATGGTCCTGTCTGTCTGCTAACAACTTTTGCATCAATGGACCGATTTTCATGAAATTTGGTATGAGGCGTAGATTGAAGTCCCGGGTTCGATTCCAGGAACATTTTTCCCTATTTGTTTTACATAGGAAGTCTCAAATCCATCGTGCAGAGATGTTTTCTTTAATACTTTAAAATATCGTAAAATTGTGATATCGGAGCGAGGCTTGTACAATTATAATGGAAAAAAAAATGCAGATTCTAATTCTTATCGGAGAATTTTTATAATGGATCGTATTCTCTTGAATTTCTACTAAAACAGAGGTTTTGCGTTTTAAATCGCATTTTGTTGGATTGTTGTCATGGAGATGATTATTACCGAACTCGGCTTTTGCATAGACGATTTTTTGTTTATTATCATATTTCAGGCAAGAAATCAAGTACTTATAATTATTTATTCTACTAGTCTTTGTGTTATACATACACTAGTTTTAATAGTTAATTACAAGTACACACACGATAAAAAATGTACTGGATAGTTAAACTTGTGCAAACAGGATAATTTTCGTGGCACCCCTCAGAAAACTTCGCAGCACCCCAGGATGCCGCGGCACCCTGGTTGGAAAACATTGCTCTAAACACACACACACAGCAGCCATTAAAGCAGTTTTCATATTGGACCTCATAAAAATTTTATAGACAACTTTTTTCTTATGTTTCTGGGACTTTCGGATAATCACGTTAGTCTGTTGCAGTAGTCCC
Organism: Tanypteryx hageni; assembly: GCA_028673005.1. Classification (NCBI taxonomy): domain Eukaryota; kingdom Metazoa; phylum Arthropoda; class Insecta; order Odonata; family Petaluridae; genus Tanypteryx; species Tanypteryx hageni. The sequence goes on along the minus strand of CM054114.1, from coordinate 93,323,986 downwards.
TTGTGCAAAGCGGATGCTACTTTCCCAGAACAGGCAAAACCGCGTTGCGCAAATTTAAAACTTGACGGAATAAATCATGTATTTAAGCTGCGAACTTCCTCGCGTCGAGCACGCGAGCGTAAAATTCAATGCGCTCCCGATTCAGTGCCGCGTATAATTAAATTGTACACTTGCCGGACGAATAAGGGCCACATTTATTTAATACAATCCAATCCACGTGGGAGAAAATCGCGTCACGCTATGGATTACGAAATTCTAAAATCTGTTTATAGTCCTTTCACGTTATCCTCTCCCCATTTTTCTTCTACCTAAAGGATAATTCCTCATTTTTGTATTTCGCCGCATTCAAAAGAGACTTTAGCGCAGAATGAGCACCAGCGCGAACTCAGGATGGCGGCTCGAGCCGGAGACCGTCGCCATCGCCTTCCTAGCCGATCCTGTGCTCAAGGACAATCAGTGTCGAATCCATGCTCCCGAGAAACAGATAAATAAGCGATAAATATTCACTCCCCTCGCGACCTCCCCCACAACCTTCATTTACGTCCCGCCCATAAGTCCATCCTCCTCCCGCTCCCCTCAAAACCACACCCATCCCTCCCCCGAACCATCCTTCCACGATCCCACTTACCACCCTTCCGACGCTCCTCTCACTCCGCCCCCACAATTACGCAAAACACGCGACCACCCTCTCCTCCTCCCACACCCACCCCCCCATCCACACCCAACCGTCCCCTTGTCCTCGTCCCCGCTGTGACCGCAACGCTCGCAGCAGTCCCTCTGGGAGCGATGCATTGTGGGTGAGAACACGCGTGAGGCGTGCCCATCGGGTAGCACATAATCAAGGCGGCAAGAGTCCCGAGTCGGGTGAGCGTGGGCCAAAAGGGGCAAACGGGGAGGGGGGGATTAGAGAGAAGGGGAGGAAATGGTAGAAGGGGGGGAGAAATAAGGGGCGGTGGGAAGGAGGAAAAAAGGGTGACATAAGAGAGAGATAGGGATAAGGGAAAGGAAAGTTAAAAAAATATGGAGGGAGAAAGATGGAGGGGATAAGAGTAAAAAGATACAGTTAACTCCCGATTAAACGGAATTTAGATTAACCCGCATTTTTGATTAACCGGCATTTCGATTAACCGGAGTTTAGGACAAGCGGAATTTTTTAAATCCATAAAAACACGCGGCTATTTAAGGACGCGTGCTGGTACCGTCAGCGACTCTCCCTGTTAAAGCATTTGAAACCTCCCCTAACGAAATTGGAATTTGTAAATTATTTTAGTAGAAATCGCAGAAAAATATAAAGTATGGACGGATTATTAGAAGAAACATTTGGCTTACAGAGATAATCACAAAAAGTAAGAATAACGGAGGTTAACGGGGAGACGATGGCCCCCCATGTATCCGTCAATAACTGCGATACTTATTATGTTACGTGTTACACATAATTTGAAAAAGTGGCTCCTCTTGTGAAAAGGGTTGCCGGCACCTCCTATAAGGTACATTATGGTACATTTCGAGCGTACACATGCACGTTATTTGTTCTTTACCCAATGAAGGCGTTAAAAACTGGTAAAGCATTACATCAGTAATTGAGCCTTTCTCTCACTTTTATTTAAGTTTTTATTTACTATCAGAATTTTTAATTATTTTTTTCCATCTGTGTGTGCTATGGTAATTGTAAATGAGCATATAATTATAACCGGTATAGATTTGGAATTTCGGGATTTGACTGTGCATAGATAGTCGTCCATATTTGAACGATATTGACGGTAGATTATCTTCTTACATCGGAGGGAGGGAGAGGGAGATGTGGAGGGAAAGAGGAGGAGAAAGAAAGGAGAGGAAAGTGAGAAGAGGCATGGAAAGGGGAAGGAGGAGAGAAAGAGAAGGGAAGAAGAGAAAAAGAGAGGAAGAAGAGAGAAAGGGAGGAGGGAGTGGAGGGAGAAAGAGAAAAAATGTGGGAGGAAAGAAAGGAGGGATTAATAGGACTGGATTGGGAAGAAAATAGAGGAACGGGAAAGGTGAAGAGATAAAGAGAGAGAGAGAGAGTGAGAGAAAAATAATTCCATGAATGTGAAGAGGAAAATTTGGGTTGATCAAGGCAGTATAAGAGACAGAAGTAGAAAAAGTGAGGAGAGTTAGGCAAATTAATGATTAAACAGAAAAGTGAGAAGCTTGATAGAATAACAAGATGATCCAAACAGAAGTTATGATGCCTTCTTTCTATTCAATCATTTATTTAATACTTATATTGGCTTTAATAGCTTTAAATTAATCGCGGATACGTAGCTTTTTGTGTTCCCAAATTTCATAATTTAGCGTTATAAAATACTATAAATACATTCGAACGGAATATTACATTGAACACGCGTAATTGTGCAGCAAAAATAACGCGTGTACGTATTAGAATATATCGAATCTGAGTCCAACAATAGTTGTTGTTATGGACACACTATCTTAATGGGTAATAAAAACTGTAAAATCGCCAGTACCTACGCAAAATTCTAAGAAATATAATCGATAAGCAAAATTCTAGGATAAAAATTAAAATCTTCATCCCTTTCCTCAGAGAATAGTACCTACATAACTCGCACCGATATTATAATTCTATGATATTTTAATGTGCAAGAGAAAATTACCCTGCACGATGGATTTCAGATTTTCCATGTAAATCTAATGGGAAGGATATTTCCTTGAATCGAACCCGGGACTTAAATATTCGCAAAAAAAACTATCCTCGGGAGCTCGGCCCATAAAGCAAGAGATTTCCACCAAGTTTCATGAAAATCGGTGTATTGGTTCAAAAGTTTATAGGGGAGGACGGACAGACAGACACAACGACAAAACTATAAGCCTATTTCCGTCGTGGAAAGTAGGCTAAAAAGAGGGACCGAGGAAGAAAAAGGGTAGGAGGGGGAGAGAAATAGAGTTTATTTTATATGGAGGCGGCAATAGGTGAGAGGGAGGAAAGAGAATTTGGACACCTTTCCCGGCATAAAGTGTGAGAGAGAGTGCGAATGGGGCTTTTCCTTTGTGGGAGTGAGCACTGGGTTCCCATGGGAGCGCAGACCAGGGTACGAGAGGGCACGGCAGGCGTTTTTTCTTTTTTTCTGAAAGATGAGGGACACGAGGATCAAATGCAAAATGCTGCGTCCTCCGCGCGTCGTTCGTCCGAAGATTGATGGCCGCCGGGAAATCCCTCCTCTGGGCTATTAGGGCGCCGCGGCGGCGGAGGGAGGAATTAAAGAGCGAGAGGAGGTGGTCATGTGGATCCCTCTCTCTCTCGCTAAAGCCCTCGGAGAGCGCGGCGATGACGAATAAATAAACTTGGAGGGAGAATGAAGGGAGGGAGAAGGGGAGAGGGAGGGAGGAGGAGAGGGAGGGAGGGGGAGAGGGAGGGAGAGCTGGAGGGATAGGGGGAGGGAGAGCTGGAGGGAGAGGGGGAGAGAGAGAGAGCGTGGGGAGAAAGGGAAAGAGATGGGAAGATGGGACTGGGGAGAAAGGGAAAGAGATGGGAAGATGGGACGGGGGAGAGAGGAAGGGGTGGAAGAGAGAGGGAGGGGTGGATGAGAGAGGGAGGGGTGGATGAGAGAGGGAGGGGTGGAGGAGAGAGGGAGGGGTGGAGGGAGAGATGGGGAGGGAGGGAGGGATTGGGAGAGAGGAGGGAGAGGGAGGGATGGGGAAAAGAGGAGGGAAAGAGGGAGGGATGGGGAGAGAGGAGAAAGAGAGGGAGGGATGGGGAGAGAGGGAGGGATGGGGAGAGAGGAAGGGATGGGGAGAGAAGGAGGGATGGAGGAGTGAACCGCTCGCGAGGGACTTGTGCTGTTCGGGAAAATCCCCCAGGGAGAGATAGGGTCCTCCCCGTCATTATGTACCCAAATGCAAATTGCATCAAAACGTAATGATGAGATTTTGTTTAGAAACTTCTTCACGAGATCATTAGCTGTATCCTCCTTGTTAGTCCCGCATAAAAACAGGGCGGGGTCACTCGCTGCATTTTTCATAACATTCAACGTAGCCGGCGTATGAATTTTCGCATCGCCTGGGCAGAACCATTGTATTAACTCACGGAATTATGAATGAAACGCCAGGACACGCAAAACGAATGGAAAAATGAATTATCGATCTCACGCAGTGGCTTGAAATGTAAAAACCTGCGTCTGGTTTTACTAATCTTTTCGTGGTTATTGAAGAGGCGTTTTTGAGGCAATATTTTTAGACTACCTTAAATAGCGGACCTGCTCTCATTGAGGACGAGAATTTATAACACGGCATGTAATTCACTGTTAATGAAATTGAAGTTTGTGTTGAGTAAGAGGAAAAGGTTGAGGACGATATGGAGAAAAAATGAACGATGCCACAGTGAGCTTAAGCACTGAGAAGACTTTTCGGAACAGCAGCGTAATATTTATCTCAAGGCTTTCATTAGCGTTTACATGATGTAGCACATGGGTAATTTCGAAACGATGAAGGCACTCGAAGATATAATTGAAGAAAGAGAAATAAAGGAACCAATTGAGTGAGTGATCTGGGAGTGAAGTGAAAACGAAGAAATTATTGGCAATGGTGAGACCGGTAAAGTAAGAGGAAGATAATAAGAGAAAAAGAGAAAGTAATGACTTTGCAACGTCTACACAGTCTATATCTACATGTTGCCTCGCAATTCACCAAATTGGTGGGAGACAGACAGAGAGAAAAAGACTTTATTTAGGGAGTGCAATACACCAATACCTACTGAAAAATAATCTCTTGCAAGTTAGACTTTCCTATAGTGATCTCGTTAAATGAGATATCTAATTCCTTAACCGAAAAGTTCGAAAATTAGAGACACAGGAGGAAAGGGGGAAAAAGAAAAAAGGGGGAAAAGAAAAAAGGGGGAAAAGGGGGAAAAAGAAAAAAGGGAAAAAGAAAAAAGGGAAAAAGAAAAAAGGGGAAAAAAAGATAGGCTGTGAAGTCAAAGAAAATGAAAAATAGAAACAGGTTTAGGAGGTGTTACTCCACGCCAGGGACCTATCTATTGCGATCTCGTATTGTCCTCGGAAAAAACGAGCCTCGATAACGCGCCGTCCTACAAGCGATCTCACGTATTTTATCATCAAGATCATTTATACATATGTACGTTTTGGTTCAATTTTCCTAATAACCTCTTCTTCCGACCTATACATATTTCTCCAGCAGCCTTAAACTTGAGTTCAATCTGTGATCCTCCAGTGATATCCAGTTAAAATCCCTCAAAATCATGTGAATCTTTCCTAATATTCGTACTTTTGTTTTGCGAATCTGACTGCTCTGCGTTGTACTATATCTAATTGAATTACATGGCCCTTATCATACCTATCCCATATACTTGGGGCGTCTTCCACCTGTGTTCTAACTAGTGATAGATAACGTGTTTCACGTACTTCTTCCATACTGTTCCGGATGGTCTACACGTTAAAGAACCTGTCAGCTATGAAGACACAAAGAAACACTAAAGTGAACGATTCCCTTAGTTTAAATATGCATATATAAATTAGTACCGTATTTATAGTAAGAAGGTGATCTTCTCCGAATGAAACATACTGATAATGTAATTTAAATCATTTACTGGTATTACTGGCATGACTAATATAATAGGGTGATTTTTTAAGAAAAGGAAATGTTATTTTTGTTGGAATTCTTCAATTTACTGCTCAAGAAGGGCCGCACAATGTATTCTTGCACTGAGATTCGTGCAATCGTAGTTAAACCCTTATAGACAGAAAAACGAAGGAAGACAGAAACGTAAGAGCGAAATTGTGAAAAAGAAAGAACAATCAAACCAGAAAAGGAGCAAAAAACGGAGGAAAAACACGGCGAACGAGGCAAAAAGGGAGCGGAATAATAAAAAAAAGAGAAGAGATGAAAAAGAGAAAGAGGGTAAAAGAAAAGAGGATAACATAGTAAGAGAATAAATAGAGTATAGAATAATGGAAGGGGAATAAATAGTGGGGAATAAAAAAGGGAGAGAAGGATATAAAGAGAGGAACATAACAAAGAGAGGAACATAACAAAGAGAGGGACATAACATAGAGAATAAAAAGAGAAAAAAAAGGAGGGAGATAGAGGGAGGGAGAGGAGAGAGTGAGTGAGGGGGGAAGGAGAAGCGAGGAAAGTGTTGGGGGGAAGAGAAGCGAGGAAAGTGTTTGGGGGAAGTCGATAGGCCGCACAGCAGGTGTCCAGAAATCTCATCGCGCGAAGGATCGGAGAGGTTGGCGGTAGGAGATCAAAACAGAAACCGTACGAGAAAGGGGAAGGGGAGGAGGCAGGGGGAGTGGGTTAGAGGAGGGGGGAGAAGGAGGAGGAGGCGATGGAATAGGCGGAGGCGTGAAAGAGTAACAGGACGGGAGAGGCAAAAGAATTAAGAGAGGCGGTGGGAAAGGCGGAAGGCGGGTGATTGACTGACTGATTATTAATAGCTTAACGAAATTTTTTGAACAATTTTGTCCAAATGAGGACGACAGAATGATGACGGGGAAAGAGGAGGAGACGTCACTTTCGCTTCCATCCGAAATGAGTGGGTTTCGAACCCAGCGCCATAATTGTCTGGAGGCGGAGACCAAACTCCCGTACTTTCTACCTATCCCTACTCTCCCTCATGGGGGCAGGATAGCAAGAGGAAGGGGGAAGGGAGATGAGAAGGGGATGCGTGAATGTGCCATAGGGGAGGAGGGGAAGCAGCCATTGGATGAAAGATATGAAATTAGGGAGCGAGCGGTGTGGGTGGGAGAGAGTTAGAGAGGTTCCTGGTCGAAGAGGGCTCGGATTCGGGGGGGAACCACAAGCTCGGCCGTGTATACGCGTGCGTGTCTGCGAGAGTTTGATGGCACGGTGGTATTGACAGGTTGTGTGCATGTGTGTGTGTTTGGCCTCCCTCACCTCACTGAGCCGCTGATGCACCATTGTGACCACGAAACATGGGTCTCTGCAACGCCCTCTTCTCTCTTGGCCACCCACGCAACTTTCCCTCTCCCTAACTCTCCTATCACTCCAAAACAGGCCCTCTTTTTATTTTCACTCCACCTTACTCCCCCAAGTCATACAGAAACAAATCCTTTCACTCTCCCTTTCTCTCCTTGTTCACCACTTTCTATACAAACGTGAGCGAATACGCACACAGTCGTTTACTCCGAGAAGATGTTTCTTTCCTATGCCATTCGCAAGCTTCGAGTTTAAGTTCTGTAATTCTAAATGTTCTTGATTTAACTCGATTTATCGGACGGATAATGGCTCTTCAGTTACCATAAGATGGTTAGGAAAGCCAGGTGCGCATTTTTTGCTGCAGAGCAGCCGTCGTCAGTGTAGATTCACCGATGGTAAGTATTAAAAAAGAACCTTTCAGCGTCTGTGAATAACCACCGATGGCGGATGCTTCGCAGCCAAAATGCGCATACGTTTTTTTTAAACATTTTTTTTGGTTCTTAGAAAGACATATTGTGTTAATTAGGGGTCAGCGATAAGGCGAGCTCGATAATTCTCCATTGAGTCCGTTTATAGATGTACGTTGGTATTTGGTTATTAACACTCAAGCATTTAATAAAATGAGGAACATAAAATGTAAGTGAATAGATAAAACGTCGGGAAGCATCGGAAAAAATCGATTATAATGCATCATGTTAAATAATTCAACAAAAAGGGAGAAGTTTGGCTACGGACATAAAAAATGGGAATGCAGTTCTCAGGTGGAAGAGGCGGATCAGAAATATTTATATCACCCGTATATTCTTCATAAAACAATCGCTTCGAAAACTGAAAAAGCTATGGAGCTGCTTCGGACTCGGACAGATTCACCAGGTCGCGCCTGTAAGTACATCCCAAAATCTTTAGCGGTTATACCAAGATATTCTCGAACGAGTTAAAATTCAAACCACAATAATGCGTTTACCATATAAGAGGGCATTTAAGAACTAAAGATGCAATAATAAACTAATAATAAAAAAGTAGGGATTGTTTTAACAAATGAGAAAAAGCATTCCGCTGTTGGTATCTAGAGACAACGGACGTTCCACTGCACACTTCAGTACTGAGCTGACGAATGCTATAATTTTAGAGCTGCACCACTAAGCCATGCTGGTATTCAAGGATTTTACAGGTGAACTGGAGAAGCTCTTTCAAAGAATTGGTATTCAATAATGGAGATCGAGCAATATGGATTTTTAAACAAACACTATTGAATGCAATCGACATAGAGGCCAATGAAAACATAGCACCTAAATAATTTCCAGTAATTTCTTTTAAATATAAATAATTCCACAATTTTTACGTGGATTTAACGGCGGCGCTTTCGCGTGTTTTTTCACCTCACGCTCAACCGAGTTGCGACATTAGAGCGAGCGAGAGTTTGACCGAAGCCATCAATTGGCTATTTCACGAATAATTTACTACGATACACTTTCGAAGAGTGGAAACACATCGCCTCCTTTCCAAAGTGAGGTACTTGGAACAAAAAATAAATACTACCTTTCAAGGACACGTCACTCCTCGCCTTTCTCATTTCGCCATAGCCCTCCGACGCGAGAGAGAGAGGGTGAGAGAGAGAGAGGGAGAGAGAAAGGGAGAGAGAGAGGGAGAGAGAGAGAGGGAGAGAGAAAGGGAGAGAGAGAGAGAGGGAGAAATAGAGAGAGAGGGAGAGAGAGAGAGAGAGGGAGCGAGAGAAAGAGAGGAGAGAGAGAAATCGGTCTAACGATAAGACGCACAGTATGTTTCCACTATAGTTTATGAAGCCGTCTGAAGACGAATGAGGTCAGCGGTTTGATGGGAAAATTTTAGGCTAAATAATCACCGAGATGGACTTGAATAAAACGAGTGTGAATAAATCGAAAAAATGATGAGTAAAGGCAGTGCACCACCGAGGAGGAGGAGTGGATTATGCGGTTAGCTATTTTGAAAACATTTCTTTCAGGGTGTAGTGGTTAGAGCAGAGATACTCAAACCGTGGCCCGCGGGCCAAATGTGACCCTTTCGCGTATATCTCTTGGCCCGCAAGGAGAGCAGAACATTTGCTAGCTTGCGAAAAAAATCAGGCGCACACATCATACAATAATATACTAATATGCTGCTGAAGCTGGGCACTGCGATAGGAGTCAAAATGGCGACCATCCATGACTGGAGCCAAGATGTAACCTTTGTAACCACAATCTCACCAACGCGATTTCCCCCTTCTAGGCCGTTATATTACTGCCTGCTGTAGCTCTGGCGTGCTATTACTAGGCCTGAGCAGGGCGGAACTTGGTTAGGAAGCTAGGTAAACCTGCTGCCTAGAACCCTAGGCGGCCTCGACTGGACATCACGATATTTGACGGTAAGATTTGTAGAAAGAGATTGATAGTATTGGTTTTCAATTCAGTCCCGTACGCTGTACCGCTCCATAATTACTGATATTCACGTCGGCAATATGTTACGGATAACAATTTTTGAACGACAACCTGACCTGCAGAAGATTATTCAGAATATTTAGTCCCACCAGTCACATTGATTTTTATTATTCCTGTATTAAGTTGTAATAAATGAATGCTGTAATAAATATACTTATTAACAGTATAATGGCAAATCATTTTTCATTCTGGCCATTGACACTTAAAACTTTCACGTGTGGCCCTCGGAGAGTACCGCTGAGTTAGTGGTGGCCCCGCCAGCTAAAGCGACACCCGGTTCGAATCCTTAAGGGTTTTTCCGAAGACACCCGACCCCCTATTTGTGCGTGTTGGAACTAAGGAGACGAGGACGAACCAATGAGAAAAAGAGAAATGAGGATCGCGTTCAAATCAACACTCCGTCCATCGGAAGGGACGTTAAGCCGTTGGCCCCCTTCGTTAAGAGCAGGCTAAAAGCCGGCACCAGGTTTCTCTACTCCCTTGCAATCCAGATATGTATTATACTACCTCTTTGATACTCATTGCGCGTAGGCAAGAGGGGAATCAGCTGGGCGTAAAACATAAACATTTCCTTCGATACATTCGCACGATACATTGAATCGCGCTTAATGCGATCACTCTCGGTTCAGTTTAATTAATACCTTTATGTGATTGATGACAATAAACGGCGCACCTACTTGAACAAGAATGGCTTCTGGAATTTAGCATCTGATTGCAATCAACAGCAAACATAACAAGCGGCATCTACTGCACCATGTCACCAGCAGTGCTGAGCAGCTGGAAACCCAAAAAAAGATGTCGATTGTGTTTTCGAATTGCTTTTCAAAACAAACTCTATTCGATAATAATCTGTTCCGGGTTTAATGTCAATAATTTTATCTTCGCGATATCTGCATATCATGTAGTCCTAAGCTCATAATTTATGTATTTTTTCCTAGCAGAACTAAACGATTTAAAAATTAAGCGAAATAGATACTTAAACGTTTTACTTTTCCAAGTATATCATCAAATCCCTACCTTTTAGCGCAGGATTACACAAACTTATTGTCTCGCAATGCAATGGAAGGGAATGTAGCACAAAGAAAAAAATGTTCTGACTCGAGTTTCCATTAGTAACTCGCAGTAAATAGTGATGCATAATAAAAGGCTAGCGTTTATCTAATATTCTTTCTCGTTACTTTCTATATATTTCAGCATCCATCCATCCATCGATTCCTTGTGAGGCTTATGACCCAGCGGCGGGTCACGACCCATACTTTGAAAAACACTGATCTAACGGCTAAAATGTAACCAATAACAGTCCGGCTAATTTATGTTATTTATTTTTACATTAAAAAAGCCATAATTAGGCCAATTCCAGGAGAATGTTTAACAAAATATATTCTGCTTGTTTTCAAAATATAAGGGTAAGTAACTAGGACGGATATAATAAATACAAGGAAGGCACTGATGAATTCAATCAAATTAATTAATTAAAATAAAACTTACATCCCTACGGCTGCCCCTGGAGTCACCAAATTTCAACCACGGGAAGAACTTATTTCCATGAATAACCGCTCAAAGTTTGGTTGCTCTAACTTGAACCGCGTACAAGCAGAGTACACCGAAGACGGAAGTTTGAAGGTCGGACGGACAAAACGATTACGTTAGCGGATTTAAAAAACGTACTAAAAATAAACGAGATTATGAGGCCAAATAATGTACGAACAAGGAGGTCATAACAGCGATATCGGACAGAAGTAGGGAGAAAGAACTTCGTAAAGTGAGGAGCATAGTAAACCAGTCCAGTAAACTACCACTGAAGACGACTGGTTTGTAGCCGTAATGCGCAACTGGCTTTCATGGCCACTTATAGGCTAATGGAGAGACATATTGCGTCAACCTGATTGTAGTTATTGATTCTATAATTCTCTATTGAAATTTCACATGTCAACATATGACTGATATTGATGCTAACGCCCGCCTGATTAATACCGTCCACAACGCACTCGGGGATGTCAAGAAGATAATGGGAATAAATTTACGAATAAGAGCTGCCAAAAGAAGGCGGCGATTTGACACCGACAAATATTTTAAGGAAATTATGATTCTAGAAGAAAATAATTTTCCCCGAGTCTTTTCACGAGTGGAAGTGATGAAGAATCTTGTGTACACGATTCCAAACTCTTATCTAGAGAGCAAACGAAGTCTCGTCGAAACGGTATATACGGTCGAACTTAGATAAATCGAAAGTCGAATACCCCAAAGTCGATAACTCGAACGTCGATAACTCGAACGTCGATGGCTCGAACGTCAACAAATCGAATTTTCGGTTTAAAAAGTGGACAGTTTTTTCCTGTTCGCGCTAATATACCGTAAAAAGGTTTTCTTTCGCTCGACGTTGCGATAGCTCGGACATTTTCAGCCATCACTTGATCATCGAGTCACCGAGGTTCGACTGCGTGGCTAAAATAAAGTCGAGAAATCGCGATAATTTCAGCCGAGAGAGAATCAATTTCGACTCCATTGTTTCTCGCTCTTACCTGCTTAGAGGAAGCAAAACGGGACGTAATCAATGGCGAAAAGGGAAAGCGACGCAACTGAGTAGGAAAACGCGAGAGAAGAAGGATCGACAAACAGAAGGGGAGGAGGAGAGAAATGACAAGTGAGGAAACTAGAGAGAATGAGAGAAGCGAGGGGAGGGATGAATCAGACAGAAAATAGTGAGAGAAAGAGAGATGGATAAGAGGGAGGAGACAAGAGGGGATGAGAAGAAGAAAAAAGGGAGGAGGGAACAGAGAGAGGGGGAGGAGGTGGAGAAGAGAGGGGAGGAAGGAGGAGAGGGAGAAGAGAGGGAGGGGGGAGGAAGAGCGATAAAATTCCCGTCAAATCAGTCCATATTGTGGCACTAACGAAGCAAGAGCCGAGTCGGACAAGAGGATGAGGTAGACGCTGCATGCATGTGAATAGGGGAGGTGGTTGGAGAAGGGGGAGGGGGAAGGAGGGAGGGAAGGTAGAAGGGGTGGAGGCTGTGAAGGAGGTTTTCGGAGGGGATGGGGAGTTATGGAGGGCGATACCAAAGTTGCATTGGCGTGCCATAACTGTCCACGTCACTCCGAAGCAATCTAGGAATATTTATTTCGCGGCGAGGAATTTCGAACCGTCCCTGGGGAAAGTAAAAAAATAATAATCGTCGAATGTTTTAATCTCGGCGATGTTCTCATTCCAACCTTTTAGAGATGAATATTATCTCGTTTTCATGAACAAATAGCATACTATCGTCATCTTCAGCACTGTGTCCTATTTCAGATCGTCTCCTATATTGACGCATCTGCAGCGTATATCTCAATGTTTTAGCCGAAAAATACTCTATGACGTATACAATAAAACTCCGCTTTTCCGTAGGCTGATTCACCCGAAGACTGAGCTTTCTGACGTTATAATTTTCCATGGTAACATCGACTCAGATGACCTTTTTGTATTGCCAAAATTTCTGACCATATTGTATTGTCTTCATTTGTTTATCTTTAGCTCTGATATGCCAAATATAACGAACTCAAAGAAACTATGTTTGTAAATTTTAAGTTTCATAAAACTCTACATATAGCAGTGTAATAAAATTTCTGCCAACAAACCATTTTTGTTTAGATGATTACCGTATGTAACTTGTTTTTCGCGTAGGTAAATAAATTTTTGCAGCATTTAAAGGGAATTTTGAAGATTTTATTTTAAATTTCCCACTTCCGATGGTCTACTAATTCCCTTTACCTACACTCATCCCATTTCCACGTATAACCGGGGTTTTGTTGTAGCTAAATTTTCGATCACTTCTTCTTCTTAACGGTCGAACTCAACCTTTTATACGCCCAAAAATGATCGTACGTGATGCGGTCCTTAGTTTTTTGATCATATATTAAAATTCTTCTTTTAACCCCATTAGTTTCCCTTCCCTCTTCGCCTGAAAATTTCCAGCAAGCAATAATTCGCGTTTCTCTATTCTTCGAAATTCTTTCGTCACATCACCTACAGCAGTGGTTCTCAACCGGGGGTCTCCGGACCCCTAGGGCTTCGCGCGTGATTTTATCGGGGGTCCGCGAGTTGAGTAGGACATGGTGATTATTTTTATCCATAACTTGTTTGGTCCAGCACAGAGCTCACATTATATGTTCAAAGTAAAAATACGAGAAAATTAATGAAAAAAGCATGCATTTTTCATAGAGAAGGGGTCCGCAGAAATTGTGGGACTTCGTAGGGCGTCCGTGGTTCCAAAAAGCTTGAGAAACGCTGATCTACAGCATTCGTAAACGCCAAATGAAAAAATTCATTTCTGTTGATCAAGAGCGATGGTGAAATATTTTTGACGCGTAACTTCGACTGAAAACTTCTGAAAGGATCTTCAGGCACAAGCAACAAGGTGCATTATTAAATTTTATACATATTGGCAAAATTCAACAGTTCCAAGAAATCACGTCCGACGCCAAAAAATCGAACTTTCTTCATTCACACTTAAATACGATTTTGGATGTCAAACCGAGTCATGAAAATGTACCTATTTTCAAATTAAAAATTGTCGACTAAAAAAATAAAATTTTACATGTCCTTATACCCCGCCAAAATAAGCTCATTTCCTCGCGCGTGACAGTTTAAAAATAAACTGCCAAGCTCAAATAGCTTTATGGAAAATTAAAGAGATTGCCATTACGGCTGCAAAAAAGACTTGAGCAAACCGTGTGCGAATTTCAACTGCAGTGTGGACTTATTGGAAGATATATCATCAAAATTTGTTTCTCATGATCAGCGAATAATAGCAAACTATTACAGTCGAGATGATTACACTGTTTGTCAATCAACGAAGACACCTTTATCATTCATTTGATCCTTTTGTTTAGCAAATGTCAAAAGAGGATGAGATTGGTAAAATAGTGAAGTATGTTTTACGAAAGCATCCCCAAAAGAATACGAAAGGCGGATAAACAAAGGTAATTTCTATTTCAAACGACGAATCTAAGCGCAGTCAACATCTGTCCGACGTGGATTGTAAAAGATAACATGGAATGCATACAAATTAAGGTTGTGCATGGGAAAAAAATCAAAAACAATGGTATTCAACTTTTTCAGTTGACGCACCACGTAATACGTTTGTGAAGAAACTCATCCACTGATTTACGTTCAACTAAAGCACGAATTTGGAACAATTTTTGAAACGAGAAAAAAGTCTGCTATGACCGGGAATTGAACCCGGGTCTTCCACTTGCCGGGCGGATATTCTACCTCTGAACTATCGTAGCAGAACATTTTCTCTCGTTTCTGAACACGGATGTTTTCCTTGGTGGGACGGGAACTAGCCAAGCTAGTATCAAACTGCCCCAACAGATGTCCTCTAATAGCAGACTTTTTTCTCGTTTCAAAAATTGTTCCAACTTTCACAGCTTATGCCTGTCTGTATAGGATCTTCGGATCATATCATTCCATCAATTTCATGTTTGGCAATCTCACCATTTGAGAGGGAGGAGTTTCTTTCGATGATTCTCTTAGAGGACATCTGTTGGGGCAGTTTGATACTAGCTTGGCTAGTTCCCGTCCCACCAAGGAAAATATCCGTGTTCAGAAACGAGAGAAAATGTTCTGCTACGATAGTTCAGAGGTAGAATATCCGCCCGGCAAGTGGAAGACCCGGGTTCAATTCCCGGTCATAGCAGACTTTTTTCACGTTTCAAAAATTGTTCCAACTTTCACAGCTTATGCCTGTCTGCATAGGATCTTCGTATCATATCATTCCATCAATTTAAAGCACGAATGCACCTAATTTACATTTCGGGGGTTTTGAAAGTGTATAAAAGTTATATACTACTGCAATCTCCTGTGTATTTAACTTTGGAAAAATATTGTACCAGTTAAAAATTAACATCTGCGTTAATTTTTTTGCGTACCCCAAGGGATGCGCGTACCCCATGTTGAATACCGCTGCATTAAAGCATTTATAATTGCAATCTAACAAATGAGATAACGGC